>JAYRCH010000252.1:0-446330 GCA_037179445.1 Phengaris alcon alcon | reverse complement strand
ATAATTAGATGAAATGGAAAGGTGAAAGGGGATACGCTTACCGAATTACGGCTTCCACGAATGGCGTCTTGCAGCTGGAGTTTTTGTCACCTCCTTCTGTTCACAACACTTTAGCCTTCCCAGAGTTCTTATAACGTGCGTTCCTATAGGAATATGTCTCACTGTCGTAGGCGGGAATTAGTAGCGGAAAATTCTAATAACACATGCGGTATCGGGCATAGCGCACGCACTCGACGTGACTCCTTGCAATATATTGTAGTCGTGTATCTTCGTATTTCTTTGGTTTGCGTCGGAGAGGAAAGGGGAGGGAAATACTACTTATATATCGATATTATGAGATGCCATTCATAGTGGCGTTCGACGCACATAGATGGCGCTGTACTTTGCGGCAAATTTGCTGGCCATCAGTAAAAATCAATGGTAATAATTGTTTTTAAAATAAAATTCATTAGCGTGTTCCTTTTCATTTCGTAAAAATAAATTTCAATAAAATCATTAAATAATGTAGCACAGCACAACCACAGAATTTTTTGTTTTATTCCTTTATGGATTTTTAAATATTATTATTTCTTTAGAAATTACGTTAAATTTTTAAAGATTCATCAATACATACGTCATACTTACATACATACATAAGTAATATACTAAAATCGTAAGTGGTGGCTGTCTGTACTTGGAAGAGATATATGAGAATATATTAAATTAATTAAAAAATAAAATAAAACCGACTCCAAAAAACTGAAAAGAAAAAAAACAAGAAATAGGCTGATAAAGTCACTACCACTTCTTTGCGTCGCGTAGTCGGGTAAAAACTAAAAGACCCCCACAGACGAGAGGCCGATCGTTTCAGTTAGAACTGACGTCAGTTCGGCCTGAACGGATTCGAGCACATACAAGGAAAAAATCGCATCCTACCCAACTGACCTCATTTTGCCCTGAATGGATTCGAGCACACACACGGAAAAAACGCATCAGTTCGTTCTGGTTTGCCGCGAGCTACGGTCGTGTTTATTAATTGTAAACTCACATGTACATAGATACACGCCCGCACGGCCGCGGCTCTGGCGACATCTGAAGCGATTTGTCACACATGGTCCATTCAGTCCATGCGTTCAGTCCAGAATTATGTTGCTGTGGGAATTGTGGAAGCCCCAAAGGGAGATCTCCGATCGAGCGAGATGGTATGCTCGGTCAGGCTTCGGCCCACTTGTATGAATTTCGGATATTGTATGTATACCGCGGATCTTAAGAAAACTTCGATAGCGCGGATTCAGGATTGTGGCGCTAATTGGTCCGCCACATCACTCCCCCATAGACGGAGGTTGAATCTTGAGTCTTCTGCTTGAGTCGCCAGTGCCTGAGAGTCCCAGTGAGTCGGAGTGCTGCCGTGCGGGCCGATGCTACGTGCTGACCAGGAGAGATGTGCTCTGCTTGCTGACCGGTCGTTGTAGTGAGAGCTCCCGTTGAAGCCGATGAGGGTTCGACCAGGCCGCGGTGCGTTGAGGCTGGTGGTCGAGGTACCCGATGAGCGTGAAGCTGGCTGACGTGGCGCGGAGGGGTGGGGAGTAATGATGATGATGTCCAGAAGGAGGCGTGTTCTGTCGAGGGTCACCAATGTGGGAAGGGTGGCTGAACTTGGCCGAACATGACCCACTTGTATGCATTTCGGGTGTTGTATATATACCGTCGATCTTAGAAAACTTCGACAGCGTAGATTCAGGATTGTGGCGCTAATTTGTACGCCACATCGCGCTATCGAAGTTTTCTAAGATCGGTGCTATATATACAACATCCGAAAAACTACTACAGTAGGCTTTGGCCTGACCGAGCATAAAACCTCGCACGGTCGGAGATCTCCCTTTGGGGCATCCACTCTTCCCACATTGCCAACTTAGTTATTTTAGAAAGTTTTACTACTATAATTATATTAATAAATAAAATATTAATTATTTTATGCCTCATTAGTAGAAATTGAGTTGTTAGTAGTCTTTTAGTAGGAAAGAGCCAGACAGATATCATATGCAAAATGGCCAGGGTTAGGCACAAAAAAAAACAAAAAAAAATTGACACCTTATCATAATAATACATCATGACATTTTGGGGGCTTTAGGGATTCCTAAGTTGAGTAGCTTTTTGATAGTTTTCAGTATTCTTTTAGTAGCTTTTGGTAGAAATCGACGCGAGTTTAGTAGTTTTGCAAAAAACAGAGCTGGCAACACTAGAACGATTCGCTTCAGTTTATCCGGACGACTGATGCGATCTCGAAATTGCACACAGACGATACGATTTTGCATCCGTTCAGGCCGAACTGAAGGAAAACTGGACGGTATATGGAGCCCCTTATAATATCCCCATACATCACAAACGCATCCTATCATCAAAATATAGCATCATGAACGAAATAGAACCCAAAAAAAATAGAATTTCTGTCTGTTTGTCTAATTGTCTGTATGTTTGTGCACGCTAATCTCAAAAACGGCCTAACTGATATTGATGCGGTTTTCACTAATGCATTTTTAGTTAACGGCACGTACGAAGTCGCGGGCTACATCCTACTAATATTATAAATGTGAAAGTTTGTGAGGATGGATGGATGGATGTTTGTTACTCTTTCACGCAAAAACTACTGAACGGATTTTTATGAATTTTGGTATGGTAGTAGCTTAAGCTCTGGAATAAAATAGGATATTTTTTATCCAGAAAAAGTATGTGTTCCCGTGGGATACTGTATTTACGCGGGCGGAGCCGCGGGAAACAGCTAGTCTAGTATTAAATTAATGTAATGAATCTAGAGATGGCCATTAATCTGTCTTTAATAGAAATAGAGAAAATAATCCTTTTGTCGACTATCTGAGCCTATAATCACATACCATTTACCTACAATATTTAGACTGGATAAACCTGCTAAACCTGCTAAACCTGCTAAACAACACACTTGTTCAATTAAGCTCAGACGTCACGTCTTTTCTCCAACATTTCGATACTTGGTCTATAGGGAAATCAAGTCTAAATTTCAACATACGGTATTCCTGCCCATGGCTGTGCCATTAATACTCCGGAAACTTCTCAATAAATAAGACATTGCTCGTACGAAGCACATTTATTTATTTATTATGTTTTTACTTCTTTTATTTGCATTGAAAGCGATTCGTAATCACGTTACAGACGATAGTATTATTTTTTTATTTGTTCTAGTTTATTATTTACATGCAGTTCTAATTCCTGTTGAGATTAAAGAGTATTAGATGAGAAACTGTTTTCTAAATCTTACACCGATATTTGGTGCGGTTTTCACATATGTATTTGGGTTTGATTAGAAAATGTTTATTTTTAACTTTCAACATTTCAGTTTGAACGCATCATAAATAAGCTCCAGGTGAGCTAGCAGTTTATCCGTCGTTAAAATAAACAAGACCTTTATAAAAGTCCGACAAACATTCAGGGGAAGTTTAATCAAAGTTATAAAATGCTTTTAGCTCATCGGTCACCGAACGGAGATCCAGTGGGCTGACTCGACAAAGTTTAACACGTTCGGTGCGAAACCGTGTGCACACCTTGACGTGTCTCACTTACAGTGCGGCTAAGTATAGACTTCTCTATCTTGCGAATGGCATAACTTCGATTTGGTTCGATGCAGGAAAGAGATGAATCTAAGATCTGTAATTGAAATAGAATCCAGTGGTGTACCTACCTTAATACCAGATTTTTAGACCGGTACCACACAGAAGAAATAAAATTTCATAACAGTGCGAAACCAGCTTGAATGCTCCTGGTACCCCGCGTACCTTGTACTTGCACACTGCGCAAGCATCGCGCGGCCAAAAATTATATTTAAACTGCGATGAAGAAAGTGATGATAATAATAAAGGCATATTTATCAAAGACAAGATTAACAAAAGAGATGTAAGTCATTAATACTGTAAGGGTTAAGTTAGGCTACCTAGTTAGCCAGTATGTCTTAAGACGCATTATGCTATACACGCGCACGCGCATTAAATTAGATATGTAATTAGTATACCCAACATTGTAACAATGTATTACTTATGTGACAGTGAATATACTGTAATATAATAATTGGGACTTGGACTTTCATTCACCACACATCTTAGGATATGTCCTAAGATGTGTGGTTAGTGAAAGTCCAAGGCCCAATCCACAATACTATTTATTTCATTTACCTAATTACGTTTCTTGTAGACACCTACAAGAGGTTTTCTTTTCAGTTTTATTACATAAGCTGACCTGACCGACGTTGTTGTCATAACTACGTACTGGAATATAATTCTAGTTGTTTTTCCACTTTTTTAACGTTTTATATTTTAATAAATTAAATTGACTTAATTAAAAATATCGAGATTTTTATTTCTCATTCCTAAAATATGCACAAAACTTCCTTTATTCAGTGCGGTACCGGGTAAAATACAAGGTGTTTTTTATTTTAGATTTTATTGCTAAACAAAACGATCCTATCACTGACTGCTTCAGGTTATTGTTATTCGACGCTTGAAAGGCAAAAATTACCAAGCGACATGTATACAACTTTACACTAGAGCGTGTTAAAGTTTTATTTTTGCGAAAACTATTTATAGAAAATTATCTATTAGTCGAAACTACTTCATTCTAACGAATTTGAAATGTATTTCAAAGGCTTAATAAATTGTCATTTAGGGATTATGCAATTTATTTATATTCTCTGAAATAGTGTAGTGAAATAGTAATAATTTCTATAAAAATACAAACAGGAAAAAATTGCTAATCGTCAACAAAATGTTGCCATGAAACAAGTAAAAAGAGCTAAACATCACTAAATTATAATTATGTTGGAACCAGAATTGCGCATCTAGAAGTAATACATTTTTCACATAATGGTAGAATGATCTAAATAGAAAGTAGACAAACCTTTCTTTCAAGCAATTTTAACTACAAATTAAAAAAGGTTAGTGTGGGGTGTTATTGAACAAGTATCGAAATAATTAGATTTTAGTCGCAAAAAAAACAACTGTATATTTCAACGGATAATCATCATCATAATCATTAAAACCCCTTTTGTGGTAATCTACAATCATCTATCGAGAATGGTAAATGAATTAGAGTATACTTCACCACATTACTCTAATGCAGGTGAGTGGAGGTTGTGGCTCAGTGACCAACCCTTTGTTATGAACGTCTAAAGATATCTGTTATGAACGTCTACAGAAGTATTTGTCATTGAATAATTACAAAAACTTAAATTAAGTGTTGGTAAAAATAAACTCAGGCAATATTTTTATAAATTTTACTAACCGTACATTTACTTATTAATATTATAATCAACTTATCATTAAAAGTCCTTAAGTTTCAAATCAGCCTTTTCAGTAATATTACTTACCTATTAATGTTTTGGAATATACATACTAGAAACTCTTCAAAAGGAACTGTCTTTATAGCCACAGGTTTGTGATAAAATCTACTTATTAGATACGTATACATTTAGAATAATAAGAGCAACAATTTAACATTTCAATGGCACTTAAATACTTTTTACTATTTATCACAATTAAACTTTTCAAAACCAATTACTACGAGCGAGGTATATACTCTCTAGTACTCTTATTAATATAACTTGTGGTCTATCCATTGACATAAGTTACAAAAAATGTTCTCATACCTAATCAAATATAGTAAATCTTTAACCTCTTAGGAACTTTTATAAAAACATACCAAATGTCTCCATACAAAATAAATCATTCCAAAGCTCCTTGGAAATAAAATAAAAATCATCCCTACATATATATTTTTATATTATAAAAGCGAAAGTAACTACTTCTGTCTACCTGTTACGATTTGACGCCTAAGCTAACGAACAGATTTAATAATATCCGAGGTAAGAAATCTCTTCTAAACATAATAAAAATACCGCAGCATCTTAAGAAGTTGCATAACAAACTTAAAAAATGTCTCTCCATAAATAAAACAAATGTAAATAATCGAATTCATATTTGGAAATAGGTGTTAAGCTTCATCGTGCTTTTTGTCTTCGATATCTGATTCTAGCAAAACATCTTTTGTGGATGCAGAAAAAGGAATCTCGTTAAATTCTCTTTGGAATGGAGCAGGAATAACTTTGTCATGGCAAAGTTTAGTAGGGTCATTGTATTTTGCCTTTGATATTGGCAGACGTGAATGATAACATGCCATGAGAGGTACCCGGGTCTTACAATGGATTTCAACCATGCTTGAATCAGCAGATTTGTATCAGGATCAGGAGTACTTGGTGGAAACTTTTGAATTATTGCTTTTTTGAATGGAATCCAACGCATGGGTGAGGCTGAACAGATTTAAATTCCATTATTTTACCATTACTTCGTACATATTCTTTTCCAGACCTTTTTTTCTGTAACCGTTCTTTTCTTAAATTTTTCATTTTGTTTTTCAGACCCTTTTCTCCAACTGTTTCTTCGTCTGCGTCATCTAAATTCGTATTTTTCTTCTCAAGTTTTTTCTTTTTTTACTTTCTGACCTTTTTGGTTTTTTCTGATGTTGAAATTATATCATCTTCTATAGTAGAAGAAGTAAAACCTACCCATTCATCTGAATTTGCAGCATCTTCAGAATCAATAAAAGTTGAGAAATCTTCATCTGGCAAATAATCAATTTACACTTTAAACCTCTGACTTTGCGTTTACGACCTTTTTGAGACTTGACAGTTTTTGATCCATTAGACTGAGGGCATTCCATAATTGTAGGATTAGTTATTTTGCATTTCTTTGAGTGTTTCTTGCAGTATACATTTCTGGTGCCAGTATTCCACCTATGATTATTAACTGTTTGTTCGTACGTGGTGCTTGCAGTAGACGTTTCCGGTATAGTCGTCTTAATTGCAATATGTGTAGCTCTTGTAACCGATTCTTCTTCGGGTAGACCAATTCGAATTATTGAATAATCATCTACTGGGACTGTACCCTGTTCATTATAAAGATTTGCAGGCAAACATTCCGCAGTGGGGCCAGATGGGCCACTGACCACATTTTCCATAACTGCTTCACTATTATTGCCATAATGCTGTTGATTGTCATTTACTGGGACAGGTATCTCCATATTATCATTTTCAGCCGCATAATCTCGGAAGCTTCATCTGAAAATTTCTCAACCTGAAAATTGAATAGTATTACGAGAAAACTGTTTTTGATACTTAAGAACTACGTAAAAACTAGTTTTGGTACTAAAAGGGTGATTTTAAACTTCAGTAAGAACAACTTTTACTAGGGGGACAATCTTCTACAAATCACTACGATCAACACAAATGCAGCTATGAGCGCTTCAGTTAAAGGAGCTATCTTATTATTTACTAAAGAATTTCAAAACCTACCCTATGATAAATAATTACAAGAATGGTACACACTCACAAAAATGTACTTATCACAAAATGCATAACTTAACTTAACATAAACACACACTCTCACTGCATAACAAATAAATTTATAAGATTAAAAACGTACCGGCTCATTAACCATCAGTCTTCTTCGAACTTTTTCCAAAAATATCCGTTGAGTACGTTGTTCACATTTTGAAACCTGAAATTTAAATGTACATTAACATTGTTTGGTTCTTAAATAATTAGAATTAATCGAAAAATAATTAACGAAACAAGTAGGTACCGAGATCAAATCTTTGCTATTCAAGCCTGCTTCTAACAAAGCTTGCTTTAGTATGTAATTTCCTCTCGTATTGCGATTCATAATGTAACTAAAACAATAAATTTAATTCAATTTAAAATGCATTGTTAAAATAAACAATCAAAAATATACCAATAAGATCTTAAAATCCAAAAAACTTACCGAGTGTTAATCGAAAACTCCGCGTACTTTGTGCGATGAGTACGAGCGCACGGGTTGCCTACTATGCGACTATCCCGCGACGACTTATCGATAATTTGTTACCAACAACCATTCAAATTACGCTTTGTAGCGCGTATAACCGACAAAAATACGCGTAACAGGGATAAACTTCTTTTTACACAAATTTTAGATCATAAATAGTTATCTGAGTAACAATAACATTAAAAAAACGGCAGGTGAAAAATTACCAAACGACAAAACATATTCTTTTTCGGGACCATAAATACTACTATATTACATTTTTAAATACATTGCATTTAAGAAAAAATACTAAACGGCTAGGATTATGTAAATGAGGTATTTCAAAACGCCTTAAATTACGAAAATTACTAAATAAGTTTCGGGCAAAATTTCTTAAGCAATACTCCTACCCTAGTTAGTGAAAGCTAAAAATTCTTAATGTTTAAATGTATTAATTCCAATTAAGGCAAAAGATTACTAAGTACAAAATTTAATATCTAAAGTCGACCAAGTAAAAATAATTTGTAAATAGATAAAATACTCGTCACTTGGACGCCGAAAACGGTGAAAATAAGAGGTTTTTTAAATTACCAATCGACAGCCAAACTCGTCGTAGCGATACGCCAGTAGGACTAATCGACGGAGAAAAAATTTCTGATTTCAATGATATATATATAACTCAATATCGCTCAAAATGTCGCTTGGTAATTTTTGCCTTTCAAGCGTCGTATTATTAAGTATGGTTATTATGTTCAAAGTACGCAAATTTCAAAGCAAAAAATCATATATATTTTTACATGAAGCCAAAAACAGGATTTAAGTTTCTTAAATGTTACAGGGATTAATAAGCCCTGTACCACCACCGTGATAGTTTTATAACCGGGGCCTATAATCAAGATGCATTCGATAATTTCGACGGCGAAGTTCGAAAACAACATGTGTGGGATTTGACTTATGGCATCGCAAGCGACATGTCACTTAGCGATGACTTATGTCAAATCTCATACATTTTTGTCATCCCACACTTCACACTTCGCCGTCGAAATTATACTGCAGGAACGGAAAGAATGAAAAAATCACTGCCGCAGCGAAGGAGATAAACAATAAAACAATACCAACAAATTTACCAGCCAATTTTTACTTTTAGAAAACAATTATAGAACTAGAAACTTCCGGTAGAGAAATGTACTTACGCTAGTTTTGTCGACTATATTTAACAGATTTTTTTCTTTACGTGTTATGTCATTTACAATGTTTAGTAACTAAATAAATAACAATGCATGTTAGTAATTAAGAAGTTATAGCGGAGCTTTAAGGTAATTAAGGACGCGACTCGACACGTTCCTACTAATAATACTGCAACGAAGTGCCTCGTCGCGTAGTTACGCTGCCGCGTAGTGCGTTGTATCTCATACAATTTCATACAAATACTATTTGGCCGTGTCGTGTCGCGTGGGTAGTTCCGCTGCCGTGTAGTTACGCCTAGAGCGGTCCCACCATTAGAGTTAAGGCAATAGACAGGCTACTTACATAGAGATAAAAAAATCGTTGGCCTTTGACTTTTTGGGATATCAAGTCTAGTTAACTAAAGACTGAAATTAATATTTTCATCAAAGTTATTACTATAAATTAAAAAGTTTGTAAAATATAACGTGGAATGTACAGCATTTAAATTGTGACAAGCTAGAAAACAGGCATAAGATTAATTCCCAGTGTCCAAGTCCGCAATAGAGTTGAAATGTAGCGGTCATTACCTATGATGGATCTGCTATTGGGTCGGAAGGTAAAGGGTAATACTACCCATAAATACATTCTATAAATATGTAACTAAAATCAGTAACTAAACTGGACGTCGAAGCGTAGGACGGCCTCTCACCAGGTGGACAGACGACCTGAAAAAAGTAGCAGGGAGTCGGTGGATACATACCGCGAGCGATCGGTCGCACTTGAAATCTATGGGGGATTATTTTAATATATATATTAAAATAATCTAATCCTGCAGACGTCCACGTCACCAGGCTGCAACGAGAAATCCGTAATAAATATTTAAATTCGTCATTTTAATGTGTTATAGTTGATCATGTACTTAAAATCTAAGGGAAATTTTATTATGTAGGTACTATCTTTTGCCCGCAGCTTCGCCCGCGTGGGAGAGTGTTCACTGTACGTGGCAAAAAACCTGTTTAGCAAAATATATACCTACTGCAATATAGTAGTAGCACAGAGTAAAAATATATACTTATAATAAATTTTCACACGTACTTTTTAATTTTAATATATCTCCTAGATAAGGATTATGATATATTGTATCCGTCTAAACAGCTTCTGAAAATACCACATTATTTGTGATCATTTTTTAAAACTTAGAATGGGTATAGTTACGTATCCTTAAAAGATAGACATACTTATATATTACATGATATCGCAGACTATTTTGTTGATACCATGGTACCGACTTCAAAAATATTAAGATTGAGTTGATAAATAGTTTCAATTTTAGCCGAATTAGAAGGGGAATTATTTGGAAAGAAAGTTTTATTTCATACTTTTTTGTGGATTTTTACTTTGGAAGTTTTAATTAAGGGAAAAATTATTATTTTTGCTTAAGAATAATAATATATTTATTATAAAAGTCGAAATCACTATTAATGTCCATATAATTTTGTGGAGTTCTCTCGATTCCACATTGATGCCATCATCAGGTCTCCACCTCGGACTAAGATACCAATTTCGAATTATATTCTGTACAACAACAAAAGAATTTTGAAAATGCTTCGACAAACGATAGAGTAATTTTCAATGATATACGTGGCGCTGTAAAAGACTATGAGAAGTACCTATTATCATCATAATGTGATGGTGTATGGTGGGATGAAGGCGGTGATGATGATTACTTTAATTGACCAAGTGGCATATGCTTTCACTTCTATAAACAACGCTGAAATCCCCAAACATCTATAACGACTCGGGAGTTCTGTTCAGTAGTTTTGGATCCAGGGTATACCTTGGTGCAAAATATGGGCCTATGCAGCCTGAAATAAAAGTTATTTAATTTTTAAAAAATCTTTATTTTTGGTAGCACTTGCCTGGAAGGACTACTTCAGAAAAAGTCGAAATCACTATATGTGTCCATATAAATTCCGAGGAGTTCCCTCGATTCCTCATGGATCCCATCATCAGGTCACCACTATGGTATCAAAAAGACCAATAGGGGATTATACCCTTTACAGCAAAAAAAAGAATTTTGAAAATAAGTCCACAGGCGGCGGAGTAATGGTTGAACATACAAAAAAAATATATATTATAAACAGCCGAATGTATAACCGCCTCCTTTTTTGGAAGTCGGTTAATTAAATTTCAAGTAGAGTGGAGTTTTGACCAAAACGCGTTAGTGAATACCGCTTTTCGTACGCGCAAAAACAAATATCGCGGGAACCGTACATTTTTCCGCATTAAAAAGTAGCATAATATGTGTTAATCCAGAGTCTAAACTACTACCATACCAAATTTCATCCGTTCAGTAGATTCTGAGATTAGCGCGTACAAACGTACAGACAAACACAAAAATTCTAAAAATAATTGTTTTGGGTTATATGTCGTTCATAAAGCCCCTATTAATTAATAAGTAATAGTTTTTCGTATATATCTTCCATGTACAGACAGCGACCAGTTACGATTTCATTATATGTATGGATATGGATATATTTAGATATAGATGTTAGGCTATGGTTTTTATTTTTACTACGAAACTTTTAGTGTTTTACTTAATAAGGTGGACATATTGTGGTGTTTAATGTATAATTAGTATAGAAATAGTGAATTAAAAGGTATTCTTTTACGTATAAAATAGCTTATAGTAAAACATTAATGCTTTATTCTCAAAAAAAAATCGCCGCAAAGTGATGACATTATATATTTTTTACCCGACTGCGCCAGGAGAGTTATGTTTTTCGAGTGTATATGTATGTATTTTTCTTTGGCACACTCTAGATTCTAGAGCCTAACCGTCTCGTCGTATTTAAGCTTAGAGGTATCATTAGATCGGTCTTAGTCCTGAGAGTGACACTGGGTGCATCAAAATTATATATATAACGCAGTCGGCTTTTTTGTTTTTTAAATAACTAAGGTTATTAAAGAAAGCTCTGTAGTTTGTGTGCTTCAAAGTAATAGAGCATTATAGTTTGTCATTTCAAAGTTAATACAACTAAAGCCAGTAGTAAATTTGTAGTCCAACACGTAGCCACAAACAAACTGCACGATGCAATTATTAGTATTTCCAAACTCAATTTAGGACAAGCAACTAGCTTGCAATACCGCAATAATCTCCCCTGTAATATTTATCTAAAGCTGCTATTAGAACACAGTTCTCAAAACCAAACAAAATAGATGCGCTACAAAAAACATAGATATCATATGAGACTTAGTATTCTTGCTTTCTTTATAAAGATACGAGAAAACTATCCCGATTTGAAACTCTATTGCGTAGATATTTTTCCATGCTTACCCACTGAAAACGTGAAACTATTTTATTATTTTATTTCAATAGAATTCAATGTCATTCAAAGTTTGATGATTTGCCACATCTTTCAGTCTTTGATCTTTGGAATTATAACCAGGATTGGTACGTGTACATCTATAAATTTTAACATCCCATTCCGCACGTATCAAGTCTCGGCCAACTTAAATACGGAATTCAGTTTAATAAATCCTCTCACTATAACTGTATCCTCGTTTATCATCTGACTTCTAGCAATTTAGATGGTCTCACTGAATTTCTAGATATTATTCAGGGGTTACGTGACTTAGAAAATTTCTCGGACGATCGCATCCCAGCTGAGCTGCGGTTGTAAATCCAGTGTGCACTTTCAATAAAGCATAGTTTATTACTAAAGATTACTATAAGGCAAAAGCCTTTGTTAAAAAAATTCTAAGTGGCGAATTCAGAGTTCATACATTATGTTCTAGAATAACATGTTATTGTTATCCTATTCTCTTAGTGAGCATATGTTGAACTCGTGCCTATATGTATCCGAACTTAAAACAGCAACTTAACTATTCTCCGATCATTATGGAAATATGTTCATAACACCGAGCGAAATTAAGCCATTTTGTAAACTATTTATAGACGTACCTTTGTATCGACTAACCTAGACGAAGCAACGCAATCTAAAGCTTATATAATCTTAGATGCCATCGCGCCTACTCAGCATTTCCCAACACAAATGAAGAGGGGCGGAGCCACGGACCCCATATTAAGCAAGGGGTTTGAGCTTTGTCATGCCAAAGGCTGACAGGGTGCTAATACTCCTGTACCGGTCTATTAAATGGAATAAGATTATTAGACAAAGTCTCTATACTAGCAAAGGAAAATATCGTGAAACCTGCAGAGTGCAGAACCTGCATATCTATGAATACTAATAATCTTCCCAGGTTTTGAACTTTGCCAAGTGCCAACTCGCGGTAGAATTTTAGTAGACTACAACCTAATTTTCTTTATATTGAGGAGAGCCGAGAGATCCGACTTCAGCGGTGGCTTCAGATGATACCAAAACTACAAAAAAAGATACGTATTTATTGAAAATATAACCTAACCGTGAGCATGACAGGACATGTTATTAATTAGCATTTATTGATGGCGTTACGGCCATCATAAATTTTTTTATTTGCCAGTGTCAAGTTAAAAAGGCGGGAAATAGAATTCTCGTTTAAGTTTTCAAACGCTGCATTTCTAAATTCTAGGAAAAAAAAAGTTCTAGTAAAAGAAATATAAAAGTAGGGAAGGTTCCGTAACTATCAACGCGCAATAGTTTAATTCAACTTACTTCAAAAAATTTTGTCCGATTTCGCTCAAAATATTTTTTCTAAAGAGTATTTACATGTAGTTTAGCAATGTCTGGGGTCTTCAAAGATAAAAAGATTGAGTAGAGAAATAGTAAAATTTTAGCAGAATTTAAAAGGGGAACTCTTTCGACAATAAGAATTCCAATTTCAAATTTATACCGCTATTTACTCATGCATTTGTGTTTCGAAAACACTAATTCATTTGTTTTTTTTCTCTTTTGGTTTTTTCTTTGCGTCACTCTGTTTACAAAATGTAAAACTTAAAATATCGTATTATTTTCGAGTATGAGTCCCACCGTGGCACCAGTGCTGTAGAAACGGCTCGAAGGATAAATAATGTGTATTTCGGTGGTGTCGCAAAAGAAAACACAGTGCGTTTTTGGTTCCAACGTTTTCGTTCTGGAAATTTCGACCTGCAGAACAAGCCCCGTGGACGGCCGGAGACCAAAGTTGATAATGAAGAAATGAAGGCTGTTGTGGAAGCGGATCCGTCGCAAACCACGTCCGAGTTAGCTGCAGGCTGCGGTTTTAGTGATAAAACTGTTTTAATCCACTTGAAGCAAATTGGGAAGGTGAAAAAGATTGAAAGGTGAGTACCTCATGAATTGAGTGCAGCAAACCGACAAACGTGCGTCGACTGCTGCGTTACATTACTCAACCGGCACAATAATGAAGGGATTTTAAATCGAATCATTACCTGTGATGAAAAGCGGATCCTATACGATAATCGGAAACGTTAATCGCAATGGCGATCCCTGGCGAACCAGCCAAAGCCTGCTCCAAGCGATAATTGAATCCAAAAAAGTTCCTTGTGAGCGTTTGATGGACTAGTGCCGGTGTCGTTCACTACAGCTGTCGTAAATCTGGCCAGACGTTTACGGCAGATGTCTATTGCTAGTAACTCTAAATCATCATGATTTTGCTGCTAATGCGATGATGAGCTGCTAAACAACCGAGGTTAGTCATTCGCTCTAGGCCACTGCTGCTTCAGGACAACGCTAGACCACACACTGCACAACAGACGGCTACCAAATTAGAGGAGCTTCAATTGGAATGTCTAAGACATCCACCATACTCCCCGGACATTGCTCCAACAGATTACCATTTTTTTTCGAAATTTGGATAACTTTTTGCAAGGGAAAAAATTTAACTCCGACGGGGCAGTCCAAAGCGCCTTCAAAAATTTTTTTGATTCCTGTCCGAATGTTTTTTTTAGTAAAGGAATGAATGAACCTATGAGATGGCAAATTGCATAGATAGCAATGGTATATACTTTGATTAAATAAATATATAATGTTTAAAAAAATCGACTTTATGTTCCTCCTTTATAAAACGCCAAATTCATATGTAAAGACCTAATATATATATATATATATATATATATATATATATATATATATATAGGAGAAAGGAAATAAAAATAATGACATAAATATTAATCTGACCGGGATTTGAACCCGAGACCAATTCGTAAACGGTGCACAAATTACGATTCTACTATCCAGCTGAGGCTACTTTTTATCGCGGCGAAATGTACGGTTCCCGCCAGATTTCCTTTTGCGCGCTAGAAGTTGCGAGTATCGTCTAGTATAATAGAAAACATGTGTTTTCAACGCCGATTTTAAGCACTTATGCACAAAATACCTTCATCAAGTTAGTTGGAGCAAGTAGTCCCACACTCACGATTCGGCCGGCCCTGTATCTCAGATTGGTTCGTAGTAAGTGATTATCTTCTATATTTAAAAAAAATCCCCTTTTCCCTTACTTATTCATTGCATGAACTGCTGGACCTATTTTCTTTTTTTTTTGTTGTGGTGTTGTATGTAATCACGTAATTCCGCAGCTGTACTAACGTCCGTTGGACGTTTAGACTTTAAATATTATTCAAGAAGACTTTGGAAGAAGATGTCTGACATTGCAGACATTTCGCATATATCTTCACAACAGTTCTTTAAACAATTCCAAAGTTTCCAAACGTGTATCTTTAAAGACTAACGAGTTCCATTCAGTGCTTTTGAACCTTGATATAATGCCACATTTCGGTAACATAATATGCTTAGGTTAGGTTAGGCAATCTATACTATATCTTTACAAAATTTCGGCTATTTATATACAGTACAACCTCAATATAACAAATCGGAGGGAAACAAGTAAATATTCGTTATATCAAGTAATTCGTTGAACTGAGGTTTGTTATGTTGAGGTTAGGATGGATATCAAATTACTGTATGTATTTTCTATTTAAAAACAATTAGGCAAGTAACAAAAATTTTTTCTTATATTAATAATCAAAATTAAATGCAGTAAAATCCGTGAAAGTAGGTACATATCTTTGTGGGTACATACATTATGTAGGTAATTTAATGTTAATTTCAAAGATTCGCACAACAAAACTCACGAATTAAAGGTAAAGAATCAACAATGTGGTTATATATATGTAGTAGCTTAGTCTCAATTTTGTTCATTTTGATTAGAAAAAAAGTCATAAATAGTTGTCTGCTACTGTTACTCTTACCGGTGGTAACCGGTAAGAGTTATTACATCCAAAGCGCGATCCAATTTCGTGATGGATTTGACTACATCGTGACAATAGTACACATTTGACAATAGTGACGAGAAGAAGTGTTAACATTACTTCCCATCAAACAACAATGATTGATTTACGAACAAAAGCGTGTAGTTGAAAATTCGTTATAAAGAGGTTGTTCGCAAAAAATGTTCGCAATGTAAAGGGGATTTTATATTGACTCTTATGGACAATTCAAGGGGATTACGAAGAATTTGTTAAATCGAGGAAGTTGTTATATTGAGGTACGTTATATTAAGGTTGCACTGTACATAACTAGCTGACCCGGCTAACTTCTTACCGCCATTTTTTTTTTCATTTACTATCATTTTTTTATTTTTTTTCATACAAACCTTCTCCTGATAATAACGAACACATAAAACAAAGATTGATTCAATTTGGTGCAGTCGTTTGGAAGTTATGCGCGTACAAACATTTCGGTATTCATTTAAGTTATTAAGGGACGGACGGAAGACAGACGAACAGACGGACAGAGCGAAACTGTATAGGTTCCTTGTAGTTACTACGGAACCCCAAAAAAGGAGACTGTTCAATAAACACTAAATGAATAATTAATAGCATAAGATTTTTGAAAATTAATAAATACAGGTATATAAGTAGTAAGACTAACATAATAAGAAAAGCTATAATGGGGAAATTGTATAGTTTGTTTTGGCTCTTCTAAAAGTACATAATAAGCCAGATAATATTGTTTTTGCAATGACATATCTACATATTTACGATCAACCGTTGACGAAATACAGTCATCACAAAAGTTAGATCGTTGGAGAGTATTAAAAACGCTCTGTACCAAAAACGACGCACAAGTGACGTCACGACAGTTGGAAATGTATACTGTTGTGTTACTTTTTAATTTAGCAACTGATTACTGTACATAACTGATAGCGCGGCCGCGCTATCGCCAAGCATTTAGCGGCCGTAACTATCTTTTCTCGAAGCATTTCGCGGCTTTTTCGTGCCCCCATATTTTCGTTTTTAATAAAGCAAGCGGTCTGAATTTTTGTCGCAGAGAAGTCGTTAGCGCCACAAGCGGTTTTCTGTGAGGCCCTCTTATTTATCCGGTCGAGTGGACCCATTCGTCCCGAAGCATCTACTGTAACCTAAAATAACCTACAACTTCTCAATTTATGAGATTTATTATTTAAATAAGGATTACAAAGTTATCAGTGAACTTGTATTCATACATTTTGTTCCTGTGAATTCGTAAAATATAAAAATCTAAAATCATTTTTTTTTTAATTCTTACTTTTTCTATATTTTCCCTTTATATGTAGCTAATACCTAGCCTGACAGCAAATTTGGAATTTCTAAGTCTGCTGGAAGTATGCTTTAAATTATGCTTATTCTCCCTACCTCCATCCATATCTTTCAAAATCGCATTTTTTTGCCGCTTAATATCTCCTAAACTATCGTCAACACAATCTAGATCACAAATAATAGAATGACTGCAGGTAATAATATGTTTGCACTTTAAGCTTCTAGTAACCATAACATTTATATATAATAATAGGTATTTACCTATGAAATTGCCGTTCTGCAGTACTGGCCATTTCAAATCAATATAATTTTTGAAAGAATTCTAATTTCAAATTAATTTTATTTTAAAAACATGGAATTCTTTTTCCAAAAGTAGTCATTTGTTTATTGATTAGTGTTACATTTTCATCGCATTTCAATCTTTTTCGTCATTCATGGATACGTTAAAAATTCGAGTAATTATGGAATATGAGTACCGTCGTGGCAGCAACGCGGCACAAGCGGCACGCAACATCAACGAGCTAACGGACTATACGGAGCTAACACCACAAAACAACGCACCACCTGTTATTGGTTTGCTCGCTTCCGTTCTGGAAATTTCGACCTGAAAAATGAACCTCGCGGTCGTCCGAAGATTTTGGTCGACAATGACGAATTAAAGGCGATTGTGGAAGCTGATGATACACAATCTACGGCTGAATTAGCAGCAACTTTCGACGTTAGCGTCAAAATAATATTGGTCAAATTTGCGTCAAATTGGCAAGGTAAAAAAGCTTGACAAATGGGTGCCCCACGAACTCAATGATCGCCAGCGCGAAGCACGCGTCGAGACGTGCCTTGCACTGCTCAACAGACACACAAATGAAGGAATTTTGAACCGCATTGTTACCTGCGATGAAAAATGGATTCTGTTTGATAACCGCAAGCGCTCAGCAAGTTGGTTGGATCCTGGTTCAGCACCTAAACAATGCCCTAAACGAAAACTTAACCCTAGAAAAGTGATGGTCACTGTTTGGTGGTCTAGCGCCGGTGTGATTCATCACAGCTTCTTACCAAGCCGGGTGAGCATTACTGCAGATGTGTACTGTGAAGAACTGAACACAATGATGGAGAAGCTGGCACATGTCCAACCAGCATTCGTCAATCGCTCGTCTCCGCTGCTCCTGCACGACAACGCGTGACCTCATACTACACAGCAGACGGTCTCCAAGTTGCAAGAACTGGGGTTGGAAGCTCTCCGTCATCCGCCCTACTCATCAGACCTTGCGCCTACAGACTACTACTTTTTCCAGAATTTGGATAACTTCTTGGCGAGAAAAAAATTCAATACCCGAGAGGCAGTACAAAATGCCTTTGTAGAATTTGTTGCCTCCCGTCCAGCTGATTTCTTTAAGAAGGGCATCAATAAACTGCCACTGCGTTGGCAAAGACGCATTGATTGCATGGGTGATTACTTCGATTAATACAAATAAAAAATACATGAAAAATATTCGTTTAATTTTTTTCATACAAAACGGCAATTTCATAGGTAAAGACCTAATATTAATTTGCGAAAGTGCTCATTGCCAAGTCACTATTTAATATTATAAATTATAAAAATAAAACTTTCCACTTACGGTTACAAACTTTTTATGAGTAGCTAATTAAATGGACTATCTTGAACTTCACTTGGTATCTACGACATCTCATAACTTTTTGCGAAGGAAATACTTGTTTTTTTCCATTTATGTAAAGTTTTTGTGAGGTTGCATATTCGGTCCATATTTATGTTGCCTTTCGAAAAATATAATCATTTTGCTGATTTTGCTTGATTTAAAACAAATGCATGTTCCATAATATACCATGGTTGTAATTTATATTCCACTTTGGAATTAATTTGTCACATGATTAAAATATAGATACGTTTAAGCGTCGGATTTGTAAATATCATTAGGCTTTAGAGCAATCTATTAGTAAATTAATGATTTCAATGATTTTCATTATGAAATCTGGATATATTTGGTGATATAACAAATTTTAGCTGATTAGTATAATTTGCTAAATTAATATTTTAAAAGTGAAGGTACAATAACTTGACAATAAAATAACCCAAGAAAACTTCTGTAACACGACATCTCTAGATTACTGAATCAAGCAAGTAAAAGCAACAAGACACTTGTTACAAACCTAAATTCTTAACATTTTTTTTTATTATATTACTATGTATTTACTGTATAATTTACCTACATTATATTTAATAAAATCACATTAATGGTTTTCTTTCAATTAATGAACTATCATTTCAGGAATACAAATTATATCAAGCCTATCTCTTCCATATTTATTTAGGTTTGAAAGTATAAAGAATTATTCATTCATACGCTATTAAGCATCCGGTGGGATTTAAACAAGATAAAAATAGTGGCTAAGTACACAATTGTTTGAATACATGATGGCAAGAATAGGGAACAATTGATACAAGTAAAGTCTCACGAGAGACAATCTACTTCACTGCATTGACTCAACCGGTTACTAAATAGTTACGTTAAGGTGACGTTTATTATTAACTATTATTATTAACCGCAATATATGCCTCCATTTATTGCGGTTGGTACAGTGAAAATGTGCTTTTGTAAAACTTTGCTAGTAAGGCCTCTAGTATTTAGTCTCAATATTATAATAGCTGCAATGATATGCCCAGAGCATACAGACCGATTTAGAAAGTACGCTTGAAAACAATATTAGTATAACTTAGTGCGTTGGCACTTAACTCCGTCCTAATACTCCTCCATACTAATACTCAACGGTAGTTGACTGTAGGCCTGTCAGTTTCTTTCTATAATATTCCTCTTTAGTGATTATGCCCATGATGCTGACTGTGGATTATTCGAGCGTCACGCAAAACCTATTAGAATCGGGAGATTCGATTATATAAAAAACTAGCTCTTTCCCGCGGCTCCGCCCGCGTAATTACAGTATCCCATTGGAACACTGTACTTTTGCGGGATAAAAAGTAGACTAAGCCTATCAAAGTGTTAATCTATAGCCCAGACTACTACCATACCGAATTTCATCAAAATCCGTTCAGTAGTTAGTGCGTGAAAGAGTAACAAACATTCAACCATCCTTACAAACTTTCACATTTATAATATCAGTAGGATAAATAGTCCTATAGTCTAGGATACAGTTAAATTATAAAAAATATCTTGGATTAATCGTCACGCTCAATGAATTGGCTACTCTTTATTCATTCATTCATATTACACAAGCCGGCGTATGATGAACGGCCTAACATTATCTGGCGAATATAATTAGATGGCTGCAACATATTATACAACATCTGAAAACTACTACAGTGGGCATCGGTCTGACCGAGCATACCCACCCGTCACTACTCACTATTCCCACACATTCAACTGAACTAATACGTGTGTGTACTATGGGGAATATTTATTAAAATGCACATTAGCTTATCTCGGAGGGAGCGATTTCCATTAATCTACGTCTAGTATAAGCAGCATCCGTAATCCTAAAACTTCATGCTAGAACTCGCTTATCACACGCGACACTTTTTACTTAAAACCTGGAAGGGAATTTAAAGCATTAATCAAAGTACACTTTTAAAGCTTACTCGCTTTTACTTACAAACTTAATTTAAAATTATTATTATCTCTCTGTGCGTACGTCTTACCTATTATATTATTATTTGGCGCGGTTTTCATGATTTTTTTAATGATTATTTATAGAAGTAGCATATAGAAGGTTATAATCCACTATATTATATTAAATAATTTGGTCGAACGTTTAGTCGCGAGCATCTTCGACGAGTCTTCGACAACAGGGTTATGAAACCCGTGGTAACCTTTATAACTTTTGCAAACGATCAAACGAATTGCGTAGCGGAAAGCGTTTACCGTTGTTTATTTTATAATAATTCATACCCGCAATACAAAGCAGTCACAAATACGTTGCGCGTACCTATACCTTACCTATACCTATACCTATACCTATACCTTACGCTATACCTTACCTTAGGTAAGCAATTTTTAAAGTATTCGGTTTTATTAGCATTCATATTATATACAGGGATATAGGTAATAATATATTGTGTTCAAAGAAGCAACCGCGTAAGTCTATCGAATGACGGTTCTTTACGTTAGTAATATATATAATAAATATTTGGTCATGCCAAATACTCCTTAGGTACTTACCTTAGTTTTAAGCAAAGTCGAATAGTCACTTTTTAAGTATAGGTATCTACTTTTTAAGACAGGCACGGCATCCTTGTTTAGAACATAGATAAGTCGCCATTTCAGTTTATGGTAAAAACCAAATAAATAAAACCAAATTTACCTACTCGTGTAAAGAAGTAGGTAACAGTATTCACGATAATAATTAATTCTTTTATTAACCGACTTACAAAAAAAGAAGACGGTTATACGTTCGACTGTATAATATTAGGTCATTACATATATAATATTCTCGTTTTGTAAAGGAACATAAAGTCGTTTTTTTTAAACATTATATATTTATTTAATCAAAGTATATGCCATTGCTATATTTGCACTTTTGCCATCTCATAGGTAGTTCATTGATTTCTTTATTAAAAAAAACCATTCGGACAGGAATCAATAAAATCTTTGATGGTGCTTTGGACTGCCCCTTCGGAGTTGAATTTGCTCGCCGAATTTGCAAACTTTTTGAAATTATTACTCATACCTATATTTCTATCGCTTCATTTACAAAACTGGAGTACATTGGTAGAAGTAGGTATACCAATGAACTTCTGCTTCACGTACACTACAGCGTTCAGCCATGTTCCACGTAGAATAAATTTGCTACTAGTACCTAAAATTGGTTGACTCAGGAAATTTCTTTTTTTACATGACCGATGTACGGATGACGGACGGACATGATTTTGCCGGAGGTAAAATATTTTTTACGGCTTTATAGCATTTTTTAAATTTATTTATTTATTAACTTGAAAATAAACTTTTATATAATAGTATTTTTTGAAACATATACGTAGTAGTAGTATCTTACTTGCTTTTTCACGCGGCTCCGCTCGTAAACATAGTATCCTATATCCCATGGGGAAAACTGTACTTTTTCGGGATAAAAAGTAGCCTATATTTTAATCCAGAACCTAAACTACTACCATACCAAATTTCATCGAAATCCGTTCAGTAGTTTTTGCGTGAAAGAGTAACAAACATCCAACCATCCATCAATACATACATCTATCCATCCATTCTTCCATCCATCCATTCTCACAAACTTTCACATTTGTAATCATAGACGTATATATTATAGACGAGGCATGTTGATCCAAAAATGGTATTCAGGTAAATGGCCCCTCTTTTGAGATTTTTGGGGCCATTTTGACATTTGAAGTATGGTGAAAACAAGATGGCTGACATTTGAAATATGGCGATAACCAAGATGGCGTAACTTTTGCTTGTATGAAGATTTGTTCTGTCAAATGTACGTCATAGCCTATCTTTAGTTTTGAAATCTTTGCAAAGAACAAAAACATTGAACAGTCATAGTTTTCGTGTATGTACCATGTAAAGCATCTACAGTCCAAAGAATCTTGTTACACACGCCTTCAGCATAGTCTAAAGTTTAATGTATTCGAAGAATCCCTATATAAAGTTCCATAGTATGGCGTCACTAAACTATGTTCAACATTAACACATGGCAAGAAGCCAACTTCTGTTGCAGGTGCTCGCGAGTAACGTATGGGATGGTCTCATTGAGAGCATAGACATACTAGTATGAACGTCGCACTCCTTACAAAATCTATAGAAATAACGTGATACACGGCGAATGTTAACTTCTTAATATCTGGCTTATGCATCACGATTGTCTACTTAGTCTACGAGGGCGGCACTGAAAATTTCGGGAATCAAGGAAGTGACATAACATTACTATTTAAAAATGTATTTATTGCTTTTCGAAGTATTCTCTGCGAAATTTGACACATTTTTCCATACGATGGAACCAATCATTGAAGCAACCATTCCATTCGGAAGTTGGGGTCTGCAAAATGGCCGTTTTGTAGGCGTCCACAGCTTCTTCAGGTGATGAAAATCTCTGACCACGCAATTTATTCTTTATTTTAGGGAAAGTATAGAAATCATTAGGGCTTAGGTCGGGGCTGTACGGCGGATGGTCTAATAATTCTATGATTTCTTGCTCTAAAAACTGTTTTGTTCTGTGCGCGGTGTGAGAACTCGCATTGTCGTGATGGAGGATGATGCGGCGGTTGCAGTTCTCTTTACGGAGTTCAGAAACGACCTGTGGCAAACAAATGTTAGCATACCATTCTGCATTAACCGTTCTTTGTCCCTCAAGAGGAATAGTCGCAACATGGCCGGTTTTGGAGACAAACATGGCCACCATTTTTTTTGCAACACTCCGTGAACGAACAACTTTTATTGGCTTTAACTCATTTTCGAACACCCAAACTCGTGACTGGTTTTTTGTTTCGAGTTCGTACACGTATATCCAGGATTCGTCACCTGATACGATGTTGTATACAGCATTTGAGGATCCTGCGTGGAATCTTTCGAGAGTTCTGACGCACCAAGTAACGCGAGCCGCTTTTTGCTCTTCACAGAGCAAATGCGGTATCCATCGGGAAAACAACTTTTTTACACCTAATTGTTCATGCAAGATTATTTGTATTTGCCTCATGCCAATGTCTAAAGTTGCCTGAATTTCGCGGTATGTCACATGTCGATCTTCCTCAATCAGCTTACGCACAGCATCAACGTTTTCTTGGGTGACTGCAGTTTTTTGGACGACCTTGTCGGGGATCATCACTGAACTTGACACGTCCACGTTGAAATTCAGCCAACCAGCGATAAATTGTGGTTTTGGATGGGGCTTCATCACCAAATGCAGAAATCATCCGGTCAACACACTGTTATTGTGTTAAACCACTTCGAAAGTCATAATAAATCATCGCTCTAGAATTTTCTCGAGTTAATTCCATTTTCTCAACGACTAAACAAGTTTGACAAGACCTTGTGACAAGACCGAGAATCTTTTTTTAAATAAATAAACGGTATTCGATTTTTAAAACCAAGGAGTTTAAAATTAAAAAGATTTTAATATTACAGGAACAGTGGAAATATTCCATTCCCGATACTTTTAGTGCAGCCCTCGTATACTATGTAGACAATCGTGAAATATAAGCGATAGATGGCTCATCTATGAATCCATCTTGTTGCTTTTTTAGGTCGAACGATAATATGTTTTGTATAATAATGCGATGTCTCTACATAAGTATGGTAGTTTAATGACACCGATTTTCTCAACCTGAGTTGTGGCCAGCTGTTTATACTTTAGAAGAAATCGCATTAGATATTGTGGAAGTTAGGCAATGGAATTCGAGAAATATTTGGCTTCATCTGTTGCCAACAGAGTTAGTGAGATACAATGCAAGACAACTTTTGGCCTGGTATACTGCTTGCGACAAGATTTGGAGTGATGGAAGGATTTCCTTAATGCCCGCTACACACCTAATATTTTATCGTTACGATTTAACTGTGTAAGCCGAACTAAGGGCTTGGCCAGCATGCCATCCTTAAATATTACAATGACGATATTTGAAATTGAATTTAAATCGAATTGACATAATTTTCGCTAAGTGACATATATCGCCCGATACGTCAATACAATAGATTTTTGATTTCGAACTTCGCTGACTGTATTATTCCACAGGGTTTCAACCGCCGGCTCAGATTAGACTCGAAGATAGCAAGGTTACACCGATTTGAGCAGAGCCGGGGCGATAATAAAACACTTATTTTGAGGAGAACGATTTTCACATTTTTCGTCTTGATTACCTGGCTCATGGCAATGCCGTATAGAGGACCTGCTGGACCGAGTGGGCGACTGGAGGGTTAATGAGGGTCTGACGAGCTCGGACCACAACGGCATATCATTTGGCATCAGACAACAGAAATCCACAGGCACAAACATAATACGTACCACACGTATGTTTAACACACGAAAGGCAAACTGGGCTCAGTTTCGTGAGAAACTGACCCAGCTGATGTCGGACAGACAATTGACTCTACAGGACATGGAAACAATACACAGCACACAACAAATAGAAGAAACAATAGACAGATACACGGGAGTCATAACACAGACATGCAGAGACACAATGCCGACCAAAAAACACACACAGAGATTCACCTTGTCGTGGTGGAATAATGAGCTCGTGCATCTGAAGAAGGAGGTCGCCACGAGGAAACGCAGGATTCGTGACGCTGCGCCTGATCGCAGAAACCGCGTAGTTGGACTGTACCTGGAAGCGAAAGAGAAGTATGAAAAGGCAGTAAAGGATGCACAGACTGATAGTTGGAAGGAGTTCTGTCGGAAACAGGATAGGGAAGGGGTCTGGGAGGGCATCTACAGGGTGTTGAGCAGAGTTAGAGGGAGGGAGGAGGATCTGCCCCTTACAAGGGACGGTGAAACCCTCGACGCCCGAAGCTCCGCAGAATGGCTGGCGGAGACCTTCTACCCCCGGGACCAGGAAAGTGATGAAAGTGAGGAACATCGGCGGACGCGCCGACGGGCGGAGTCCTTGGACACCGAACCGCCGGCGGGTCCGGACAACCCTCCTTTTATCATGGAGGAGTTGAAGAGAGCCGTAAGGTCCTTCAACCCCAAGAAGGCCCCCGGGGCGGATGGACTCACGTCGGACATCTGCCAACGCGCTGTAGAATGTGACCCGGAATGGTTCCTTGCTCTGCTGAATAGGTGCCTCACCGTCGCCTGCTTCCCCAAACAGTGGAAGCGGGCGACTGTGGTGGTGCTAAGGAAGCCGGGCAAGGAATCGTACCGGGTACCAAAAGTCTATCGCCCGATCGGCCTCTTGCCTGTTCTCGGCAAAATCTTCGAAAAGATGCTGGTCGCCCGACTTAGATTCTACCTGCTGCCCAAGATTAGCCCTAACCAGTATGGTTTTATGCCCCAAAGGAGCACCGAAGACGCCCTCTATAGGTTGGTGAACCACGTCAGAAAACAGAGGAAGGAGAAGAAAATTTCTGTCGTGGTGTCACTGGACATAGAGGGGGCCTTCGACAGTGCTTGGTGGCCGGCCATAAAGGTTAGGTTAGCTGAGGTCGGGTGTCCGGGGAACCTCAGGCGGGTGATCAGCAGCTACCTGAGTGAAAGAGGAGTGAATGTAAGGTATGCTGGTATGGAAGTGAGCAGGGAGACCAACAAGAGGTGCGTGCAGGGGTCCATAGGCGGACCAATCCTGTGGGACCTCTTGTTGAACCCCCTGCTATGGATGTTAGAGGAGATGGATGTATTTTGCCAGGCTTTCGCCGACGACTTAGTTTTAGTGTTCGAGGGTGACACGGCTCTGGAAATCGAGATAAAGGCGAACAGAGCCTTGGAAAGAATAAATAAGTGGGGGGAGTCGAACAAGTTGAAGTTTGCCCCCCACAAAACTTGCGCACTACTGACGACACGTAGACTCAAATACGACGTGCCTCGACTCGCGATGGGGGGTGTGTATTTACAATACTACAACCAAATCCAAGTACTAGGTCTGATAATAGACACCGGACTCACGTTCAACGCACATGTCACAAAAGTATGCCAGAAAGCCATATCGAGATACAAACAGCTCGCAAAAGCTGCAAGAGTAGGTTGGGGGCTTAACCCCCAGATAGTTAGGACAATATATATGGCCGTGATAGAGCCGACTATTCTGTATGCATCGGCAGCGTGGGCACCCACCGTGGAAAAGATGGGGGTCCAGAAAAGGCTCAACTCCGTCCAACGGGGTTTTTCCCAGAAGATCTGCAGAGCATATCGAACCGCCTCCCTGAACTCGGCAATGCTGCTGGCAGGGATACTCCCTCTTGATCTCAGGATACTCGAAGCTTCGAGGCTCTATGAGATCAAGAGGGGGGTGCCGCACCCGGTGTTGAAGGACAGGGAGGTGGAGCGAATGGCTCCAGCGGTCGAGGACCCACATCCGGCAGAGCAGGAAGAGCTGAGGTTCGGGTTGGTAGATGAGGACTCTTATGCGGACGTGGTTAACAGCCACGTCCATAGGATCTATACGGACGGCAGCAAGATTGAGGGTCGAGTCGGAGCCGCACTCTCTGTTTGGGAGGGTGAGGCCGAGACGAAGGCCGTCAAGCTTGCGTTGCCGCCGTATTGCACCGTCTACCAAGCCGAGCTTCTAGCGCTCCAGAGAGCTGTAAGTTTAGCCTGCAAGAGTGGAATGGCGAAGGTCGGTATCTTTAGCGATTCCAGATCGGCTCTCCAGGCTGTCACCCTTAGTTCCCCTCATCCCCTGGCAGTGCAAACAAGGGCGGCCCTCCGAAAAACTGCATTGAAGAGGCGGGAGGTCTCCCTGTTTTGGATTAAGGCGCACGCAGGGTTGAGAGGGAATGAGAGGGTTGAATTAGCCAAGGAGGCCGCGCTGAGATCGAAAAAGAAACCTGACTACGATCTGTGTCCTGTTTCATTCGTCAAGCGTATTTTAAGAGAGGATACGGTTGAGGAATGGGACAGGAGATATGAAGTGGGAGGGACGGCCGGAGTCACAAAACTCTTTTTCCTAAGCGCTGCTGCTGCATACAGGGTAGTCAACAAGATAGACATCACACACTACACCACACAGATTCTGACTGGACACGGTGGGTTCGCCTTCTACTTGAACAGATTTAAGTTGAAGGAGGACTCGTCGTGTTCATGTCAGCCAGGAGTTGAGGAGACGGTTCCTCACCTGTTACTCGAGTGCCCGATTTTTGCTAGCAGTAGATATGATACTGAGCAAAAATTGGGCATATCGATTACGGGTGAGAGCCTGTCTTCCATCCTGAGGGGAAAATCGAGGGACATATTCCTCGAGTATTGTAAGAAGATTGTGGGTGTAGTATGTAAGAAGAACTGTGATATTTTAGTGTGATGTTAGTTAGGCTCTAGATTAAGTTTTATTGTGATAGTAGGTTTAAGTTGAATGTGTGTGCCGTTGTATTATTTTTGACATTTTTAATTGAATTTTATTGTATAATTTACTATTTACTGATTATTTTATTGACATTTTAAACTTGAATTTAAATTTAGTGCATATTATTTTATTGGATTTATTGTTTTATTGATTTATTGTTATTTATTTTACTGTGTCGAAAAAATAAGGAACTGTTGACTTTTTTACATATGTAAACACCGACGAATGCATAGTTAAAATTAACTATGCAAAACAATAATCAGATGTATATATATATAAAAATAGATATAAGATTTGTAAAAAATAGAAAAAGAATATAAAAGAAAAGAGAATGAATAAAAGATAAAAAAACAAGCCCTGATTCTGTTAGGGGGATGTATATAAAAAAAAAAAAAAAAAAAAAAAAAATGCCGTATAGAGAGCCGCGCCCGTACGCCTCTTTCGGGCCGATATCCTCCGCTTTTGCCTCTCTATCTATATGGCTATTTTCCATAATTTTCCCTATTTTCCATGAGCCAGGTGAAGTAAAACGCGTTGTGTGAAATTCCTTATTATTTTTCCCAATTACATAAGTCCTTATATACTAATAATCTTATTTCATATAATAGATATTCATAACCTAAGGTACACCATGTATGAAATGTTATGTATTTTTACCACTATTCGCTTAATAACTACGTATCTATTTATTATATAATCCAAACCGTTGTTCTTCACGTTAGATATTATGTTTATCTATATAACTCAATGAAATTACGTTAAAATTCACTATAGTTTAGAATATATAAGCAAAATAACCTTAAGTTCATAAAACACCATTTAACACGACTTATTGCACACTGATGCTATAGAAATCTATACATATATTGTCACTGAATGCACCGTTATATGTATAACGATGAACATTAGTACAACAACATAATATATGTATAGTGTTTTATGAACTTAAGGTTGACATGACTTGACATCTGTCAAAGCACGATCAACATCAGCTCCATAAGTTTTCTTATTTAAAATATATATCTACGACAAAAACCACCATATCAGTGATTTATATACGAAGCCTAACCTCATAAACTACCACAAACGTTTTCAACTCAATTAGAAGCCCTGGTGCAGCTAATAGACATCGTCGACCGAAGGTACCAGCCTATCATACTAAGGCCTAGTTGAATTAAATTAAATTGAAGAAATAACAAACCTGGTATCCACTGTCATCCTATTACATCTTGGAATAACTCGAAAGAGGTAACAAAACTCATTAAACTGTTTTGAATTCTTTGAAATTGGCATTTCTTAGCCCATAATATTAAAGTTCGTTTGTTATTTGAAATTTTAAACATTTTGATTTAAAATAATCCAACCGACGTGAGTAATACACAGCTGACAATCACTGACAACGTCATCGGTCACAGTGACAACTAACCTTACGGCGTCTTGTACCATAGACAACATTTCTGCTTCTTCTTTTTTTTTCTATAAATTTCTACTGGATTCTTACTTTTGGACAGTCAACTAAGATTATATACTAAAAAGTGAATAGTACTTCTGCATTTCAAAATGGCTGGCAAACAATGCGGAGGCTGCATAATTGCCTTAAAAGACAAAAACTTTATGAAAAGTAAAAACTGCCAACTGATATACGATCTTTTTTGCGCCAATATCTCTATAAAGAAATTCAACCAAATGAGCAAGGAACAAACTGAACATGATTGGTTGTGTCCTGCTTGCCGCAATAAGCTACCTAAAGCTGACAATCAGAATACATCGGTAAGGGGACACCTACCTCACGATTCTACCCCAGGCTCATCTAATAATGTCACCATGCGCAAAAGGACACAGCTCTCTTCAACTCCACCAGGAACCTCACCAACATCTCCACCTAAACCAGCATCGGAGCCCGCAAATATAAAAAACTCACGCGGGGTTGATCAAGACGTCTCTAACATAATTCGATCTGAAATAAAACATGCACTCAAAGCCGAACGTCCCAAAATTTTGAAAACATCATTAAATTCTGAACTTTTGCCACTGGAAAATAAAATAACCGAATTAATTACTTCTATTGAATTCATCAACGGAAAATATAATGAAATAAACAATCTTCTTAAAGCTAAAGAGGAAGAACTAAAGATCTTAAAATCCCAAAACACAAATCTTGTCAAACAAGTATCTGATATGTCAACGCGTTTAACTGCTCTCGAACAACACAACCGAGAGGCAAACATAGAGATACATGGTCTCCCAGAATTCAAATCCGAGAACTTACCGCAAATGGTGCGGCAGATAGGGAAGGCAGTTTCTCAAACAATTACAGATGAAGATATACATTCGTGTTTTCGAGTGGCTAAAATTAATCCCAACAATGGTCGTCCCCGGTCTGTGGTGGTTAAACTGCGATGTGCTCGTGCTCGCGACACTTTCCTCCCTGCAGGTCAAAAATACAACAAAAATAACCAGGACAGTTTAAATATAAGCGTAATTGGCATTGGAGGAGAGAAGAAAAACATTTACATATGTGAGCATTTAACGCCTGAAAAAAAAGCACTCCATGCAGCCACGCGGATTAGAGCTAAGGAGCTTTTAATCCAGTTCATGTGGGTTCGCAATGGGAAAATTTTTGTAAGAAAAAATGATCATTCTCCAGCAAAAGTAATAAATAGCTTGGAACAACTTAAAAATCTTCGGGAACAGATACTATCATAATTATTACTGGTCTAGCTCGTGTGTCCGTGGATACTTACCGAAAAAATGGTTCGTATGTACTATCATAACGTACGTGGAATGCGGACCAAGACAAATGATATTTACAAAAATATTGTACAGGAGAACTACGACCTTATCATACTAACTGAAACTTGGCTCAACAGCAGTATTTTAGATAAGAAGTTCATAGATAATAGGTATCGCGTATATCGTCGCGACCGTACTACCTCAGATTTCTATAATAAAAGTGACGGTGGTGAATTACTCATAGCTGTTAAAAAAACTATTACCATTAATCAACAAAGAAAGTAGATGTGATGACCTATGGGTGCAAGTTAACTTAAAAATTGACAAAAAATGTGTTAACGTTGGAATATGTGTAGTTTATACGCTCTGTTTATCTTCTCCTCTTAAGCAAAAAGAGTTAGATGTGTTCATAAATAATAGCATCGATGTTATTAGCGATCTTGATGATGTTATAATTATAGGTGATTTTAACATGAGCTTTATAGACTGGCATTCGAGCGGAGAAGATATGGGTTGCACTCCTCGTAATTACAACAATAGGATGGGCCATTCATTAACTGACTTCATGTCATTGACAGGACTGAATCAAAAAAATATTACTCCAAATAAGGATGTCAAAATTCGTGATCTAGTATTAACGAATATTCCATGTTGGGTACGTGAAGCTTACTGTAGCATAAGCAAGTTAGACCCATATCATCCACCGCTCGAAATTATTAATTCTATGGAGTGTAACTGTTCCACAGCTCGAGAAATCACAGCGTTCAGATTTTAATTTTTATAGAGCTAACTACCCTAGTATACTGCAGGCACTAAATAACCTCGATTGGCATGATGCCTTTCTCAACTGTAGGAGTGTTGATGAAATGGTTTCTTCCTTTTACGCAAAACTTAACGCTATTATTGAGAAATATGTACCTAAACGAAAGCCTCGAAAACCTAAATACCCTGTTTGGTTTACTAAAGACCTAATTAAGTTGTTAAAAGAAAAAGATAAACTTAGGCACAAAGCGCGCAAATTTGGTAATCCCCGCAATAGACTAGAATTCGAGTTATTACGCAAAAGTTGCAACAAGTTATTACAAATTTGCCATAACGATTACATCCAGACTGTAGAATGTAGTATCAAATCAAATTCCAAAGCATTTTGGGCCTTCTTAAAGAATAAAAAATTAACTTCAAATAACTTACCTTCCACAATGTGTAAAGACGACGAGACAGTAACAGGCGATGCAGACATCGCTAATTTGTTCGCCTCTCAGTTCAGATCAGTATACTCAAATGGCGATCCCAACCGATACGCAGCTCCTGAATACTTCTTGCATCACGAGACTGAAGCGAAATACTCCTGTAAACTTTCTCGTACAGTAATATCTGAGCCTGAGATAATTAAAAGCTTAAAATCTATTGACCAAAATAAAGGAGCTGAACCAGATAACATTCCACCGCATTAAAAGGTGGGCAAAATTTCTGTCACTTCCACTCATGCTTATATTTAATAAATCTTTAGATACCGGTGTATTTCCAAATGAATGGAAAAAAGCGAGAGTTGTGCCGATATTTAATAAAGGAGACAACAATAGCGTTAAAAATTACAGGCCCTGTCCCTGTCCTCATTTGCTAAGATCTTTGAGGCTCTGTTTGCGGCATCTTAACGTATCATTGTAAAGGTCTAATAAATGTCTACCAACATGGGTTTCAAAGAAAAAAGTCAGTGATTACCAATCTTATTGAATATTTAACACCTATTTTCGAAGCCATAGATAATAGAAATGAAGTAGACGCTGTTTATACCGATTTGCTAGTGCGTTTGATTTGGTAGATCACGAAATACTTAGTAGCAAACTGCAAAAACAATACGGTGTTCATGGTAGTCTACTCAACTGGTTCGTGTCTTACTTAGGCGGGCGAGAGCAGACGGTGGTGGTTAACGGACACGAGTCACTAAAATATTTTGCAATCTCTGGTGTTCCTCAAGTTTCACACTTGGGACCAATATTATTTTTATTGTTCATCAACGATATTACAACATGTATTCACCACTGCCGATATTCCCTGTTCGCCGATGACATGAAGATATCGAAACTGATAAAGACCCCTTCCGATTCCTTGTTACTACAATCCGATCTTGACCGTGTTTACCAATGGTGTCTAGACAATAATATGAAAATAAACGCTTCTAAATGTCAACACATTAAATTTACAAAGAAGAAGAAAGTTTTATCAATACAATATCACATTAATGGTTGCCCAATTACACTTACAGCGGAAATTCGCGATTTAGGAATAATAATCGACTCCAAGCTGACTTTTGCGGCACATTTCGATTACATGATCAAAAAAGCATCCAAGACGTTAGGGTTTGTTAATACAAAAGACTTCAGGCGCACTGATACTAAGATTATTCTTTCGGCAGTATTATTTGGAACCCCTGTTACGAAGTCCACTCACAACGTATCGAATCGATTCAAAGATCGTTTACTAGACACTTAGCATATGTCACCCCACAGATGAATAACAGAGTACCATACGATAAGAGACTTTCAACTTTTAAAATCAAGCATTGACAAGCTATCAGATCGCAGACGAATGCTTGATCTGGTTTTCCTCAGAGACCTTGTAACTGGTTCCACTCCCTGCCAGGAACTGTTGGAGACTATAGGACTTGTAGTACTTGTAGACTTGTAGTACTTGTAGCCAAATGGTAGGATACGGCAGAAACCTTTTTTCAATACTCCTAGGTATAAAACGAACGTCGGCAAGAACGCCCCGCCCTTATCACGAGAATGATCAATTCCTATAATATCTGGAATAAAATGTTTGATCTAGATATCTATCACGATCGCTTCATGTCTTTCAAGAAAAAAATATTGACCTGATTATTCTAACATTTTTATTGTAACATTTTAAATGACATGTTGTATTTCTATTGTAGATACTATGTTATTTAAAAAAAAAATGCTAATTTGCTTAATTTAATCATAATTCCTTGACATGTTATAAAACTAGCTTTCTACAATTTTCATTACTTACTTTCAATGCCAATGCTTTATTTATATTTTTTGTCTTGCTTGTGTATTATTATTGTATTCTATGTTTTTGACTAATATTCTTTGATTGTCCCAACCGGAACCATGACATAATAATAATTTGTGTATATAATAATTAATAACTAAAGTTACATTTTTACTTACCTGAATTTAATAGATTTTTAATTTTGTTTTAATATTATTGTAATCTAACGTACCCATATATTCTTTTAACTTGTAAATTTTACTAAAATATGTTGTATTGTGTGTTATAAAACAATGTTGTGCATGTCTTTAATTGATATAAACACTGTTAATGGACCAAAATGATAAGCATGTAAGCTTGTGTTTGTATTGTTGATATGCCAAATAAATAAATAGATTAAGGTTATTTTGCTTATATATTCTAAGCTATAGTGAATTTTAACATAATTTCATTGAGTTATATAGATAAACATAATATCTAACGTGAAGAACAACGGTTTGGATTATATAATAAATAGATACGTAGTTATTAAGCGAATAGTGGTAAAAATACATAACATTTCACACATGGTGTACCTTAGGTTATGAATATCTTTTATATGAAACAAGATTATTAGTATATAAGGACTTATGTAATTGGGAAAAATAATAAGGAATTTCACACAACGCGTTTTACTTCACCTGGCTCATGGAAAATAGGGAAAATTATGGAAAATATGTCTTCAGGAGTATAATACTAAAAAAATCACACAGAAATACCTAAATGTGATGAAATGGCAACGGAATGAACGAAAAAAGTAGCGAAATTTATAAAAAAGTATAAAATGCTACGCCATTTTCATATGGTTAGAAACCCTGGCAAGAAAATACGATTTTCTTACAGTTTCACATCCGGACCAACTCCAGTTTACGGGTTATCCATTATTTACGACAGACCCTGTAGTTTATGTACTGTTTTAAATCACTTGTTTATCGTTAACATTTCAATTCACTTATATTATTACGTTACGAGGCCGCTGTCCTTAACACTGACACTGGCTATTCCTCAAGGGAGGCTATTTTTAAGAAGAAGAACTTCGTGGTTGTAATCAAAGAAGCCACCTTTACTAAGTGTAGTTTAATCGACCCTGTGTATGAACAGTAGGCGTAATATGTTACTACTCTGAAATTACATAAAAAAAATCATTATCACATCATCATTATCATCATCACGTCAGCCTGATGCCGATCCAAGTCAGTATTAAATCTATATTACGGTCACGGTATCTTCGAATGGAAAACTGTTTAATTATCGTCATCATTAAATTCAATAGCCATTGATACCATCGTCCGTCTAATATAAACTATAGAGAAACTATAGAGTTACCTCAATTAACGCATAATCCGATCCGGCCAGTTTTGTATAAATCTCCTGTTTATAGTAGTTTACCACGACTAGGACATTTCATTACGCTGCTCTGTAGTCTGTACAGTTGCATTAAAAAGTCGTAAAAACATTACCTTAATTGAACCAGAGTAGGTTTTAAATAAGTTGAATCTACTACTTGCTGCGAGCTTTGTTAAGAAAGATTAAAAATTATGTGTGACACAAAAAACAAAAAAAATAACCAAAAAAAGGAAGAAACGCTCTATGAAAAAGCTTTCATAGAACGATATCCAAATCGATCCAAATTTGAAACTTTTGACGTCTACTTTAACGGCCTCTCTAAATCAATAATAATAATAATAATCAAGAGAACAAAAACGTCAGTAGGTATAATACTTAGTACTTAATTGTTCAAATTCAAATGTTGAAAGTATGCCTCATAATAGCTCTTAGGAAGCTACTGGAGCTGCTAGAGCTACTGGAGCTGCTGGAGATTCTAGATCGAGCGCGAATTAATCTTGGGATTTCACTAGATGGCTCAGGTCCAGGAGTAAAATTTGGGTTGCAACCAGAATCATCGCAGTCACTATCACCAGAATGCTCTCACTAGAGGTGAAATAAAATATATTTTCTCGTTCACTTAAGCGGCATTACCGCAGGTACTCGGTGCTACGTTGTTATCGATTTCTTGTAGTACTGAATTTAGTAGTGATTATAGTATTGCAATTAAATCGATAGCTAACTATGTAGATGTTTGTCTGTTCCTCGTAAATCTGTTATTGAACTGAATAAAATGTCAGATGGGACAAGATGTTGTATAGGTAAAAATGGCCTGTGGCATACAAAAAGCCGAAAAAAAATTATTTACCTATGCTCCTTTTGCCCCAACTAACCTTAAGAGACTAACAGAGTAAATAATATTATATACTTACGTACCATAAGTATTTATTACTTTAAATACACTGAAACGAAGAAATTACATAGACTTGAATGCTACTCGTTCGCGTCATTGATAGTGTCAAATAGTAATCCTTTTTCCATACAACTGTACCAAAACTACCCTCATTAATCCTATGATCGTTGATATCGAATTTACAAGTTATCGAGTCAACACCGTCCAACTGTCCTGGCCACCTGGACCTCGTTAATCACAACTTGGGAACTACTTACTCATAAAACTACTTCCCTATTAATATTCCACAGATATTTACTTAAGACGCTTAGCGTATTCTGTAAGATTATATATAGGTCACGAGATTAACTGCTAGAAGTGACTTTTACAAAAAACTTACATAGTCAACATAGTTAGGCGTTATCTATATATCTCATGCTTTAAATGAGACAATCTTGTATATATAATATAATCATAATCTCGAAAACGGCTGCAAGTAATACCATGAAATTTAGTAAACATGGAGTTTTGGGGTAAGACCAATATTTCTCATATTGGTCTTACACCTAGGAAAATACGCATTTTTAAGCTTCATATGTTTTTGCTTTTGTCGTTCAACAATATATCAGAAAATTCGACTCAATTATGTCAGTCCGATTGGGCAGATTTAGATTTAGTCAGATTGGGATGCTTTTATTTTTGCTTTGTTCTGAAATTCGAAATGTGGTGGGTTCGAACCCCGGTAAAATATTTTTGTGATTCATTTTTTTCTTAAATCTACTAGAGCTCCGAGAAAAGCTTGGTTATCCGGGTACTATCTATTTAATAGTTAAAAACTTAGGACAGTAGCAAAAATATAAAAATATTATATACAGTCAGTCCCAAGTATAGTAATGGGTCATTAAAATATTCTTGAATAAGTATAAACTTAAATCGTTTGGTAGCAAAACGTTATATTTTCTTTGGTTCGAACAAGTTGGTAACTTGTTGCGGGGCTCTGAGCGTAAACTTTCATTGATAGATTTGTTCCGGTGAAGCCGCGCAACTTCGAAACTTGTTTATTTCGTGCTGTTCTAGTATATTTTAGTTTCGCCCAATACAAGTACAAACAAAGTAGAAGCTCAAGCTACATGTAAATTGAAATTAGTATAATTAACAATACATTTAATATATCACTACATAGTATAAAACAAAGTCGCTTTAACTGTCTGTCCCTATGATTTGATCTTTACAATTACGCGACGGATTTTGATGCGGGTTTTTTAATAATTAGAGTGATTCAAGAGAAAAGTTTATACGTATATAACATGCATAATATAGTAGAGAAATATTGATGATTTTAGAGGTTTCGGAATGTCGTAAATAAACTCATTTTTTTGCGCTTACATTGCAAACGCTGGCTGAACCCTACGAGATAGATCAAAATAATGTACCACAGTATACAACTTGAATGAATGAATGAATAAAAAACTCTTTATTGCACCAAAAACAAATAGGACACACAGAACATAGAAAAACTAAATATAAATAAGCACAAAAGGTGGTCTTATCGCTACAAGCGATTTCTGCCAGACAACCTTTATAATCGTGACACATGTTTACTTACTTAAATGTTATATACTGGTACATAATATTATAATTTAAGATTACATAATACTTTTTATAAGATATTATACTATTTAGGTACACTACTTTATAATATTTATTAATACATACACAAATACTTACATATCGTACTATAGAACAAATAAACAAATACTAATAATAAAATTACAAATAATACATACAAATTATGGACTATGGTAAAGATCACAATATTAATTGTGACAAAAGAAGTTCCTTAACTCCATTTTTTAATACGTGCAAAGTTTGAGCGCGTCTTAATGAAATACCTTAATTATTATTTTAAACAAAAAAATATACCGACTTTCAAAGTAAAAATGCACAAAAAAGTATGAAATAAAACTCATTATCTAAATAATTCCCCTTTTAATTTCGGCTATAATTTTAACTATTTCTCTACTCAATCTTCATAATTTTGAAGTCGGTCCAGCCCGAACAACATCCTGATAAAACAATATTTTATAGAACTGACGTTCAACTTTGCTGGTACAACATAGTGGCATATGGTGCTGTTCATAAATACAACGCCGAAATCACCAAACATATATATATATCTGGGAGGAATAAGGAGTCAGGAGTTCTGTTCAGTAGTTTTAGATCCAGGGTATACCTTGGAGCAAAATCTTACTTTTTGGTGGCATAGGTGTAGATTAATAATTATTAATTAATTTGACATTTTTAAGTTTAAGTTTTTTGTCATTTTATTGTTTTATTGGCTTTATATATTTTTAATCGTAAAAATTCTTGGGAAAAGGTTATAAATTTAGGGATTAAGAAAAAACCAACGAACAGATGCCCGTTTGGTTAAATGTGTCTAAATATTAGTATGCGTGGGAACTGTATGACCGGGGTATGCCTGATGCGGGGGTGAGAAACCCAGGTAGCAAGTAAGGAACGAATTGTATGGGACTGAAAGAGGCAGTCCCTGACGAACTTCGCTGTAAGACAGACCTCTGTCCATTTGTCGATGCAATTTAATCTTTTCAATAAACACTTCACTTAATTTAACCGTCCCGTGATTCCTTAATATCAACATCATTTAATACTAGTATCCTATCAAAAAATCCGATACTACATAGGCTTGGACTACTTTAGAAAAAGTTTAAATCACCATATGATATAAATTTCGAGGAGTTCCCTCGTTCCTCGTGGATCCCATCATCAAGTCACCACTTTGATATCAAAAGATTTGATTTTATTTAATTAATTATTAATTTGGGATTATACCCTATACATCAAAACAAGAATTTTGAAAATCGGTCCACATACGGCGGAGTAATCCTCCTTTTTTTGGAAGTCGATTAAAAAGGTCTACACTTCACGGTGGCGTGTTATGATTAGCAGCGAATAGCGATCGCACGCGTTTATCGAAGCTCTCTAGCGAGGAAAATAACAATACTTAATAAAACTACCTGCCCGTAGCCAGTTGATAATTATTGCTATATTGTATGGTATTTTCAGAAGCTATTAAGACGGATACAGTATGATCCTTATCAAATTAAATACGTTACTTTAAGCATTTTGTACACATTATAGTAGCCCTTATAAACCATACAGTTTAATATATTTATAAGTTATCGTAAAATTTATATTCAAGCGCGAAAAATATATATCAAGCGGACTCGCACGTCGCGTCGAGGTGATAGGACTGGGTACGAAACCCTACAAACATTTTCAATATTGTATACAGAAGTATATTGCAGTGAGTAAAGTTATTTGCTGAAGAAGTTTTTTCTCCAAGAACACTATTCCACGCAGGTGAAGCCACGGACAAAAGCTTGTTTTAATATAATTTATAATATTGTATAAAATATATTATAAATTATGTTAACTATAGTCAACATAATATAGTCCGCCCGCGTAAAAACAAGTATCCCACGGGAACACTGTACATTTTCGGGATAAAAAGTTTATTCTATATCCGAGCCAAATTTCATCAAAATCGACTCGGTACTTTCGTGCTTTTACTCTATATAATACTAAGTATAGACAGCGAATACATTGATGGTAAACTATAAAAGATAATAATGACTTATTTTGTATTTCATGAAATGTTTCACTATGTGTCTATTAGCTATTGTAATTATATTACACTGTCTATTGGCCACATCATGATATGGTTTGAGCAGATTAATGATATGAAATCGTTTATCGATATGGGCAACTAAATGCGACTACTTCATGAAATGGTCAAGATTATTTGATATATATCGTAAAATAATTACATTAATTACCGGGAGAGACGCTGCAAGCGCTTTGTTTATGTATAAGATTGCGGGCGCTGACGAGAATATTTTTTCTCGCAGTGAAAAACTAAATAATTTGTTATTGAATGAGGTAAACAGGGAAATTGTTTTATTTTATTACGAATATTTGTTTAATGTTTGTGTCAGTGGGACTTAAATGACAATAAACAAGTTCTTAACATGTTCTGGATGTTCATCAAATATTTTATGGACATCAATGATTTTAAAACTAAGGATGCTATGACGTACATTGGACCGAAAAAAATATCTTTATAGAAGAAAAAGTTTCGCCATCTTGATTACACCATACCTCAAATTGCAGCCATCTCAATTTTACCATACCTAAATATCAAAATGGCCTCAAAAAACCCCAAAAGTGGGGCCATTTAAGTGGGGACAGTTTTGCCTCGACATTATCTATAATAATATATACGTCAATGATGTACAACATCCTATTTATACGATCCGGTCAAATGTGGATGACAAAATCGTAAAACTGTTTAATGATCTGATCAAATTAAGTTACCCACTTCATGAAATGCGACCATTTCATAATTATTGAGCATTTCATGAAGTGGGCAAACCTACGATATAGCCACGACATATATAATATGTAATCGGTTTCTCGAAAGCGGCTACAAGTATTACCATGAAGTTTAGTATGTAGGAAGTTTTGGGGGAGAAAAATCGATCTAGCTAGGCCATAAACATGGGAGACTGTGCATTTTAAGCTATATAATATGTTTTTTATTTCGTCGTGCAACATTCTATCAATAATGTCGACTCCATTATGTCATTTCGATTGGCAGTTTGGTATGCGTATGTGTAATTTTTGTGTTGTTCGGAAATTCGGAATGTGGTTTTCGGGTTCGAATTCCGGTCAGATAAATATTTTTGTGATTATTTTCCTTGATTTAAATTTATCAGAACTCCGAGCAAAGCTCGGTTACCCAGGTACTATTCATTATACGAGTAAACACTTTAAATTTGCTATACTTTAAAAGCGACTTCCTAGCTTGAACAACAAAGACCGTCCCTGATGCTATTTACCCATACACTCTTGAAACGTTCGTGCCGCAGTGCCATTAATGGTGTTATTAATAACCAAAACGTCACTCGTTTATGTTAAATCGCGGCATTTTTCTCCACACTAATGCGCGTCTTTGGGTTCAATATTCCTGAAACCTACTTTGCAATTTCAGGGGCCCTTAGATGGTATCTTCTTTCAATTATGAGCTATAAAACGTAATGACTTAATCATAAATCTTTGACTGTCACGACACTGTATTACTGTGGACGTCTAATGATTATGAAGTGCGCTTAAATTACAATTGGAATTTAGAACTTGTTAATAACCGGGTTAGATAATTATACCATTACTAGCTGTTAACCGCGGCTTCGCCCGCGTAAATACAGTATCCCACGGGAACACTGAACTTTTTTGGGATAAAAAGTATCCTATGTTGTAATCCAGGGCTTAAACGACTACCACGCCAAATTTCATCGAAACCCATTCATTAGTTTTCGCGTGAAAGAGTAACAAAAATCCAATCATTAATTCATCCATCCTCACAAACTTTCACATTTATAATATAAATAGGATAAATGGATGTTATATTTTTTATAGAGTAGACCGTAACCACAGTCTAACCCATGTCGGGCATTCAAAATATTTTATTGTCATTTATTTCTTATTATTGAAAAACACAGGACTTACATCAAAAAATTCTCTGAATCCTGAAATCTAGAGACTTAATATATTTGCTAATAAATAAAAGCAATAAAGACGAACACAGAATAAGGATTTTCTGAAGTTCAAGGCTCAAGACCCTTTAATTGCACCCCACGAAGTTTTTGTTTAAATAGGACAACATCGATTCTAATTTTCTTTCGCTTTATATTGATGCGTTCCTAAACCCTTAAAGGAGCACAATAAAATGAAACTAAAGTATTCTGTAGGTACGCCATTCAATAATAAATGAGAAAGACTCGTGTACAACAAGCACGTAACCACAAAGCCGTATATTTACACGTACGAGTATAACTTCTTAAAGATATATAAGATCTAAATAAAATATTATGTAAAAATCCAAAAAATCATAAGCCAAGTCTATCAAATCTATACTCGGTAGGTACATTATTAATCCCAATAGGCTAGATGACTGTTTTATTGTTGCTTAAATTAATAGTACTCTTAACAGTATCTTTTCAGAGGAAACAGCATATTAAACATCAATATTTTCAAAGGTACAGCGATTTGTTCCATACAAATCCAATACTCCATAGAAAAGTCGTACCTAACTGTGACATCACGGTTTGGTAAAAGTGTATGACATTTAGGACCGCAGGAACAAATTTGTGAATATCTCCGAAATTGGCTCTGTTTTATATTTGTTTACGTTTATCAAGTAGTAATTAATGCCTCAATATTTCTGAGTATATAAATTAAACTATATATTTTACATGTAGTCATCTATTATATGACCATCAGGTAAATTCAACAATTTATTAATTTGTTCGCTTTAAGATACGATTAATTAACAGTTAACACTGTAAGTATGCACTTACAGCACAAATTAAGTAATTATTAAGTTAGAAATAGCTGCTTTTAATTTATTTTTAGCTCACTATAAATCACGTCTAACACTTGCAGTAAATAAAAGCACAGAATAGCAAGTGTAATATAATGCTACGTTTCTAGTAAATTCGATTAAACTAAAGTACATTAACCGTTATTTGTAGTAAAGAAATCTTAACACGATTTCACGATCCAGTTCGACCACTTAGGCACCTAAAACGTAGCAGAGATGAATGGCTTAACTTTAGCGTTTAAAGCATAGTTAGAAGTCTATTCCTAAGATAAAATAAAAGTATTTATGGATACTTGAGTAATTATAAAAGTTTTGATTACAAATCGACGGCGCCTACGTAATAGCTGATAAATTGCATTTTTGGAGTTAACTCTATATGAAACGATTTTCTTAAGTAAGCCCGGGGTATGAAAATGTATAAGAGAAAAATCGAATTCACGATGTTTGACGGTCACACTACGATGTCACACGATGTTAGCCGAAGATGTCACATTTTTAAGTTCTCCGTGCAATATCAGAAATAATAAAAATTTACAACCTTCTAAAAGTAAACAAATCAAAAATTATTGGAACGAAGTTCCTTATGGCGCGTTGCGAAAGGGGGCTAGACGGAAAAAATTAAGTCTGTAACGACACTTTTTGCCACTCGAAATCACAATGTAATAACAACTATTAGAATGATACAAAAACGACCTTATCACCTTGACAATAATGTAGAATTTAGCAATTACAAATTGTGACTGTTATCGACATTCCTTCGACGTGCTTTCGGCCATCTTTGACTACTTAGTTCAACTATTAGTTTTGTATAATATATTATTTATATCTATACAGATAAACAAAATTGAAGTGTCTGTTTGTAATTTTAAATTAACATTTAACAGCTTTTATTTTCACTTAATGAATTTAAAAGTATGATCGGTACTTACAATAAAATAGAAATTGTTAACATTTTTTTGTCCGTCTGTCAGTCTGTGTGTTTGTTCCGGCTAATCTCTGAAACGGCTACACCGATTTTCACGGGACTTTCACTGGCATATATAGCTGATATTGATATTTGAGTGCCCTTACTTTCTTTGCATTGCACACCAAATTTTGCTTTGTAGAGGTAAACTCCAGTCGTGCGACGGAGCTGACACACACTTTTGAAGTGTAAACTTCTATTGGCGCACCGCACTCACATTTTCGTAGGCTGTAAGTGAGACTGATCCGTCACGCTCTGAGGTGGAAGGCTCGATCGGGTGAACTCGGTCTCGCTCTATATGTATATTATATAGAGCGAGATATTATATATATATATTTGATTGTGATTGACAATGAAGTTTTCACTTCTGGCGTGCGGTCTTGAGCACACACTCTAATTTTTTTTGTTACTGTTTTGTAGTTTATATAATAAAAAATAAAATTTAAATCGCTCTCCTGTAAAGTTGCATTTTTGGTTCCAATAAATTACGTATGCGCCGTGTGAATGATACGTGAAGCAAAACTTTCAGTAGACGTACAATTATGTGGAGGAAGGTGTGCAGAAAGCTAATATTTTTTAAACAATGCTCAGAAATACATAAAATTAATAAAAATAACAACTCCGATTATTAACACACACTACCATGCGCGTGCGTCGACTGTATGTCAATCTATCACAACATTTACATTTAAATTATCTATTTAAGAGGCAAAAGAACCCTTATAAAGTTCAAGCTTAAAAATTATATGAATTATTAAGAGCGAATTATGACCACAGAGCGGACTCTAGTAATATTAATTGTATCAAAACAAATGTGGAGGAGGCGAAAGAAGTCCTCACGGATCGCATTAATGAGTTCTGACTTCTGAGCAAGAGCAGATATGCTTGCCAGTTGCCATATAAAAAAACGTAGCTCAATAGTCATCTATCGTTATAACGTATGCATGACGAAATTAAATTAACACATTAGTGAAGGCCAACTGCATACCTTGCTTTCGTCGACGAACTTCTGTGCGGTCATGGTGATGAAGCGGAGGTCCTGTTGATACGCCATGACGTCAGAGACTATACTGCCCTAAAAAAACCCGCAGCGAGAGTAATTATAAAAAGTTGGTATTACATCTATCAAAGGTCTGCAAAATGCATTTGATTTGATACATAACATTTTCTGTGTACGTACGGGAACAAATAAAATATTTTCATAATAAAACATAACAAAGTCATGCTTGAGATTACGAGTTAAAAACTGAAGTCCTGATTGAGGATGAAGCGTGAATGTTTCATGAATTTATTGCAGGTTTCGTCAGGTCTGCACCTCGAGGATTCTGAATATTCATCCGAATTCGTCCAACCGTCCTTCATTACTAACTTTATGAATGTAAAAAAACCCCTTAATGAGTCGTTGCGTCCACTTTTCAATTAAAATTCTTCATTTTTTAACATTCTTTGAGTTGTTTTATGCTGATGATGTCCTGACTTTGTTAAATTTCGTATTAAATGGACCAGGAAACGAGCAGACGGATCGGCCTGATGGCAAGCGATCACCGACGTCCATGGACACTCGCACCACTTGTAACTCGTAACGCGTTCCTGGTCCTTAAAATCCCCAACCCCATTTGGGCCTCTGGTAACCTCACTCACTCGGAGAAGTACAACGCAAGCGTTATTTCACGTCGGTTTTCTGTGAGGGCGTATAATTTATCCGGTCCAGCTGGCCCATTCGTGACAAAGCATGGCTCTCCCACGTCCGAGGTGTGTAAGTATACCGAAATGATATACAGATACAAAGCAAGCCATTCAGCTCTACTAATACAATATTTGTTAGGATTCATTCAATGATAAATAATTCGGAAGAGTCGAATGAAACATCGCGAAATGTCGACCCGTCATTCCTTCTCTTCCATTTGTATAGAAAACGGTAGTACCCGCAGAGGCGTCTTGCTGGATGGACGTATGTCTTTTTAATTTATTGTTGAAAGGCCGTTCAAAGTTATTTTACCTCCGACTTGACCTTTATGCCGACGACATAAGGATCTTAATTTGTCATGTTTTTGTCAATTACGGTAATCATAATCATCACACCACACCTCATCACATTATGATAATATAATAGGTACTTCTCATAGTATTTTACACCGACACGGATATCTGTGAACATTAGTCATAATTTTTCCGTATGTGAACCTAATAGGCTAGTTATAACATTCTTTAATAAGTTGATATTTTAATTCTGTACGAATTATAGCATAATCAAACAATTTCGTAATTCCAGAATAGATTCAAAATATCCAAACAAAGTAATGATAATTAAATTAATAATAAATATAAAACTAATATTATATAATCATCAATTAAGATAATTACTTAATAATTTAGCTATTTAACTATTTCCATTGATAATGATTTAGCTATTTAACATTGTCCAAAACAAACATCAAAATGCGGCACAACCTTTTTTAAGTGTCATTTGGCGCTATTTTTACACCGGAAGTAACTACTATGGCAATATTTCACAGCGGAAGTTCATGTAAATAATTGTTAAAACTATCCAAAAAAATGATTAAACTGGTTATTAAATTATTTGTCAATTTAGATCAATTATTTAATAAACAATAAATTTTAAACTCTAGATTGTAGAACAGGAAATAAATCAAATTGATACTTGACATAACTGTCAAAGTCTAGAAGTGACAAAAACTATTTTTGTTTGGAATCAATATTCTAGCACGCGCACGAGGTCGCAGGAAAAATCTAGTTTATCAATAAATTTGCCCAGTGATTACAATGTCTATCTCTGAATAACAATTTCATAATTATATGCCGAGTCACGGATAGACTCTCTGTCATCATTATCTGAGCCTTCGGAGCTTTGACGCGTATCACTGATGAAAAATTACCTGCTAAATGCTAACGGATTGTTCAATAATTATCAAATAGACAGCCAATTTTTAACCTCCGATGAAAATAGAAGAGTGTTATAAGTTAAACGTGTATATCGTCGTAGCTCCCAAACAGATGAACTGATTCTGATCTAGTTTTCTGTAATTCACGTCTCGGAACCCTTATGACTTCCTCATGTCTGTTCGTCTTTAGTTTACCGTCCAAAACGGTTAGTGCTAGAAATATTAAACTTTGCATGGAAATGTCTATTTCCCAACATAACGTCGACAAATTGGTAAAATAAATTCACGAAAAATATATTTTTTGAACACTTCCGTAAAGTGGGGATGATTGTTTTTCTCGCGTCTGCACCATAGCAACTATTTATTATTAGATATCATTAGATAGGTATTTTAAAAACATCAAGAGGTTGCTAAGACGATTTTATATTATTCAATATTAAAACGCATTTTTAGATAAAACCCGCCGAAAACGGCTGGCGTGAAAAATCTGAAAAAAATCATGATGGTAGTCCATGTGATGAACTTTGAAGGAAAACTATAACGGCTTATAAAACTTTGTTAGTTCAGTAGTTATAGATACTTAACTTGTAAAATGCGCTTACTTGGAAAACTTCGTACGAAAATAATAAGTTACCATGTAAAATATTGGTGTAATGGTACGGAACCCTACGTGCGCAACTCCGACTTGCACTTGGCCGGTTTTTATATTTATATTAAACTAGCTGACCCGTGCCGTTGGGCGTTAAACATTTTTTGATGATGATGATGAGGATAAAAATTATCCTAAGTTACGCCTTATAACATCAGCTATCTGCTAGTAAAAGCCACCACTTTGGTAAAAACGGGACCAACTTGGGGTTATACCCATCAAAAAAAGAATTTAGAAAATAATCCACAGACGGCTGAATTTTCGTTGAACAAAAAAAAGCTGAATGTATAACCGCCTCCTTTTTTGGAAGTCGGTTAATGAAAACGCGCGCCCCAGCTTTTCCTTAATTGACATGCTTACCGAGCATCAACTTCTAAATTGAAATCCCCTGTAATAAAATGTTGTAGGAAAATGCATTTAGCCTAAGAATAGAATTTTGCTGACTAAATTATTAACGTCGCGTCCGATAGAGAATAATTTTTATCCATTCGCATTATCTGAGTCTGAGTCTCATTATCAGAATCTGAGTTTACGGATCGGATTTTTATTAGAATTAAGTCCTAGTTTTTAAATAAAAATCCATAAAAGCCAATAGGCATGGTGAATATATATAAAGAATGATTAATATATTAATACTAAAGTATGATTAATATATTTAGATATATTTAGAAATGTTAATTTATAATTCGAGATTAATTATTTACTAATTAAAGTAGAACTTCAAAACATAGAAGTCCGCCATATTCACACAAACACGAATCACATTGAATGACGTCAATTCTCGTGCGTAGTCTACGATTTTGCTCTTGGAGTGTTCCATTCGGTGTTAATGTTATCCAAAACGCTACGTTTTGAGGAAAACATACAGTTACAAACAAACAAACAAAAAGTTGTTTCTTTTGCAAAATATCGATCGATCAGATCATTTTTACCAATTTAATACAAGTGTTACAAACTCACAACTGACAATAAAAAATAGCGCTCGGATACGCTCATAAGCAAAATGGCGATCGCTAAGCAGTAAGCGCTGTCTACTGCTAAATGCTATTTTCCTCTAGGACGCTAAGTTAATGTTGAACCTAACCTTACTTAATTATAATATGTTTATAAAGTATTCAAATCAATTTATATATTTATTATATACAAATATATTTTACTATTTTTTGGGCTGACATTATTGTTAATTTTAATAATACTTTAATTCAATTAGTAGCACAAAACCCTAAACTGACTTCAAAACAAACAAAAAAAATTAGGAAAATGGCGGATTGTGTCAGCGCTATTGAAGTTAGTAAACGTGTCCTCGCCGACATCTGTATTTTTTTTCCGAGCGCTAGCAAACGTTCTCAAGCGCTATTTTCCGCCAAACACAGCCACTTTAAAATTTCCTTCTTGATACCCCTCTGGAACTCGTGACGTCACATTTCACAAGCAGACGCCAGCGGCCAGTTTTGCTCTATTTTCGAAACGTGTAATATTTTATATTAAAATAGGCACTGTTTGATTTAAAAAAATTATTTATTGTTGAAATATAATGATTTTGTAATTGTAAATACTTAAGAATATTATAGGACAGATTTTCAAAATTACTCATCATGTCTAATAAATATTATTTTCATAAGAAAATGAACGAGTAGTACGTGGTATATGTCTATACACATTGTATACTATACTGGTATTATACTGGGTATGTGATTAAAGACACCTTCTATTTATAAAAGTTAAAAGTGCGCTGCCGTCATTATCCTCACTCGTTCAGCAAAACACTCTTCATTTTTACCCGACTGCCAAAGAGTGATATTAGTAACAACAACAAACATTACGCCTAAATGCAGCACAATAATCACAAGCTGCACTCAGCCATAAATATGCTTCGAAATCGTCCATTACTAGCATACCTGTTAGAATTACGACGGGGCGGATTAGGATTTAGTGGAGAGAAGTCACTAGACTAGATAGTGATTTCACAGTCGCTAGGAAACAATACCTTCCAACGGTTATGTGCTCAACGGGCAATCACTCGAAATACGAGAGAGTACGTAGACAACGCCATGAGTAGATACTCCAGAAGTGCGACTTCAAACAAACTGTTTTATGTTTACTGCTCAGATTCAATATTTAATCTGATATTTACTGTTTATCTGTAGCGGTTATGGATTCAATTTTTATTTAATTCGTTATTAAAGGAAATATTTAATGTGAATTAGGTACTTGTTTTTAGTAAACATTTTTAGCAATTAACCCTGTTGTTGACAAGAAATCTCGTATTAGAAAGTAAATATGACAAAATATGATTGTCATGTGTCTAATTTTTACCATCTTTTGTACCATATTTTTAAAAATTAAATATTCTTAGTCTTAACTAATAATTTGCTGCATTATTTTTTGATGATTATGATCTGAATTTGTAATTCAAAAACCAAAGAATAATTATTATTAAACTTAGAATTAATTAGACTTTAGTCTCTGTTAACACATAGTTCTAAATTAAGGTGAATTTTATTAAATTATTATTACCTGTTACGGAACCGTCTTTTAACCTTCCTATAAGTGGCACAAAAAAATTGATAATCGAAATACATTTCGGAATACATTTTCATTCTGTTTGAATATTTATTCATGAAAATGGGTACTACAATACTATTGATGATAGAATTGATAGATAACGAAATGGACTATTGGTAGTCTTGTTAAATTCTATTCAAACTAATAATCTCTGGAGTATTTTAAATTAATAAAATTATTATATACAGAATACGAGTATAAATAAATACGTTGTCATCATAATCCTCAAGAACAGCATGTGTAGAGTAACATAATTATAATTATATACAAAAGAACCTACATAGCTAGGGAGCTGGTGGCATTAAATTTTATATGATTTCATCGTCTGGCAGCGGTTGATGATGAACATTTGAGTACAAAGCAAAATAATACTTTTAAACAATTTATGCTATTAAATAACTGCTGCAACAGCTTGCGAAAAAGTCCTTTATAAATTGTATATATACACACAGATAAATAAAATGGAAGTTTCTGTTTGTAATTTCAAATTAACAGCTTTTCACTTAGTGCATATCAAAGTATATACGGTATTAACAGAATTTTGTCTGTCCGTCTGTCTGTCTGTCTCTCTGTTAGTTCCGGCTAATCTCTGGTAAGGCTGAACCTATTTTCACGGGACTTTCACTGACAGATAGCTGATGTTATAAGGCGTAACTTAGGATACTTTTTATCCTCATCATCATCATCATCATCATCAAAAAACGTTTTAACTCCCAACATAGTGGGCACGGGTCAGCTAGTTTAATATAAATATAAAAACCGGCCAAGTGCAAGTCGGAGTCGCGCACGTAGGGTTCCGTACCATTACACCAATATTTTATATGGTAACTTATTATTTTTGTACGAAGTTTTCCAAGTAAGCGCATTTTACATGTTAAGTATCTATAACTACTGAACTAACAAACTTGTATAAGCCGTTATAGTTTTCCTTCAAAGTTCATCACATCGTCCATGTGATTTTTTTTAAATTTTTCACGCCAGCCGTTCTCGGGGGGACGCCAAATTTTATCAAAAAAATGCGTTTTAATGTTGAATATCTCGCTAACGTATGTTTTTAAAATACCTATCTAATGATATCTAATAATAAATAGTTGATATGGTGCAGACGCGAGAAAAACAATCATCCCCACTTTACGGAAGTGTTTGAAAAATATATTTTTCGTGATTTTATTTTACCAATTTGTCGACGTGGGAAATAGACATTTCCATGCAAAGTTTCATATTTCTATCACACATCAAAAGGGTTGCGAGACGTGAACTACGGAAAACTAGATCAGAATCAGTTCATCTGTTTGGGAGCTACGACGACACACACGTTTAACTTATAACACTCTCCTACTTTCGTTAGAGGTTAAAAATTGGCTGTTTGTTTGTTAATTATTGAACAATCCGTTAGCATTTAGCAGGTAATTTTTCATCAGCGATACGCGACAAAGCTCCGAAGGCTCAGATAATGATGACAGAGAGTCTATCCGTGACTCGGCATATAATTATGAAATTGTTATTCAGAGATAGACATTATAATCAATGAGCAAATTTATTGATAAACTAGATTTTTCCCGCTACTTCGTGCGCGTGCTAGAATATTGGTAATTTCATAAAAAAGATTATAAACACAAACAATTACGTCATTCCAAAAAAAATAGTCTTTGTCACTTCTAGACTTTGACAGTTATGTCAAGTATCAATTTGATTTATTTTCTGTTCTACAATCTAGAGTTTAAAATTTATTGATTATTAAATAATTGATCTAAATTGTCAAATAATTTACCTAATAACCATTTTAAGCATTTTTTGGGATAGTTTTAACAATTATTTACATGAACTTCCGCTGTGAAATATTGCCATAGTAGTAACTTCCGGTGTAAAAATAGCGCTAAATGACACTTTAAAAAGGTTGTGCCGCCATTTTAATGTTTGTTTTGGACAATGGACTGGCCGTGAGAGGAATCACACCAGATAAGTTAAGTAACATTGTCTAAGCCATTTTATAAGTTAAAGTTAAATAGCTAAATTAATAAGTAATTATCTTCATTGATGATTTTATAATATTATTTTTAATATTAATTATTTTATAATTATTAATAATTTAATTTCTTAGGTTTACGCGAATATTGTTCATTGTTTTAAACACGGATTGTGTCGCGGTGCACTTTTCTTTTGCAGTGCAGTCCTCCCGTGACCACGGCTGCTGGAAAGTAGCCGAAACGTCGGGAAAAGAAAAGTGCACCGCGACAAAATCCGTAAGTGTTTAAAACAATTAATTTAATTATCAATACTTTGTTTGGATATTTTGAATCTATTCTGGCATTACGAAATTGTTTGAGTATGCTATAATTCGTACAGAATTAAAATATCAAGTTATTAAATAATGTTATAATTAGTCTTTCTTTATTTGTGGTTTGATTAGCTATAACTCGTACAGTCATAAAAATAACAAGTTATTAAAGAATATGATGATTAGTATTTCTTTGTTTTTATCTCTTTTTACCTATTAGGTACCTACATTTGGTTTAAGATTATGATAAATCGAAATTTTAGTTAATAAATTGGGTTGTAACTTGAAACTATTAGTATTTACTAATAAAATAAGGAAAACTTTTATACAAAGGTATTTAACAATGCTTTTCTGTTCTACTTCATATTTTTGATAGTAACTAGTAATTCTAGTCATTCTGAGTTATAATATTATAGCTTCTCTTATTTATATATATTACTTATATCAAATTTAACACGCGCGAAATTTCGCCGAAACCGCCCAACAAACAAAAACGTCATATAATTCAAGGTAAGACTTCCAGTTGTATTGCAGTTTAATAATAGTAAACTTTTTAGTCGTGCGATCAATATGTCATAATAAACAGATCATTGCAATGTCGGCAAGACTAAACTAAACGACGTTATATTATAGTTTTAGCTTAAACGTTTGTACGACAACGCAATAGTCATACTAACGTCGCAGTCTAATAAATGATTTCAACTGACCAGATTGGGTGATTGAAAAACCTATGTAATATGACGTTTATATTATGAAGCAGTTGTATATACGTTTTCATGATGACGTTTGTAAAACGAACCCCATCTTGTTTTACAGCAGTCAATTTGAGACACTTGTTTATTTGCGACTTAAATATAACTTTTATATTACATGTTGTTGATTAAAGTCATGCTCTGACTTAAACCAACCTTGCTGTCGCATTTGAGTCAAATTTTTAATTTTAAACGCCATATTAGTGGAAAGTTTGATATAGGTAATTTAATTCTAAAAGTGATATATACTTGAATATAATAAAATGTATTGTAATATGCACTGCGCATTTACTACGATCAGATTTTGCCTGAAATAAATTTAAAGATAATTGATATAATGTGAATATTGACAAATTTAAAAGGATTTTTGAGGAACCCTAATAATAATGGCGGATGGCGTGTTGCATGGTCTTGAAATAACCTTAAAACAACTTGCTGTTTTTATAGCATCACAAAGAGGTAAGTATGCGACAAAAGCAACGTCTTCCATTTTTAGAAATATTCATATTTTATTAAAAATATTATAATGTTTCAAATACAAAACTACGAAAGGGCATGTGAATTTGAATAGTATTTAAGTAGGTATAATATTATAAAACTTAAATTCCCAGTCGAACTAAACGGTATTAGTTACAGACAGCAAGATATGAAAATTAAATAACATGATAACACTCATCTTTTATTTTTTTGGAAATAGTTATTTTGCACTCAATTCTCTTGCCAAAAACCACAAGTAACCAAGTCACTGACAAGAGAAAAAAAACATACCGGTTGTCTGTAAAGTCGGTTTACTGACGATAGTGGAACGTGACAACGTCAACAACAACAACAACAATAATAATGAGGTAAAGGCAATGCGAGGTAACGCTAGTAGTTGGTAACGGTAAACGGGTAACGGGTAACGCATGAGTCATGTTTTTTCGTGCGTGCAGCCGGCTCCATCGATTTATAAGACGTTATCACGTCAAAAAAAATAGTCGTATAATATACAAATAAACCGTTTTAGTCATTCAAATCAACTGTACGACCACAATATGACAAAACGAGTCGCTGTAAAGTTATAATACTACAGTGCGATGAAAGTCGGAATTTCTTACGTGCGCACGACTTTTGAATGACTTCAACGACGAAACTTGTGACTTTTGTATGGCGATTATACAACAACGTTGGTCGTATAAATAGGGCCCTTTTCGCGTTTAATAAACGTTATTAAAACACTAGTGTGACTTTTACTAAACTATTGTACGACGATAAATTGTTACTTGGGCGTACATTTTATCGCATTAAAGAGTAGCCTATATCCTTCCCCGTAGTCTACTCAGTATCTGTGCTAAATTTCATCAAAATCGGTCTAGTAGTTTCGGAGCCTATTCAATACAAACAAACAAATCTTTCCTCTTAATTATTAGTATATAACTATAATATATAAACACACCGGCATATTTAGCGGAACACAAAAAAAAGGTCCATAATTAAAAAAATATGGTTTTATTTTAAAATCTACTTACTACACTTCTTTTGTTATTTAAAGTTTCATTTGTTTTACTTAAAATGAGATCACATTAAGAACAGATTTTGCGAGTAAAAGGCTATTTGTGAAAAATGGTACATTTTTGAACTTTTATTTATATTAATATTATTATTAAAATAACATTTAATTAAATTAGAAAAATGGTGATTAATATCGCGTATTTCCTCCACGTGCTCTTATTAAAGTTTCTACCCGTCTAGGCATACTGAGAATGATGTTATCGATGGTCTCCTGAGATAGTCTCCGCCATTGCTCAACTACGCCGATTCGCAGTTCACCCACGTTGGCAGGAGCTGGAATTCTGGATTTAACTTTTCTTTTCAGCAAGTCCCAAACGTGCTCTATTGGGTTCATATCCAGTGATCTCGCCGGCCACTCCATAACAGTGATATTCATATCATTAAGATAAGCTTGAGTTACCCGAGCGGTATGCGGCCGAGCATTATCCTGCATAAAAACAAAATCGTCACCGATATATGGGGCAAACGGTACGACATTTTCTTCTAAAACTTCTCTGATATAGCGGTCTGCAGTCAGACTCCCTCTGTCAATCACTACCAACTACCAAGTCTGTGCGAGCTCCCAAACAAATGCCCGCCCAAACCATTATTGATCCACCACCGTATGCAACTGTAGTTTCAAAATTTGTCTGAATGTATCGTTCTCCTTTGCGTCTGTATATTCTTTGCCTGCCGTCAATTTTCTCGAGAATTCTGCACTCATCACTAAACATTACCTTACTCCATTGGTCCGCGTTCCAAAGTCGATGTTCCTGAGCAAAAGTTAACCTGTTTCTACGATGATTTACCTCGAGCCTTGGAGCCTTGGCGGGCACAAATGAACCCTAACCAGCTTCTTCGAACCTTCTTCGTACCGTACGCTCACTTACGTATGCAACTGTAGTTTCAAAATTTGTCTGAATGTATCGTTCTCCTTTGCGTCTGTATATTCTTTGCCTGCCGTCAATTTGATTTAAGAGAATTCTGCACTCATCACTAAACAACACCTTACTCCATTGGCCCGCGTTCCAAAGTCGATGTTCCTGAGCAAAAGTTAACCTGTTTCTACGATGATTTACCTCGAGCCTTGGAGCCTTGGCGAGCACAAATGAACCCAAACCAGCTTCTTCGAACCTTCTTCGTACCGTACGCTCACTTACGGTTACACCTTTTTTTTTTTTTTTTTTTTTGAATGGGTCTACGCTAATGGCTTTAAGCCCTCTTAGCTTAGTCGGTCTAGTGACTGCCATTTAGCAGTCGTTTGGTGGGAAAACAAAGAGGGGGTTTGACCCCCCTCTTACATCACCCCCCTGCGGGTGATGTACGTAATGACTTTGGGGAAAAACTATGGATAAGTTATTATTAGGACTGGAGAGACCGTAGTCCCTCCTGCTGAGGGGTCCGACCCCTTCCACACTCTCTGACGAGTGTGGTTGCTCACGCGCGGTAGCACAAACTAACGGCGTACGAGTTTTGTATTGATAGAGTAGCTCATTTTTATAGATAGAACTGGGAGGGCCGTCCCTTCCCCCTTCCGCGTGCGGTCGGGTGGACTCGCGCGCGAGTGTCCTGATACCTACTAATGCCGCGGTATTGTTAGAGCTCTCTATAACAATATCGCGGTCGCGGTCTTGATTTGGTGTGGCTAAACTGGTAGGAGTCGAACTCGGACCCGGGTTCGAGTCCGGTGGTCCCGTGTTTGAGTCGGTCCGTATGTCAATACGTATGTTCGTGTCTGGTGTAAGACTTCGGGGTAGGCGCCGGCGTCGACCCCGGTGCTTTACTATCCACGCGGGTGCATGTATTTTGTGTTTACGTAATTGTAATACGTATTTTGTGATGGAGTCTACTGGGTCGGCTAAGATATGCTTAGGCCGCTTTAGGGGGTGTCTGAACGTCTGTGCGTCTTGTTCGTAGTCCAGGGCCCTACGTATGAGGGGATTTTTATGTTTTTTGCCATATTCAAAGAATCTCTCGGCGAGTTCTTTGATGTAGGCTTTTATAGTGACGAGGTCGAAGTCTCTATGCAAGTCGATGTTGCGTACGTAATGTGGCGCGCCTGTTGCAAAGCGCAATAAGCAATTTTGAACCCTTTGTAGGCGTTCCATTTGATTATCACTTATGTGTGCGAAAGAGACACACGCATAAGTGAGTATTGTTCTAATACAAGTTTTATATAAAGTGAGTTTATGTCTTAGGGACATTTTACTCCGCGCGTTTAATAATGGGTATAATTTGAAAAGTACGAATTTAGCTTTTCTTATTACTGAAGTTACGTGATTTGTAAACGTCATCGACTTGTTTAGTACTACGCCTAAATATTTTACTTTATTAACCTCCGGGATTCGGTTTCCGTGCAGGCTGATGGGACCAATTTTTTGATTCTTTTTATTACGATGGATTTTATTAAATTGGATTGTTTGGCTTTTTGTGGGATTTATTTCTATTCTCCATTTTGAGAACCAGTCGCCGAGAGCGGTGACTGCATTCTGGAGATTATCAGTTATAGTGTCTGTTTTGCGATGAGCATAGTACAGGGCTGTGTCATCTGCGAATAATGCCAATTGCACCTTAGGGTGTTTGGGGATATCGCAAGTGTACAGGTTGTAGAGGGAGGGCGAGAGTGCCGAGCCTTGAGGGACTCCGGCCTCAATACCTCTGAGGGAGGATAGTGCGCCTTCGACTCGGAAGCGAAATTTTCGGTCTTTGAGATAGTTACTGATTGTCAGAACTAGACAATCCGGTATACCGAGCTGGTACAGTTTGTACAACAGACCTTGGTGCCAGATTTTATCGAATGCTTTTGCGATATCGAAGAAAACGGCGCCTGTCGTTTTCCTGTCGTTCTTGCTTTCAAGTATGTACTCCGTTATGCGGTGTACTTGAGCGGGGCAGCTGTGCTGTTCGCGGAAGGCAAACTGCTCGTCTGGTAGGAGCTTTTTCTCTGTTATGGCGTCCTTTAGACGCCTCAGTAGAATACGCTCGTATACCTTACCAAGGGAGCTAATGAGACTGATTGGTCGGTAGCTAGTAGGCTGCACCCGGGGTTTGCCCGGTTTGTGAATACCTACGATAATGGCTACTTTCCAAATGTCTGGGAATGAACATCCTACTAAGAGGGCGTTAAAGATGTTCACGAGAAGTTGAATTAATGCGGTCGGTAACATTTTAAGTGTTTTATTGGAAATACCATCTAGGCCAGGTGCCTTTTTGGCATTTAAACACTTTATGATATCTTTGACCTCCTCCGATTCCACCGGCCTCATGCTCTCTTCAGGTGGTCTCGAGAGTCGGCTTTCGACCTCGCTGTTTACTGCCCTAAGGTGCAGGGGGTCTATCGGGAGGGAGCTCGGCCGACACTGATGTTCAATTGTGTCGGCTAAACATTCGGCCTTGTCTCCATCCTCCAGTGCAGGAGGGCGATTTGGTCTGACCAACGGAGGCATGTCGCTCTCCGTGTCTCTTTTGAGGGCTTTCGCGAGAGGCCAGTAGGCCGTGTGTGACGGTTCTAGCTCACTTAGAAATCGATCCCACTCTTCAGCTTTAAAATCTTTTATTTTGAATTTGACTACTCTCTCGAGGTGACGGAGGGTCTTACGGCACTCTTCCGACGGGTAGCGATCATAGGTGCGTTTAGCCGCATTGCGGAGTCTGATGGACTCCTTTATGTCCTCCGGGAGGGGCCCGTGTCTCTCGTGAGCCACAGGCACCTCCCTGGATGACTTTTCTATGGTCGCTACCAGGTGGTCTGTTAGGTTGGAAGCAGCCTCTATTGCTACTTCGCTACTTTCTATGTTATCTGGAATTTTGTCGAGATAACTCGATTGAAGATTTTGGATATTATCGGCGAACAGTTTGTAGTCGATAATCTTTTTCTTACTATAGTTAATTCGGTTAGAATTACCGAGAGTAATTTTAACCGGGCGGTGGTCTGAGTTAAGCTCGTGAATGGTCTCAATAGAGAAATCGAGAGAAATATTTTTGACAAGCGCTATGTCTAAAAAGCTGGGGTTATGGATAAGGCCACTGCTACGTTGGCTGGTGTCGTAGCGAGTGGGGTCCTGAGGGGCCATTATTCCGAATTCGAGAGTGTCGGAGAGTGAGTTTAAAATGATACCGTTTCGATTATTTGAAAAGTTGCCCCAAACGGTGTGTTTACTGTTTAGGTCGCCGGCGATTAAGACAGCGTTGCCTAAGTTAATTAGCTTTTGTATGTCGCTAGAAATTAATAGTTTGCTACCCGGTTGGTAAGCGCTGATGATGATGATTGGCTCGTGGCCTGTCATACTGACATGACAAATTGAAATTTCTAATGTCTCTAAGGGTGGTGGTTCTAGAGGGACGCAATGGAGGGAATTCTTATAATATATAAGAGTGCCTCCTAAGCTGGATCGAGTTCTATCATTTCTAATTAATTTGTAGTTTGTTATTTTAGGGCACCTCATACTAGGTTTAAGGAACGTCTCCTGCACTAGTAGTACGTCTACGTTATGGCTCTTGACGAAATCACGGATTTCGTCAATGTTATTATATGTGCCGTTCGTATTGAACGACACGACACAAATCGAGTGCGGTTTTGTTCTCCCCGGGGACGCCATTAATAACCGGCGTAAGAGAACTCCCTGATCTTGTCGATCAAGGCCGCGTGATTTGCCAGTGCGGAGAGGCGCTCCTCTAAGGAGCCTCGCAGCTTGGCGACAAAGATGTTGAGTTCCATCGAATCGATGTCACTTAAGAATTTGGCGGCGAACGCTATGTCGGCGCCGAAACTTGATGCGGGCTGGGGCGGATTTTTTGGTCCCATATGTGTGGCCCTTTTGGGCGGGGAGGGGGGAGGGGGAGGGGGGACCATAGTCGGTCTGGCTGGGAGAGCCACCGACATTAGAGGTGGGGGTGGAGGTGGAGGAGGTCCTTGTGGACCCCTCTTGGGTGTGACCCAAGCAGGTTTGGAGGGAGGGGGGGCAGGGACATACCTCTGCTTGGGAGGGGCACCTCTTTGTGGTGGTGTTTGACGCCTCTTTGCTTGGGGTGCACGCTTGCACCCCTTGTAGTTGGCCGGATGGCCAGAAGTTTTGCACAGGACGCAGCTTGGGGGAGTGGTCTCCTCAGCTGGGCTCCTGCGCGGGCAGTCTAACGTGCCGTGGTCTCCCAGGCATTTTACGCAGCGCGGTCTGGCGAAGCAGTTCCGCGCTGAGTGGCCGTAAAGCTGGCAGCGATGACACTGCCCTGGCATTCCCCTTTTGTAGGGGGGTTCAATGCGTATGCCCGTGATGTGGCATACGGCTTTTATATTAAATATGGGTTTTCCCTCCGGAGTGGGGGGAAGCACGACAAGTACCATATTATAGTGGTACTTTTTACTTGGGTGGTACATTCTGTGTACCTCTTTAGCTGGGATCCCCTGTCTGCATAGGTCCTCTAGTACGGATTCTGTGGTCAGCTCCTTATCCACTCCCTTGATGACGACACGCAGCATGCGTTCGTCCTCCAGGGCGTAGGTATGGTAGCCTATCTGCTTTTCCCTAAGGAAAGCAGTCAGTTGCCTATGGTCATTTGGGGTTGGGACCTGCATGAGTATCCCATTTGGGGTGGCATGGGCTGACGAGTAGCGGATACGCTGCTCGTTTATGGCCCCGCTTATTTGGTTCCATTTAGCCTTCTCCTGTATTATAACCGGAGGCGGCATTTTGGGGGTCGGTGGGGTCGACTGGGAAGTTGAATTGGGGGAGTTGGAGGCCGCGACTTTTGTGCCATCAGCCTGCACGGTTTGCGCACGGGGCGCTGTAGGAGGGATTGGTTTGGGTTTTGGACCCTTTCCGCTTTTTGCGGCTTTAGCCGGTGGCGTCGGTGAAGAGCAGCCCGTAGAGGAAGCGCCGTCCGTACGCTTCCTCTTCTTGGACTTCCTGCTTTTGACGGTTTTGAAACCGTCATCTTCCTCGGAGGCCTCCTGCTCGGAGCAGGACATCTCCGACTGGGATGAATTATTGTCATCACTCTCTGGCGATGACATTGTAGTCGCTGTCGTCGCCGGCGACGATGGTGACTCTACAGTCTCAGCTTCCGGAGAAGCCGGAGAGCTGGTGGGGACATATGACGATTTAAAAGATTCCCAGGCCTCTAAGACACCTGGGGATTCTTTTTTCAAAAATGACAGGAACATACTAACCATGGTATTGTCCATGGTCAGGCTGGCCCTTCTGGGTTTCTGCTCTTTATTTGAAAATTTTTAATTTAATTTGGGGATTCAACCCCTCCCGGCATCCGGGGGGGGGGGGGGGGGGAGGTGTGTGCGTGGAGGAGTCCACTGGTGTGTAACCTAATCGTACAATTACACTTTACTTACTTTTCTTTGTTCCTCGGACGCAGGAACACACCGACACTACACTATCGCTATGCGAAGCGATCGCGAAGGTGGAAAAGTGTTAGATAACGGTCGCGCCTAAAAATAACGGTCGCCGCGAAAAATAACGGTCGCGGCGGGAAACCCAACGGTCGTGATGGAACCCGCGAACAATTCCGGCGTCACAACGATGCTTTAAGCCCCGAGGTGAAGGCACTGGCACTGTGTAGCGTATTATAACAATCACTTTAACTATATAACTGAGCATTAACTTTAGCAGTTGAGCGTTACCAAATCTGACTGCCGCCCAAATCGGAATTTGAGAGCAGAATGCGGTTACACCCCGCACTGCTTCTAACTCATGTCGGGCTTGGACGGCCGTCAAACGGGGGTTCCTACGTACACGAAGCCGAATGAAACGATCATCCCTACTCGAAGTGCGTCTTTTTCTGCCTTGTCCTGCTCTTCTCACATAAGTACCGGTCTCCCTGAACTGTTGGATACTGCGATGGATCGTTGAAACTGGTCGACGAAGATCTCTGGATATCACTCTGTAGGTTTGACCATTTCTTCGCATTTCGAGTGCCCTGGCAATCTCCGTTGGGGCTAAGTCAGGCATAACTCCAAAAAGATACGCGATTTAAAAAAACTAACAAAAATCAGTATTTCAATGAAATTTTAAATCAAACTCAGAAGGAAGTAATACTCGAAGTTCGCTGCAGATAAGGTGTATTTGAATAAAATTAAAACAATTGCGTAAAATATGATGTTCAGTTGTTTTCTTAATTTGAAAATATTTCTTTTTAAATTAAATGACGTATAAACCAGACAGCAACCTTATATGATACTGATATCAAACCTTTATTTTATGTTCCGCTAAATATGCCGGTGTGTGTAGTTAAACAATAGGAACCTTGAGTAATAACCTTCATAAATTGTAATTCTTTGGAATATCTTAGAAGAAATTTGGAATTTTGGAGGCGTCTTGAAGCTACTAAAGAATGATAGGAGCTATTTGTATTGTTAACTTTAAAATTTAGGACGGACTTTAGGTCTATCGCTTAGTATCGTAGTTTTCTTGGAATTCAGTCTTGTGATTAGCCTAGATTACAAATCTCAAGATGCTTAAGTCTGCAAATATTTAGGATTAACAGTAATCCTTTATCCTACTAATATTATAACCCCCTTACTAAAATAAAAATATTTACACAACGGATAAGCTACACAATGCTTTGTTCTTGTCTGATACTTTGGAAAAGTCGCTTGACAGACAAGGACAAAACATTGTATAGCTTATCCATTGTGTAAATATTTTTATTTTAGTAAGGGTGTTACCGTGAAAGTTTGTGAGGATGGATGGATGTTTGTTACTCTTTCACGCAAAAACTAGTCTACAAATTTTGATGAAATTTCAATTCTGCTAAACAAAAACTGCAGTAATATAATTACAATCAAGTCCCGACACGCTAAAACTGCCAAACCGGTATTCTCGTAAACATTAAACCAGCGCGAGACGCGTTCTGATTGGTCCAAGCTTCACAAAATCAGTTTATGTAAGTTTAAGTCGCTTTACTTTTAATACAATCAAAGTAAAATGAAAGTCTACTTTAATTACGAGAATTGTGGTTCTGGATTAACACGTAGGCTACATTTTATCCCGGAAAAGTATAGAGTTTCCGTGGGATACTGTAATTACGCGGGCGAAGCTGCGGGTAAAAGCAAGTCCTATTACTATTATAAATGTGAAATTTTGTGAGGATGGATGGATGGATGTATGGATGGATGGATGTTTGTTACTCTTTCAAACAAAAACTACTTAAAGGATTTCGATGAAATTTGGTATGGTAGTAGTTTAGGCTCTGGAATAAAACTACTACTAAAACGTAAAACTACTACTAAAAACGGCTACATTTAACCTAAAAACGTACTTACAGTATTCCGTGGGATTCCCGATACTATATTAACGCGGACGGAGCCGCGGGAAAAAGCTAGTTTATATTTTATATGTGAATGTGAATTTGTTTGTTACGCTTTCACGTAAAAAAAAGATTATTATTATTATTATTATTATTAAATTATAATTTGGTACAGATATAGGATAGACTACGGGGAAGGAGATAGGCTACTCGTACTACTAAACCTACTAAAATGTACGGATCAATGGGATACTGTATTAACGCGGGCAGTTATTAATGTTTTGAAATAGGTGTTTTTAAAATAAATTAGAACCTACAATAAGAATAAATAAAATGAAGGACACTCCCATTTAGGGTAGCCAGATTTATTTTCAGCCTATAAGGGACAAATGCTTACACAAGCCAAAAAATACGGGATTTCAAATTTTACCCGGGACAAAAAAAAACAAACTTAATTAATTAGTGACAAACTTAATATTTTTCGTAGGATCGAGAGAGTTTTTGCATTTTTTATTAGTTATAGGGTGCCTGAGCTCATATTTGTCTATATGGGATACTTCTTATATTAATCCAAGATCGCTCGATTTACGGGACAGCGCTTGTCTCGGTGGGACGTTTTAAATAATACTTAAAATACGGGACGTCTGGCATCCCTACTCCCATTATAACGTCTTCAACTTACTACCAAATACCAATACACCTACAATCTACTGTCTGATATTACGTGGTACTTATCCTACATCATAACATTTTTTTTCTAATTTCGTATATCAAAATCAATTAGTAAATAAATATACACAAAATGTAATGGAAGACAAAACTCCTACATATCCATTCGTTCTGACAACTTGCGAAGTATTCAATATCGAATTCGTGAATTTTAATGGAGTACATACCTAACTTCCAAGAGAAAATTGAAAAGATCTGAATATTCTTCGACAGTGTCTAAAAAATGTTATTTGTAAATTTATTCCACGGGAGATCAATTTTCATAAAATAAATTCCAATTTAATTGTGGAATTGTGTTCCAGAGGCACGGTTTTAACGACGTTTATGAAGATGAGTTGAAAGCTTATTTTGGGGGGTGATTTTTCTTTACCTAATTATTTTATTTTATATTTTTATTGGCTTTTATCATTATTATTTATATATTTATGTGAAAACTCAATTTAAGCAATAATTTAATTTAATTATACCTACATAAGTAAGAACTACTTATTATCTAAGTAGGATAGGTACTAACTAAAACTGTCGCTCTGTCGATTTCAAGCATATTATTGTCTCAAATTAATATTTTTAGTGTTCTGTAGTAACTACAAGGAACCTATGTAGTTTAGGTCTGTCCGTTTGTTCGTCCGTTCGTCCGTCCGTCTATCCTCACTTGATAATTTCGGTAATTGTGAATAGTTATAGATTGCATAATTATAGACTTTATTTTTGGCATCAAAATATAATAATTATAAATATATTATTTTTAGGGGTAGCTGCCTATACATGTGAAGTGGGGATGAATTTTTTTCATTCCATCCCATCATGCGGGGTATTGTCGAATAGGTATTTTCAAATAATGGCAAGGTATTCCATATTATGGCTTTTTTATAAACCATTAAATAAATTAAAGACACACAAACTTGCAGTTTTCCATGTTGATAGATCATGCTAAATACTATTTAGGAAAATTATTTTGAATGAACTCGGACAGTAACTTTCGAAGTAATTCATAGTTACGGAACCCTTTAGACATGTCCTGAAATGCTCTTGGTTAGGTTTTGTATTGAATGATCGATAAGACAGTGACAGTATCGTGATCCAGTGAAGCATCCAGATTCTAGATTCTAGAAGATTATGTGGTTGATATTCATAAATTTTAATAATATCAAAAACTAGTAAACTAGTAGAACCACAGCGATGATAAGGACGTCGGCTTTAGAACAAGCGATTTGGTACCTGGTTACAGTAACTAATGTCGGTTCATTTGTTGTTAATCGTTGTCGCCGCAACGTTAAATCTGGGTCAATTCCAGATCCGAGTCATTCATTTTGAGGATCTATGCTTATAATAAACAGCGGCGTCAAGTTTTTTTGCCTTCCCAAAATGCAGCATTAAAAATGTAAAATTGCATTTTATTAGTAGGTAGCTAAATAACTTAAATAAATAGGTAGATATTAGCTAAGCTTACTAACTTAGCTAATAGATAGTACAATAACAATATTAAAGTAGTAACTACTTATTCTGGGGTCAATTAAAATAATTCCTTAGAGCCACGACGTCACTGTCTGTCTGTCGCACGCGTCACAGGATAAACAAATAGACAATATTGATAGACCTGTAGTTGTTTCTGGTCTAAAAGAATGACTTACATTTACATCACTTTGATAGACCAATAAAAGAATTAGAATCAAAACCCAATGAGGAAGATATACATTTATATGATAATTACTAGCTGTTGCCCGCGTCTCCGCCCACGTATATACAGTATCCCACAGGAATACTGCACTTTTTCGGGATAAAAAGTAGCCTGTTTCAATCCAGAGCCTAAACTACTACAGTACCAAATTTCATCGAAATCCGTTCAGTAGTTTTTGCGTTAAAGAGTAACAAACATCCATCCACCCTCACAAACTTTCACATTTATTATATTAGTAGGATGATCGTTGTGATTTAAATTTTGGACCAAATTATAATAAAGATTATTTGCCTTTACACCACAACGCTCAACCGCAGCCTGTTAAAGGGTAAACTCAAATGAAAACGATATACTTGTAGATAAACATTGCTAAACCTCAAGCAATTTTTGGAGTTAGTCTATAAATTAAATTTCAAGTAATATGTGAAAAATATTTATTAACAATAAAACTATAAATATCGTACACAAATACAAGGAACACACAAAAGAAATGATGAAATCTAAGATATCGTTTCTTTTGATGCCACTCATGGTTTATTTAAGGCCCAAAAATTCTTTCCACTTCCGGGGTCTTTATATATTTAAGGTAGGTTATATTTAAGCGTACGCGTTTTATGCGTGTCATAAAATATACTTTTTGTGACATATTAAACTACATCAAAATATTTTAATTTCTCAGAAATCTTTTAGATTAATTAATATTACTAGCTTTTTCCCGCGGCTCCGCCCGCGTAAATACAGTATCCCACGGGATCCCACTGTACTTTTTCGGGATAAAAAGTAGCATATGTGAAAGAGTAACAAACATCCATCCATCCTCACAAACTTTCACATTTATAATAGTAGTAGGATTACAGTACAAAGAGCCATTTCAAAAGCAGTAAGTATTAGATATTTAAATAAGATTTACATAAGACTTATTATTCCTTTATTATTAGCTCATATAATTATAATGCCTACTGGTTTTCAGACATTCCGCTACAAACTTACTTTTGTCTACATGTCATATACAACTTTCTAAACGGATACTTTGCTAAGTATATAGAAACGACTGGCAGATATTATAGAAAATACGAATAGAGAAATAGCGTGCAGTCGTACAAATTCGTAACAGGGGAGATATCTGATCCACGGTTACTTAGAGACTTTATCATGTAAATAAGCCACTCAAAACCTTGAGACATCGTCTAAATTGAAATAGCGTAAATATTCCAGTTATGAATAGACGGCGCTTTGATGTTTAAGCTTCTGTAATAATTCTTTTATCACGGGCTTATTGGATGCATTGATTGGATGGCCTAATCTCGAGTAAGACAATTATATTGTAAGCTAGCTGTGTCGACAGTCGACACACGTTGTACTGTCTTAACTACGAACTGGAATAAATAAGTAACTACACCTACACCTACAACCTACACCAACATCTACAACTACACCTACACCCTACTCCAACATCTACAACTTCAACATACACCTAACTTCTACACCTGCATCCACACCTACCAACCTATTGGGACCGACGATTTTTAAAATATAATCGAAACAGATAAACTGGACGCACCAATAAATATATTTTGACAGTAAATGACAATTTAAACACAGTGAACAGAGAATAGGAAAATTCAATATTCGTCGCAATTTTTCCAATATTTCTCACTGTTTATACGTTTCTTGAATTATTTGAAGACCAGATCAAATACCGTCTAGCCGTTTTGGAGGTTTAGCAAGACATTGAAATCCATTTTCAGAGTTCCGTAGTTCATGTAGCGGAACCCTTATAGTTTATAGTTAGGACCAAACAAAATCACGAGATATATATTTTTCATTTAGGTACCTATCCGTTTGCGAGATATTCAACTTTAAAGCGCATTTTGACGGTCGGACATAACAAAACTATAAGGGTTCCGTGACCACGGAACCCCAATGAGTACACTTTTCTTCTGAAAAATAGAAAATATGACAATTTCATTCCTAAATCTGTTTCATTGTGTTGGCCACTTAGTCTACTTACGCCCTTCAAAAATTTCAGGTCAGCAACAAAACACAAAGCGGTAACCTAGTATTACTAGGGTAGCGAATTACCTTTTCACATTTTTCCAAAAATAATGGCGAAAAGCTAGTAGGGTTGCAGGTTTATACGTTGACTTTTCCCTCTTATTAAAATTCAGAGCGCCGCGGCCGCCTAAGGGCGACAATATTCAGTAACATATTCATATTTAAACAAACATCTTGTACGTCTTTTGTTTATCTAAAATTCTAAATATGTTGTATATTTGTTTTGAGTTTAATGAAAATATGATGAAAAAGCTTTCGAGAAGATAACATATATTTTCGACTTCCTAATTCATAAAGACATTGGGCGTTTTTGTCGACCCGCTGTTTTTTAAGAGTGGCGATCACAAACTAGAATACTATTCTACTTAAATTGTACAAGATTTCATTACCCGTAATTATTTTAATTCAGATCCATGGAGAAGTGGAGGTAATCAATATATTGTAAATCATATTTTTTTATATTATGAATATTCGTTGAAATGAGTTTAAAGATTATCACAGTAAGTAAATACCTACTGGTACCTGGGGTCAATACCCCATCCCCTGCAGATACGTGCATGTGACCTATGCCGTTGTAGTTCAGGTGTAATTACGCTTACATGTAACCTAATTTTATCTTTGGTCGACGTGGCTTATTGTTCCATAGTAAAATTTCCCAAGTCCTTTCAAGCTTAGGTACTCTTTCTACAGACTCCAGCGCATTATATGTAAGTACTTTATTTGCCTTTCGCCTATGACACTGCAGAATGTTCAAATTTGTACAAATCAGCCCCTAAAAACGATTATTATCGTAAACTTACGTAACTTGAACTAAAGTTTACATGCAAAATTATGTCCCAAGCGGGTCTGGAGAGCAAGATTGAATACTGAGAACATAATATATTTGCCGTAAGTAAATCATCGATCGCTCCCGAGCGTATCGGCTATTTACGGTTTACGAAATAAGGAATATCTTAGACTATTCTGTTTATCTAATGTTGTTAACTTGTTCTTGTATAAGGGTCAGATAACACAGAAACGAGACGATACAGGACGCGTCGCTTAATTTTTACCTGACAAGGGCGAAGGCAAAAGGAGGAGTAATGATTTTGGCAGTCTATTTATTTACTTATATATTTTGTTTGTTCCACCGTAGCGCCTAAACCACTGATCCGATTTTATTAAATGAGGTGTCAATAGGATCGTAATAATGGCCCGAGTAACAAAGGATATTTAATATACGGAGTCGGTTTAAAGTCTTTATAAAAAAGTATAATTATTAATATAGCGATTCGACATTGAATTTTATTCACTGCACAAAAAGATACACGTTTATTTGAGTTCGAATTTCAAACTCGACTGTTATTCTTAACGCGGCGTCGCTTTTGAAATGAAACGTGTATATTCTTGTGTACTACCTACTGAATTAAGAAATAAGTTATTCGACAAATCAATTTTGAATAACTATTTTAAAAATGCAGTGCCGCGTCACGTACCGTCTCGTTTCGGTGTAAGCTGACCCTATGTTTATCTAGAATATTATTTCTATGAATGGTGATTCCGATAATTTGCAAAATTTTCTTTACTTGAGATCTCTATATCTCAAGTAAAGAAAAATCTAATGAGATCTCACGTTGCGTTTTACATTTTCACTGAAGGTATTTATGAGGCTCCACCGCTCTAATTGTAACCGACGATTATTATTGATAGGTCCCCTCTGATGAGTCATAAAACACAACGCGAGATCTCACCCCATAACAATGAAAATATATCTGTCAAGTGGCTTTTCCAACGTATCAGACAAACACAGCAACATGGATTAGCGTATCCGTGGTGTAAATATTTATATTGATAAGGGCGTTAAAATCTATCGACCTTAAAATTCTAACGCTCAAGTAGAACTCACTGTTGAGAAGTAACCCTGAACCCTGCCCTGAAAAAGTTGGAATATCATGAGATGGTAACAATATTTCCAAGGGCCTTTCCACATACGCCACTACCACATCACAGCGACGCGACAAAATGTGGTCAAGCTGTAGCTTCTTGTCGATGCGTTGTGGTACCGACAAAATGTCGATGTTCGCCGGTATAAATACTCGGTGTCGATGTGGTTCACACGTTACCACAGCTTAATCATCTTTTGTCGCGTCTGTGTGGTGTGGTTGTGGTACGTATGGAAATCCCCTAAATTGTTTCCAAGTTATTCCATAAAATAATTTCTGAATATTGCACATTCTAAAATTCAGAATTTGTACTGAGCGTAACCTGAATTCTAATTCCTAAGCAATATATCGGACAATTTAGACGGGTAATCCCAACTAAATTCCCCACAACTACATTTTTAACGGGCGAAAGTTATTTATTATTCATACATAAAAAGCTCCACGATACTTACCATCGGAGCCGGGCGTGGCAGCGCCTTTGCACTGTAAAACATGCATCTTTATACCGACCTCCCAAATGTATTGGCTTTTAAAGCGTTGAATATACCAACCAAAGATTTGTATCGGCTACTTGCCTAAAAATTCTTTCATGCAATTGGACAATTTTATACAACTTTGGTAAATGAAATGGAGTCTTGCTTGTGTCAACGTACTTCAGATTTATTGAGATGCATGTATAGCCAACCTGCAGGCTTAGGACGCGCGCCCTAGAAACACCGAAGAATAGACAAAATGACAGATTGAAGAAACATTAATACCATTCGGACAAAATAGGTCTAATCAGCAGCACGGTCGATGCATCGTCGTTATGAGAAACAACACTTCTTTTCTTCCCGAGCGTGAGCTCACAAAATGGCCTCTTTTGACAGCTAAAGTAGAAACGTTTTCTTACTTCAATGTCAAATAGTCTTACAATAATGTCAACTATTCCACATCACGGCGCTCCTAGACAAATAGTTTCTTTACGTTCAGTCATCTACTTGAACATTTGTTCAGAAGATTTCCCGGCAGCCATTTTACAAATATGGCTGTTTAGAAATATTGACTTCTATTGACGACCTTGTTATTTGGATAGAATATTTCTTCATTAATTTATTTCTTCGGATCGCCATGCTAAGCCCGCAGAGTAGAATAACATGTTTACTACAGTCAATCATTTCCCCACTATGAGGCTAGACCCAAGACCCTAGAGCAGAGGTTCCCAAACCTATTCCGTCTAACGCCCACTTTGAAAACCAGTTATTTTGTAGCGCCCTCCCCCATTTTTTTCACCTCAAAAACCTCGATTACATATTAGTCTCGCCTAGAGTTTAATTACACCTATATTTTAAACGCGACTTTTCTTACCAGAGAGAACAATAATAATGCCTCATGAATTATAATTGAACCATCCTTTTTCAATTATATTTTTACTAGATAGGATAGATAGAGGTACCTACATAAAAATCCCGCGTTTGGCAAGTGCTCAGTTTGGCCGCAACAATAGATATACCTATTTTTTAATACGTGTCTTCGGAGGTGGGGACCTCACCTGCGACACTTGAAAACACGAATATTTTTCAGTGTTTGATACCTATTACTAAATATCTTAAGATATAAATAACGTTGTGAACGCATTAAAAATAAGAAATATTTCATATACATATTTTTAGTTAATATTTATACCATAAAAGAGGATATAAATATAATAAATGGATGTTGTATAGTAGGAGGATTTTAATTTCAGTTCATTTTAAAATATAAAGCTGAACTTACAAATCACCCATCGCCCCCTTAAATCACATCAGCACCCCCCATTTTTTCCTGGACCCCTTAGCCCACAAGGGGGCGTTATCGCCAACTTTAGGAAAGACTGTCCTAGAGGCTAGAACTGGGCACATCAGTACCCTTCAGTATGTAAGTACCTACCTACAGCATTCTGCATCCTCTGCAACGACTCTTTATGATAATCTTCTTTTTCTTTTTCATCGGCATTCTCGATAAAAGTTAAGTAATAATAATATAAATCTCATAATTATTATTATAAATAATTTGTTAACTCTCGAAAAGACAAAGTTGCAATACCTAAATGCTAATCTTATACTTTAAACGACATAATCCTGTATATATATATATATATATATATATCAATCGGTTTCTTGAAAACGGCTGTAGTAGTAAGTATTACCATTAAAATTTTGTATGCAGAGGAGTTTTCGGGGAGAAAATAGACCCTACAATCAACAACTTACCTATATACTTATGAAAACTGAAAATAATGGTACCTAATCTAAATATGGGTTTGCATGTTATTCATTCCACATATCACGCCATAATGGGGAAAAGAATTACCGTGATTTTTTGAACCCGAAAAAGTCACAATCCCATAGGAGCCTGTAAACATTTTACGATCTGCGCGCAACCTCTAGTTGATAATAAAAATATATCAAATACGTGTAAACAACGTTTCGACCCTTTATACTCAAATTCGCGGTGAGCAATAAATAACCATAAAAAGTTTTCGGTGCACCGACGTCCAAAAAAAAACAATTAGCACAGCGCAGCCTGCGCCGGAAATCCGAAGATAATTTATATCCAATCGGTGCTACCGCCGGGGGCTACACGCAAATATCGTGAAAATTCACGACTAGATTGCCGTCAAACTCGATCGCATTACGTACTTCATAGTGTTAGTTCATTTGATTGAGCTATCTTCGATTTCATTCTGGTACAAATAACATGACCAGCAACTCTAAAATGTACGTCATAATTCATAGTTTTGTATGTTTCGATTTTTTCTAATGCCAAACGATTACCGCACATGCAGAGGGGATACCAGACCAGCAACTCTAAAATGGCCACATTAAGTGAATCCGTACTATGAAACATCAACTTTTGAAGAAGTTGCTCTTAAAGTAACTTCTATTAATTCTCTATATGTCCGGGAATCCGGAAGGCCGAAGACAATTCAGTTCTTCAAAAGTTAATGTTTCATAGTGCGATTCACATAATGTGGCCATTAATTTAACACCAAAGGAGTCATGAGTGCGTTTTCGGTTTTTAATCTTCATGTTCTTGGGCCCTCATAGTCCTCTCCTGACACATAGAATAAATCTTAAATTAAGAAAATATAACAATGAAAAAAAAAACACTAGGTACTCCATAATGTCAGAAGTAACGTCCATCGACAAGATGGTTAAATAGCTGTTATAGGTGGTATATTCCCCATGTACTTTAGGTACTAGTTTCATTTTACCCCAACAAAGCAGTTATTTCAATCAAAGCTTAGCCTCAGGCTAAGCAAAATTTCTTTATCTAGCAACGAAATAAGGAAAATCTATTTCTTGACAAAATGAAATATGTGCATACTTACATAAGGCAGAATGTTACCAGGTATGTAAAATGATTTGAAACTTTGTTTCGGTAAAGCTATTACTAATACAGATAGACTTAGTTTTTGTTTTATTCAAATATAATAACGCCCGAAATTAATAATGTATCTAAAATCTTAGATTGACTTCAATCTTAGATTCTCAAACGAAAATTGAGGTAAATTGACGTGAAGGTAATCCTAGGATCGTTGAAATGTATTGAAATCTTGATCTCCGATAGCTAAAATGAGATTAAGATTGATTATTAATTTCGGGTGTAAGTGGTTATGATTTTACACGCGTTCAAACAATGCGTCCGACACCCTCTAAAATCATTAAAATGGTTTTAACGACTTAGATAACTTAATTAGTTCAGGAGTTATATAAACGTAACTTGTAAAATGCGCTTACTTGGAAAACTTCGCACAAAAATAACGAAATAATAAGTAAACATGTAAAATATTGGTATAATGGTACAGAACCCTAGGCGAGTCCGACTCGCACTTGGTCGGTTTTTTATTTATTATAACGCATGGCTGCAGTACAAAGTGGCGATGATAGGAGTAGTTATGGTATGACGTCACCGCCTCCGGAACGCAAAAGTCCGCTTAAAAATTCAATATCGTGGAAACTAATTGACGTATCGAAATAAATATTTTACTAATATTTTTTATTTTCCACGGATAATACAGAAAGCTTACATTTAAAATTTAAACAAAACTAGAAGAAATTTAAAATTTAAACAGAACTTGAAGAATGTTTACATGTAAAACTTACATGGTAAACATTCTTCAATCTCCGTTAGTTACCTTAGGCGCGCACCGCCGGACTCGCAGCGTTCCGCGGGAGCTGCAGCAGCAGCTGCGACGCGTGTGTAAGCTTACCTACTAAGTAAAAATAAATCAATAATAATTTGTCCGTTAAGTTGATTCAATTCTCATATTAAAATAGGTTTGCCAAAATTCAAGTCATTTCAATCAAAATTATTTTAAAGCAGAACGAACTCAAGAGGTACTGTCTTGTTATTTTAAATTAATGCAAGAAATATGTAAATGCTGAATAAACATCAAATGAAATTGCAATTCAATTGTTAGCAAAGTAGGCTTCTTACTGGCTATGAAACTGTTGACCCCGTAAGCACTAATAATAACGTAACCCTAGACGTAACCGAAAATTAAATATAGATACACAAAATTATTATTGTCTAAAAAAAACTAACTGATAGAGAGTCATGCCTCGGCACGAGTGGGCTTACAGGAGAGATACCACAGCATCACAGAAAACCGGCGCGAAATAACGCTTGCGTTGTATTTTGCTGAATGGGTATCAGTAGCGAAGGCTGGTTCGCCATCAAAGGGAAGCCCTATCCTGTAGATGTAAGATCAGTAGCAGAACTTATTTTAATACCTATCTTGAGTTTAGCTCCTAGGGAGACAATAAAAAGGTCGTGTCCGTAAACAAGTACAAGTAGGTATTCATTATCTATAAGGCAATGTTGGAGGTTACGAAGTTGCAAACTGTACTGTCATGGTTATTGTATATTAATTAAACGGGAAGCCGGTGTGAATCGGGTTATATGCACTCGTCGCTACTGATAGACCTCTGGTACCTATATATCGTTACCTATAGTACCTATATAATAGTACTCTTTATATAGTATTGCCTCTGGTACCTATATATAATATTTCCTCTGGTACCTATATAATAGTATTGTATCTTAATTAAACGTGAAGCTGGTGTGAATCGGGTTATATGCATTCGTCGCTACTTAAGGACCTCTTGTACCTATATAATACACACACCGGCATATTTAGCGGAACATAAAATAAAGGTTTGATATCAGTATCATATAAGGTTGCTGGCTGGTTTATACGTCATTTAATTTAAAAAGAAATATTTTCAAATTAAGAAAACAACTGAACATCACATTTTATGCAATTGTTTTAATTTTATTCAAATACACCTTATCTGGAGCGAACTTCGAGTATTTCTTCCTTCTGAGTTTGATTTAAAATTTCATTGAAATACTGTTTTTTGTTCGTTTTTTTTAATCGCGTATCTTTTTGGAGTTGAGGTCTGAATTATGCCTGAATTAGCCCCAACGGAGATTGCCAGGGCACTCGAAATGCGAAGAAATGGTCAAACCTACAGAGTGATATCCAGAGATCTTCGTCGACCAGTTTCAACGATCCATCGCAGTATCCAACAGTTCAGGGAGACCGGTACTTATGTGAGAAGAGCAGGACAAGGCAGAAAAAGACGCACTTCGAGTAGGGATGATCGTTTCATTCGGCTTCGTGTACGTAGGAACCCCCGTTTGACGGCCGTCCAAGCCCGACATGAGTTAGAAGCAGTGCGGGGTGTAACCGTAAGTGAGCGTACGGTACGAAGAAGGTTCGAAGAAGCTGGTTTGGGTTCATTTGTGCCCGCCAAGGCTCCAAGGCTCGAGGTAAATCATCGTAGAAACAGGTTAACTTTTGCTCAGGAACATCAACTTTGGAACGCGGGCCAATGGAGTAAGGTATTGTTTAGTGATGAGTGCAGAATTCTCTTAAATCAAATTGACGGCAGGCAAAGAATATACAGACGCAAAGGAGAACGATACATTCAGACAAATTTTGAAACTACAGTTGCATACGGTAGTGGATCAATAATGGTTTGGGCGGGCATTTGTTTGGGAGCTCGCATAGACTTGGTAGTGATTGACATAGGGAGTCTGACTGCAGACCGCTATATCAGAGAAGTTTTAGAAGAAAATGTCGTACTGTTTGCCCCATATATCGGTGACGATTTTGTTTTTATGCAGGATAATGCTCGGCCACATACCGCTCGGGTAACTCAAGCTTATCTTAATGATATGAATATCACTGTTATGGAGTGGCCGGCGAGATCACCGGATATGAACCCAATAGAGCACGTTTGGGATTTGCTGAAAAGAAAAATTAAGTCCAGAATTCCAGCTTCTGCCAACGCGGGTGAACTGCGAATCGCCGTAGTTGAGGAATGGCGGAGACTATCCCAGGAGACCATCGATAACATCATTCTCAGTATGCCTAGACGGGTAGAAACTTTAATAAGAGCACGTGGAGGAAATACGCGATATTAATCACCATTTTTCTAATTTAATTAATTGTTATTTTAATATTAATTTTCACTTTTCCCGGTTACATGAAAAGTTCAAAAATGTACCATTTTTCACAAATAGCCTTTACTCGCAAAATCTGTTCTTAATGTGATCTCATTTTATGTAAAACAAATGAAACTTTAAATAACAAAAGAAGTGTAGTAAGTAGATTTTAAAATAAAACCATATTTTTTTAATTATGGACCTTTTTTTGTGTTCCGCTAGATATGCCGGTGTGTTTAGTATACCTACTCGTTACCAATAGTACCTATATAATAGTACTTGTTATAAAAAACTTCATCTTAATATTACAAGTAACTCTTCCAAATTATTGAAAATGGTATTGTAATAAAATATAAATATTATAGGGTTTTTAGGGATATGGTAAGCCGCACGCGACAGTTACAATAATACATTGTTTCATAATGGCGGCGACCCTTTTGCGTTCACTTTGACTTTCACTTTGTTCCCGATACAATAAAAATATTTTACTAGGGCTGCTGACCAAAATTATTTAAATGTGCTGTAAAATAGACCAATCGAATATTTATTATTTGACTGAAGAGTGAAGGCACCATTTTACCAGTATGCCTATACCTAGCCTATGCCTTACTTATATGTAAGAAGGTGTAACCTACGTAATAAGACCTAATAGGTTAAAAGCCTTAAAAAATAATTTGTAGCGTTATTTATTATCTACATAGGTTAGTGTAAGACGCAGATATGTTAAAAATGTAAAGTTACTAAATAATTAATAATTATATATCTATGGATATCCATAGGCACCACACAACGGGAAGTATATTTAATACTTTATACTACACATAATAACACTATGTTTAAAAATTATATTTTTATATTTTACACATATTTAATATATTTCCATGACCCAGGAACATTCGAAAACTTTTTTGAGATTCGAGCCCGTGACCTCTGGCTTGAGCGCCGACGCGCTAACCTCTGAGCCACAGAGGTCGTCAAATAAGTAGATAAGTATAAGATAGCTTACCTATTAGGTAAGCTTTATTATTTAAGACTTAAGGTTAAGGGCCGTTTCACAATCTACTGATAAGTGTCAGATAGCTTATCTGTCGTTCAAGTTTAAGTAAGCTGAAACGAAACTTACGAATAAGCTATGGGACACTTTTAAGAAGAAATAGGCTCTAAAAGTATTATTCATTAATAGAAAGTTGAAAGTTGAAACAAAACTTCCGAAAAAGCTATCCGACACCTATTTAAACAGGCCCTAATAGTAAGTATAATGTAAGTATTTATGAAATAATTACCTACATTTATGAAAATCAATCTGACATTCAATGACGTCCCCGTAAGTTACGAAAATTACAATCAATTAACGTTAATGGCCTTCATCTGGTAAACATTCGCCATTAAAATGGCAGTTTTGTGTGAAATTATTTTACAGAAAATATGCCTAGAAATTTATATTTTTACTATCGTAATCATACTTCAATGAAATAATTATTATACCCTTTGATTATGCCTATAGAAAATATTATGAACGTAATAATCCTACTCATCTCTACTGTAACACTAAATAAAAATTAGTCAATGTGAATATTAACATAATATATTATGCAAATTGTAATTAGGCCCCTGTATTAGCCAAAGCAACTGAAGTTGACCTTGTGGCAAGACTCCTGAAGCCCAATTGAAACTATTTGTGATCATTATCGTGTTTCGATCCGCGCGGTGTTGTATTCACACACGCGTCTATCGTGCGTGAGCGAGTGAGACAGCGCGCGGACTGAAACAGGTTTATGATGTAATAGTTACGAGAATTGGGCTTCAGATGCTCTATCCTTAGGGTGAGGGAAGTCTTCTTACGGACGCCGTCCACGACGTCCTCGACCTCGATTTACCATACAATGCAGGCGGGACACGTACCTACAGCGGTGTGTAAGCTAGGAACTTACACATACGACTTTGAGCTGAGGGAAGTAGGTATATAGGTTAATGTGAGGGCTGGAGAAATCTGGGACTGACCTTATTGTTGAGCTGGTGGTTCTGTATCTGGGCGGAGGTTTCTTCTCACTACACTACACAGCTGTTGAGCGGATTATCGATAGATTTATCGCGGTTCGCCGGCGAATTTGGTATTATATTAACGAGCACAAATAAATATGCGCACGCGTTCGCGTTCACTAGGTTTCGGGATGAGCTGAAAATGCATCCGGCGCGGAAGGGGATCTAAATGCAAGTGTTCGTCACTCTCTGACAGCGCCCCTTTCGGTCGGCCATACATCACGTAGTGATGTCCTTTGTGTTTATTCTAAACGTCGCGCTAGTGTTGGCGCGAACAAGCGGCATTGCGGGTACCTCCATGAAGCAAGTATTAATTGCTCCATGATTGTGTATTGACGAATAACAATTATTAAATGAATTATAGCTATTTCATCATTCAAATTAAAACTTTTTTACGACCTACACGTGCACCTACACGTCGCACCAGAAGGTCGGGTTACTGGTTGTAAGTTGCTCGTGAAATTTTCACCCACTGAACAGTTCGAGTAGTATCGCGATCACTTTAATTCAGTAAATGTCGCCTTATTTTATATCAATACGAGCCGAGAATAACGTACAAGAACTGAGCGGTTTCGTTAAATCAGCGGAGTGAAAGGAATCCTCTTGGATCCGCGCCCAGCGTTGGGATTGCAGTAATTTATCCCGCCTGTGACGCCTAGGATAGACTTTACGACTTTATTGTACGCTGTAAGTTGTAACTAAGTAAATTATAATTTTATGTAATCCACCGATTACAATTCAATATAGTTTTCAGTTGTAATGCGGCTTTTGTATGCCCGTAGCTTCTACTTGGGTTCACGAACTATTTTGTAATCCCAAATCTGTGCTGTGGGTACCTACTAGGTACCTACCTACTTATCTCTGTTACTAAAACTTTACATAGAATAATATCTTTCGGGAACCATTTTACCTAAAATAAGCCCTGTAGGGTATGGGAGCCTGTTGTACCTCGGACAGTTTTGCAGTTATTCTACGATCTAAAACGATTTGTTACGTCACAAGTTGCAACCGCCATAGATTTTGTAATGACAAATGTATGACGAGTGCAACTCGTGACGTCACAGGCCGATATATCGCTCTCTTTCATATTGTAAATTTTAATTGTTTGAATCTTTGTTAATTTTTAAGAAATACGAAAATGGATTCTAAATTGTTTATTAACTCTCTAAATTCATCTAATAGGTCTAACATCGAATAGACGAAAAAAATTTTTTTAGGCTGATGCCTAAAACCCATCAATAGACATGATTGTCTATTGATGGGTCCTCGAATATATTATTAGCAGTCGGTGTTGGTGTCAGGGATAGAGCGAATGCCCATTACCTACTTGGTAGTGGTAGGTAAGAATATTATCAGTCTCTTTAACATGTTAATGACCTGCATCAATAATAGGCGCCTAAGTAGGTAGATGGGTAATAACCAGATTTAAAAATTGTAAGTAAGTACCCTCGAATCGTTAAGCAGTGAGTGAGCTGACGATAATCAATAAGATCTGAGAGCACTCTCGACCAAGTTAGCTATCAAACAAAAAACTAGAACAAAATCGATTCATGCGTTTGGGAGTTATGATGCCATGGTTAGACACACCCACCCCACACACAGACAGACACGTAAAACTTATAACACCCACGTCTGTTTTCGTCGGGGGTTAAAAAGACATGGAAGTTGGACCAAAGTTTTTACATACCCACCGTAGACTTATTGTACCTTATAGGCACATTGTGACCACTTAATGCTTAATGTGAACTAATGATAAGTCGTGAGACACTCGACAAACCCTTTCTTGGTTTAAGATATAGATTCTTCCGATTTATATGCGGCTAATGTACAAATACGCGGGCGCGGCACACGCCAGCGGCCGCCCCTAATGGCTTCCATTACGATGCTCACCACCTGCGCTAATGGGTCAGAAATATTTAATTGATGAGTGCTTTAGGTATACCGATTCGCATTTTTTATCAATTTATTGTATTTCCGCGTCAGTTAAACGCGCCATTACTATGCATTTCTTAATTCGCCTAATGACGATTCGATTGTAATGACTTGCAATTTGTAAGATTTTTCCTGATAAGGATAATAGCCACTCGGATTGGCAAATTATAGAGGATTCTACACGTCGCAGGTATACTGGAGCATTCATTAATTACGTAAGGCTTTTAGGGGGAGAGGGGAGCCAAATCTCGCCAGTTGTCACGAAAGAGGAGGTCATAAAGAGCAAAGAGGATATCTACAATTTTCAGAGATTCCAACTAATACGTACTACCTAACTACTGTAATCGTGTTCGAAGGAGTTATAATGATAATTATAATAATAATAATAATGAAAATGTATTGAATACAAATAATAACAAATAATATACAATAATATACAAGGTGTCTCAAAAGAAATTTTATATTTAGTGGATCGATTAAAAAAAAGTATGCCGTATATAGAAAAAATGTTTATTAATTATTAAAATACACTTTTTGGGGATTTATTTCTTAAAAATAATTTCGTCTAAATTCTCGCGTTCTCGGCACTCATTTAATCGAACAGTAAAATTATTTATGACGGCTCGGCAGGTGGACTCAGGGATGGCTGCCATTTCGTGACGGATATTTTCTTTCAAATGCGCCAGTGAAGTCGGTTTATTGGCGTAAACTTTAGATTTAAGATAACCCCATAGGAAAAAGTCCATAGGGGTTAAATCTGGACTGCGTGGAGGCCAATTTATGTCACCTCTCCGGGAGATCAATTTGCCTGAGAAAATTTCACGAACACGTGGCAGAGACATATTGGACGTGTGTGAAGTTGCTTCGTCCTGTTGGAACCATGTTCTTTGGCTATAGCCAGGAAAGTTTTGCAGTTCAGGTACCAAGAAGTTGTCTAACATCTCCATATAACGCTCTGAATTCACAGGAACTGCACGCCCCCTTTCGTCTTCAAAAAAGTAAGGGCCGATAATTCCTCGCGCCGACATCGCAGCCCATACGGTCACTTTAGGCGAATGTAGGGATTTCTGATGTTTGCTTTTCGGATTCGTTGCACTCCAGTAGCGTCAGTTCTGCTTATTTACGTGGACATTGAGATGAAAATGAGATTCATCCGAAAAGAAAATATTGGTAAACGTTGAAAATCGCTCAATCACCACACCACCACCACAATTTACGAAATTAAGCCTCTGACTGGCATCTTGGGGCTTTAATTCTTGCACCAATTGAATTTTATAGGGGTGCAGCTTTAGGTATTTGTGCATAATGCGATGTAATGATGATCTATGCACATTTGAAGCACTTGCACGCTTCCGAATTGAAAGGTTCGGGTCGTCACGAACAGACTGATTAACACTCTCCACGTTTTCTACCGATCTTGATGACCTAAGTCGCCCGGATTTTGATTTATCTAGCGTTGTACCAGTCTCTTCAAATTTTTTAACCCAATTTTAGCAACTTTTATTCATACTTAATAATGTGGATTCCTTTTCATTCGATTTTTTTCTGGTTAAAAAGTAACCTTTTACGATGTTTAGTTCATCTACAATCTACTTAATATTACTGTTATGTAAATAATAAGTATTACATTCATTGCTATTGTTAGGTGGAATAGTTAATTACACACTGCACGGTGTTACTCACTAAAGGTGTAAAAAGGTGTCCGCGGTGTCGCAACATTCGTAACTTGTAGAAAACATACTTATACATTACAAATATCAAGCTGCGTAACGTGCATTTTTTACTTTTCCGTATTTTGAACCGGACTTGTATATAAGTTATTCTAAATTTAGTATGATTTAATAGGTAAAGTGTATAAAGTAGTACAATTGAACTGTTGACGGAATTTACTGAATTTGCCATGGATTTACTATTTTGAAAATTTTAACCGTGAGCTTATGTTATATCACAATAACATCCCAATCTATTATGCATCAATTATACTGAAAAAGTAACAAATAGGTAGTTGCCGACAGTTATTTATTGACAATAATATTTAAATAAAATTCTAACGATAAATCAACATGAAAATAGTTTTGCTTAGAATGAAACGTATCATTGCTACTTGTGCGAACTGAAACAGTATAGGTACTCTAACTACGAAAAATGCGAGTAACGATATAATATTGTATTCGTCTGTAACGTTGATGATTAACGAGATGGCGTACCCGTTACTTAGTACCGAATACATCCGGTTTGCTACAGCTCTATTACTCACAGAACGCTAAATTTTCCGTCGATTAGCAATAATTCTCTTTCAACAAGTCGTGCTATTCAAATCAAATTCCCGAATAACCTGAGCAGCTAATATTACAATTTACGAACATTGCGTCGGAAGTGGTATAATTGATTTCACTAAGTTACTAATTATTATTAATAATTAATTTTAACCATTGGAGAACTGAGCTTCCATGCGAATAGACTGGTTTCAATTGGGCGTCATCAGCGTGCTTACTTAGAAAGTAAAATACCTATGAGCCCAACAGCCTATCTACCTTCCACTGGGCTCCTATTGAGTGTTTTCACGAGACTTGCGAAGTTTTGTAAACAAATCATTGTACCTATAAAAATATTGATTTTTGTTTACAGTTTACTCTGAGAAGAATCTTTAGGAGTACTATTCATTTATACAATAAAAAAATTCAATCGTCTAGCCTATCATCCCAAACACGGTGGGAATAATAAATACTATTTAGTTTTACGGTCGCTCATAGCCGTATTTCGAGAAATAAGAACAAATTTCAGTGATCAAATAATTGTAAAGAGATGAAGAATAAGAAAATACACGTCATCGAGGTGTTATTATCTGTGAGCCGATCTGTGACAGACGTGTTGCCCTTTGCAATTTGTTGTTGGAGTTTTGCCGGGGAATCCAATTGGTGACGTTGTGGTTTTGTATATTTTTCATAAATTTGTGTTATTTCGGTTCTTAATATGTAATATTGGTAGAATATTAACTATTAAATATTTGTTAACGTGCACAAGTGTGGGCAAGTGGTACAACTTCAAAAAACGTACTATTTTGTGTTTGGAGGGCCAAAACTCCCTAGGAACTTTCAATAAAGCTTCTACCACTTTACTGAATCGACTGACTGGACTCATTGACTGCACTGACTATTTATTTGGACTTTGACTAGACTTTAGACTTGACGATAATATACGTGTTGAAAATTGAAACGAAAATTCTATTGCCCGCCTTTTTTTACTTGACACTGGCAAATAGTTTTAAAGCGATGCCATATATTAAAAATAAAAAAAATTGTTGTCAATTGTCATTTGTTAATGTCTGTTGTCATTTGTCAAATCAGAAATGATTTATTTACGTCAGTGCAGAGAGCGATCAGTTTGTAATCTGGCACCTAAAAACTATGATAAAATTCGATATCGCCCACATAAGTTCCCGTTATAAATATTAAATCAGTCTTTAAATATATCAATAACATTACGTGCGTAGTTTGAAAACAACATGTCTCACCAGACCGGCATCCAAGGTACATAAGTTTTCCTTTACGCCTTAGTATTTGTATCGCCGAAGATTTCTTTATTGTCGTTATTATTACAAAATTGATTTCTTTCCTTCCTTTTAAACTATGCCACACCATATACGATTCTATAGTTTTGACCCACGAAGTGAAACAAGGTTATACCATAAATCTAAAAATATATCAATCAATAGGAGCATCCCAACCCTTTGGAACTTCTGTTATGGTTGATGTATATTTTTAACAAAACAAGTTCATATTGAAACTAAATAAATATTTAAAATTTATGTCTTTGGAAAAAAATACTGTTTTAAACTGCAGTTTCCTTTTCCGCAGCTAACAATGAATTGAAAAAATACTTTGGCAAATGTAGAGATGGTAAAATTAGAGTTTTAAAAGTAAGCATTGAAAATGGTAAGTGTCTAAAGTTCTAAACTCATACATAATTTTATAAATCATTTAATTGTTAATGCAAACCGAAATTAATTTGTCCTATTATAAATAAGTGTCCACTGATATTAATATTATTAAAATCTGTTAATTTCCTGTCACAAATTTACAGTCCATTAATTGAATATTAATTAACTGTGTTAACTATATTATATCCATTTTGAAAAAATGTTTAAATACAATTTCAGAGCAATTGTCATTGGCAAAATATCACCTTGTCAAAGGGTCTTTTGAGAGTGACTTCGACAAATATCTACCATCATTGGTTGTAGAAGATTTGCCATGCTACATATTATACAGGTAAGTTGTATATGTCACTGTAAAGTTGAAAATACCGTTAGATTATAAACATTTTTATGGTGACATGTATAATTTATTTTATAATCTTTTGACTGCCGGAAAATATATTATGTATGTGTTATTGGACACAATGTAACAAATCACCCCCTAATAATATGTATGCCTATATTAAAATTAATAATTATTATGAAAACATATCTGTTCTGGTATGTTCTAAATTATACCTTAACAATTTTTAAAAAATCTATGTATGTTGAAGTTTACACCATATTTTATCAAATTTTTCAGGTTTGACTCAACAAACTCTTTGGGACACGAATGGCTCCTTCTGAGCTGGTCTCCAGACAGTGCGCCGGTGAGACAGAAAATGTTGTATGCCTCTACAAAGGCCACATTAAAACAAGAGTTTGGTTCAGCACATATCAAGGATGAAATGCATGCAACTGTTAAAGTAAGCAAGATTATAATAATTACGAAAAACAATAATGTTTTGTGTATTTAAAACCTTTAATTTGGTTTTTATGATTTATATATTTTATTGTTTCCACAAGCACTGCCAAAATCATTCTTATTTAAACAACAAAAAAATTAGACATGTTTAATAATTATTATTAATTAACTAGCTTTTACTGGCAAAAATTGTTTTTTAAAAAAAATCTTTACTCCAATTTCATAAATTCTTCAGCAAATAACTCTACTCACTGCAATATACTTCTGTATACAAAATTGAAAATGTTTTAGGGTTTCTTACCCAATGGGTAAAGACTGCTTGATATAATATATTATTTGCACTTGAATATAAATTTTACAATATATTCTAAATAAAAGATATTAACTTTAACTGTATGTTTTTAAAGGCTACTGTTATGTATATAAAATGCTTAAAGTGAAGTAAACATAAGTCTAAATAGCTTCTAAAATACCATACATAATAAAAAGTACGAACTGGGCACGGGCAGCTAGTTTTATTAAGTAAACCGCTATGTCCCTGCATTTTAAATCTGTAATATCTTCGAAAAGATTCATTTAAATAACATGCTGAAAGGGCCATATTAATCTATATTAAATGCAAAATATATTTAAGGTACTTAATTGGATAAGGATTAATGCTGTAATGCTTAAAATCAAGTGATTAGCCATTATTTCTCGTAAAAGATAAAACATGGTTATTGTGGGTTATTCCTAAGAGATACACAGCATCGCGGACTTTTTTGTAGCCCTTTTTAAGCTGTACAATACTGTAGTACATTATTTTGATCTATCTCGAAGGGTTTAGTCAGCGTTTGCAATGTAAGTGCAAAACAAGTGTTTATTTACGACATTAGAAACTTCAAAAATTATCAGTGTTTCTCTACTATATTATGCATGTTATATATATACATATAAACCTTCCTCTTGAATCACTCGATCAAAAAACCCGCAGCAAAATCCGTTGCATAGTTTTAAGGATCAAATCATAGGGACAGACAGATAAAGCGACTTTGTTTTATACATTGTAGTGATACATGGTAATTCGATTAGTTTTAATTCTTTGTTAAATCCTTTTAACACATTTAAAATATTACATACATTTTGTGATCTGTTTTTTAAAGATGTCACCTTGTAACATTTCAGGAGGAAGTGAGTTTGAAAGGTTATAAAGCGCATGTAAGCGGAGTGAACTCTCCCGCTCCCCTTACTGACAGGGAGGAAGCATTGAAGGAGTTGCAGCAAACTGAACATAACACTAACTATGGAACTGATGCTAGGTATTTGATAATTAAATAATCAATAACTGTATTATGTTTTATAAAAACTATAACCCAATTATGTAAATTATATAGCTTATGTTACCTATTGTTACGAATTTATTGACACCTCATTCATTAAAATAGGATCAGTAGTTTAGGCGCTACATTGGAACAAACATACATATATGGGCTGCCAAAATCGTTACCCTTCCTTTTGGCTTCGCCTAAGTCGGGTAAAAAGAAAGTAGACACATTAAATAATATTTAAAGCAGTTATGTTTGCACAAAAACAGTGCTGCTAAAAAAAACTTGAAACAATACTTGCATTTTGTTTTTTGTTTTTACCTTTACAATTTTCAGGAAGACACCCATCATTTGTCTGGTAATACGAAAGTTCATTGTATCCTTATTGTTGCAATATTTCTCCTTATGTTATATACAGTATAATAATACAGTTTAGAATAGAATATATTTATTTCCTTTACACAATTTCCTCCTTACTGAAAAAATGTTTACACAATAGATAAGCTATACAATGTGTTGGAAAAGTTGCTTGACCGTCAATGACAAAACATTGTATAATCTATCCATTGTGTAAATATTTTTATTAGTAAGGTGGTTTGTCTTTTCCAGGCAGTCTACTATGGGAGGCATCTCATTTCCAATAACTGAATCAGCAAAACAGGGTATAGCTGATTTCAAACGTGGTTCCTACAATTATTTACAATTCAATATAGGTAAGTTTCTTTGTACTATGACAGAGAAAATGAATGTTCGGCAGTTTTATCATTCGCATAATTTGTTCGTATTAATAACGACGTGGTGTCTTCCTCCGTCATCAATCGTCGGAAAATAGTATAGATATGTAGTTCAACTCATTGCGCGCGCGGTGCTGTGTGGCTGTGTGTGGTTTTAAAGTGATTTAGCTTTCGCCAGCGCGATTGGTGAGCGTCGCGGGCGACGGGACACGCGAGTCACGCTGCCGTGTTATAGTAATTCCGCATACCGCCCGCGGATTTTGTACCGATTAGCATACAAAACTAACTGTGTTTACAACCCGCCGCCGTAATCTGTGCGGCCCGGAGAAATTCAGAGCACTGAAAATAGAACTCTGCGCTAGTACAATAGTGCTGAAAATCGAACACACAAGTGTCGTTTTTCACACTATTTTCAACTCTATTGTTTTAGCGCAGTTATATTTTCAGTGCTCTGAATTTTCCCGGGCCGCCGATTTATAATCCCAGCCTAAGGCATAACCTACTATTATTCCGATTCCGGTATTACATGCCCTACTATTAGTACATAGTGAGGTTGAATGCTTGGAATGTTTTCCTAAAGGCAACTTTTCACAAAAAATTTAGACAAACCGTCCGCGTATAAATACTGGTCGCTTTTATTAGTTTTTTTTGTTTAAAACTACTACAGATTTAGAAGAAGAGAAGATATGTCTACCGAAAGCGGCTGTAATCAGCGTCACAGACTTGCCCGCTCAAGTGCCGAGCGACCAGGCGCGGTACCATCTCTACCTTTTCACACATACCCACGAGGGAGACCACATGGAGAGTATAGGTATTTGTCATTAAATAAGACCAAGAAACGAGAAGATGAAAGCATTTCCTGCTGCCTATAGACATCCGCAACATTTTGAAAATTATTTTTTCATACCAATATCATTATTCTTGAGACTTTAAAATAACTATTACGATAAAGCAAAACCTGTGTTTTAAAAATAGTATATCGCCAAAACGCCATCTGTTACAGAATAATAAACAAATAAATTCGTATTTGATTTTGATCATATGATTTTTTTTTACTAGATGGCGTTAGAGATGATTAATTTCTAACCAGCGCCATCTGTTGAAGGATAGTAAATAATATTAGCCAATAAGATACAATACTTACTAGTAACAACTAAAATGTCCCTCTTAATGTTCTGCAGTGCTAAAAGTATCAATTTGTATTGTTGATACTATTGATAATTAATTATATATTGTACTATTCGAGCCCTTTCAGATGATACCCATAACGAGGAGAAATAATTAATAATTTTGAAAAAATAAATACCTATACTTAGTTAAATAACATTACGCTCTTTACAGTGCTGTTAAGGACATTGACCTCATAAAGCTGAGTGTATTGGTGTTATTTATGCAAAGTATTTGCTTGTTCCTGTTTCTGGGAGGTTAATGACCTCAGCACCTTAGAAAGCGCAATGCTATTTTATTTAGTATACTTTTATTTTCGAAACTGAATTATTTTTCTGCATAAACGTTTTACGTAACGATCGTAGATCGTATTATGCTCAAAATATTCGTACCTAATAGATTTTGAACAACCTTATATATTAAAAATTTTTCGTTTCAGTATTTATCTACTCAATGCCTGGCTACAGCTGCACTATAAAGGAGAGGATGATGTATTCTAGTTGTAAGGGACAATTTTTAGAAATCATCGAGAAATTTGGTCTTGAAATTGTGAAAAGGGTACGTACATACATAATTAATAATATTATCTTGTCTTGATTTTTAAAATCACACTCCTTATCTTCTTTTTTTTATGATATTTCGACTGACAAATTACAGAGATATCTCCTGATGGTAAGCAAGAATTACAGAGGGGTTGAACGTGCGTTCTCAGTCTTAAATCCCTAACCGCCCTTGAAGCTTCAGTGCTAATACAGCGCAAGTATTATTTTACGAGGCAGTTGTATTTTTGCGTTCGAGGCAGTCAATTGAGCCGATGCAGTGTTAAATATTTAATGAGAATGTTCACTAATTTTTAAATGAAAGCTTTCTGTATCCTCCGCAGAAAATAAAAAATACTCGTGAAGAATTATTTCGATGTGTCTATTAGTTTTTAAGATGTTAAACTTTAAAAGTTATGCCACTTTTAACGGTAACTTGCGACTTAGCGGTGCGTAGTTCGGCGCCAACTCCGGGCTGTATGGCCGAGGTGTAGCGTGACGTCACGCTACTGTTAGCGGGATTCGAAAATTTTCGTAACTTTGAACGCGTGTAAAATCATTACTACTTATATTCTTGAACAAAACAAAAACTAGTGTATATGTAATCGGTATACATAATAGCTTTACTGTAACAAATTTTCAGGTGATTTTATACTTAGTGACATTCTCCGTTGCAGAATTAACACAACAATGCTATTTTTTATTTAATTGCAGCTGGAAATAGACGACGGAAAGGAATTGACCGAAGAGTATTTGTACGACGAAATACATCCCAAGAGAAATCTGCACCGGCCCGCGTTCGCCAAGCCAAAAGGCCCACCGAATCGTGGCGCTAAAAGAATAACTAAATCGCAATCTGCTCAATAATTTATACTCATGTTTTATTAATCCTTTAGATTTTTTATAGTTTTTTTTATATTTACACATTTACATCTGCTATGTGATTTTATGACACTTCAAATGAGTATGTAATGATTTTGTAAATTAATATATCCGTGATATTATTATAATTTATAACCATACAGAGTTAGGGAATTGTAAAGAGTATTTCGTATCACAGTCTGTAGGTTTTTTTTTTTCAATGTATTTAATTATCTAAAATTAAAGATTTTTTTATTGTCCTCAAATTTTAGATACATTTTAAAATAATTAGGTGTTAGAAACACCTTATTCATTCAAAGACACATTACATTTACTAGAGTACATATTTTACTCTGTGATGATCAGATTTGAATACAATTCTTATAAAAATACATAGCAAAAATTTTACTTTTTATATGTTACAATAAATATTCACGTAATATAATTTAAGATTTACTATTTAAATTTGATATAAAGAGTGTGTGATGTACGGGGAATTTTCAAAAGTGGCTCTTCTTAAAGACATTTACGTACTTTTACGTTGCGTTGTATCACACATATTTAAATAACACAATTCTTAAAATGTAATTCCTCATTATACATTATTCTACATAGTTTACATAGAATGATATAGATTTTTGTGATTATAGCTATTTTTACGAATGAAATTATTTTGGCCTGACTGATTTATTAATAATCACTGGTTAAAAATCACTTGAAAATACTTTATTAGACCAGACCTATTATAATTGGTTTTTGAATGTGGTAAATCTATATGCATAATTATTACAATAAATAAAAAATATTGTAATTAGATGTTAGGAATTTTAATGTATAGTGGAGTAGACTTTGTATTTAAATTAAAAAAATATTCTTTGATTTGGATTTTGACATATTATTATTATATTTTTTAAAGATAACCTATGCAATAATCTGCAAATAAATCGATTTGTAGATCGAATGTTAATAATGAAACAGTATTAATAAGCAAATAATTATGTAATAATGTTGATGAAATATATTTTGTACTATTAAATTTTGAAAGTAGTAATGCTTTTTGTGTGTATTTCTTAATGAACTAAACGTCTTGCCAGTTTTTAAATTATTTATAGTTACTAAATAATCCAGTATAGGTTAAATGTGAGCATAAGAAAATAAGTAATTGATTACTTAGATAATATTTACTTAGGAACATTATGAAAAAAAATCAGTTACTTCGAAGTATTATCTTTTAAGAAAGTTTATCTGAATGTATTTTTCTTTTAATTCGCAAATTTAATTATTTATAACTTCAAATCATTGGAAGAATACACAAAATTATATAATTCTATATTTCATTATATTTTTGTATTTACCGTGTAGCATTATGAAATAAATATGCTTTTGAATATAATTTTTTTTAATGAAATTAGTCAGGAAACGAGCAGGCGGATCGCCTGATGATAAGCGATCACCGCCGCCCGTGGACACTCGCAACACCAGAGGTGTTACACTTGTAACTCCTTTGGTGTTGCGACTTGCGTTCCCAATCCTTAAAATCCCCAACCCCCTTGGGCCTCCGGTAACCTCACTCACGGAACGCAAGCGTTATTTCACGGCGGTTTTCTGTTTGGCTGTGGTATTTACCCGGTCGAGCCGGCCCATTCATGCCGAAGCGTGGCTCTCCCACAATTTTATTTGTATAATTATTATGAAGCTGTTGTTAAGTTCCGAATTCCTTATTTACTTATTTTTAGAGGTAGAAATTAAAATGAAATTCACCACATGGGTAGAAATATTCTTCAGGTGTCGTGAATTAGCAATTAAAAATATTGACGTGGACCGTTCCACGTAAAGTTAAGGGTAGATGAGAGTGCACACATGCAAGTGATCGAACTGCTGCCTTGATTTATCCCTTGTGTTCAATTATTGTTTGTATACAACTTACTTTAATTTGTTGTTTAAAAACGTTGTTTGTAAACAACTACAACTTCTTGCAAGCAGTGTTTGAACTAGACCTGTGCGGGAAAGTCATTAGGCATGTTGACTAAATAAATATTTTTTGTCTATTCAATGTTAGACAACACGATACATTATAAACAATCTAAAACCCATTTTTGTAAATTTAAAAAAATAACGAACATTTAAAATTTACAATAAGAGAGCTATATATCAGCTTGTGACGTCACGATGTGCGACCGCCATACATTTTTTTTACAATGTACGGCGGTAGCTGATCGTGACAAATCGTTTTGCGAGAAAGAGATGGGCAACATTTTTTATTTGCTTATAATTTTCAATCGAAAAAGTTTTTCTTTGAAAAAAGATCTTTCTTTTACATTTATCTAGGTACTTATCTCTATTCAAGAATTTTAAAAAATAATTTGTAAAAATGTTATATTCGACACCAGGCAACATACCTATTGTCCACAACAGGTACATGCAAATTCTCACAAGTCCTCTGGTGTACTGAGTGTACTTTACAATATGGCACCATAGAAAGCGAAGTCCGACAACTATAAGGAGTTGCGAAAAATGCTCAAACTAGATACAAAAGAAAATTTAACAATAAAAATGTATTCTGTCTATATTATTTACATTTAATCTAATAACATTTACAGTTATTACATCTGTGCACTAGGGCAATTGTTCTATCTTGGCCTCTCCTTTCTCTTCAATAATCTTGTCGTGGTGTTTTGTAAGGTCATCATTTTTTTCTGTAGCTGCCTTCTCCATAGCTTGATTCATCTGGTCTTGTCTGGAATTTTAGTTAATGGTGTAAATTATTTTTCAAATTTATGTAATTATATGTTGCTCACGACTTTGTTTGCAGAAAAACAAAGATTACGGTCACCATACAATTCTTCAGGATAATAATAAGAGGATAAAAACCTAACCAAAAGCATGTCAGGAGGGTTCCGTAACTGTAACTATTAACGTGCAATAGGTGTTTTCAAATTACTTGCAAGTCTTTGTCCGATTTCGCTCAAAATAATTTTCTTAAAGAGAGAGAAAGAGTCGTATCATATACAAAACCTCGCCTTGAATTAAAAATACCTATTCGATAATACCCCCCAATATAAAAATGAAAAAAAAAAAAACATCCACCACACTTCACGTGTATACCCCTAAAATACAAAATTATAACCTTGTTATGATGACAAAAATGAAATCTATATACAGTATTTATATATTCAAAATTTAGTGTATTATGCTATTCATAATAACCGAAGTTATCAAGGGAGGCCAGACAGGCGGACAGACAGATTGAAACTATAAAATTCTTGCAGTTACTATGGGAACCTAAAAGTAGCCAGTGTGTTATCGAGGCTTCAAATCATAATGTGTGAAGCTTCATCCGTCTTGGCGTAAAAGTCATAAAGACTAACGTTTTTCATTGTTTAAAAAAATTGCTTTTAAACCATCCTTACCTTGCTTCTCTTATTCTACAAAGACTTGCTCTTATATCATCCATTGCCAAGCCACTAATTTTGAGTAAACCTAAAATTACTAACCCACCAACTGTACTCAGTAATCCACCTGAAAACGTATAAATAAAATAACCTAAATATATTATATTCTAAAAGATTAATAAGATTGTTATGACGAAAATCGTAGATAATAAAATTGTTCTCATATTTACAACTGCATAATAAATTTCATATGAAATAAAAAATGAAGTAAAATCAATAAAATGAATGTTTCAATCAAGGGAACTTTCAGTACAGTTTTATAAGAATTGTATCAGTATTATGATATTTGGGACAGTTAAAGTTTATGTGGAGGAAGCTAATATAGGTAATAATAAAAATATAGGAAGCTAATAATAGGTGTGCAGAAAGCTAATAATATAACTAACATTATTAAAAATAAAGTACACACACTAACTCAGATTATTTTGGGTGTGTGTTAGTTAAATACACTAACACACACACAAAATAACTTTTTTTGACTCGTCGACTCCCGAGGTGAACGGACGTGTTTCGTGTTGTGTATTCGAGTGGTGTATTTTTTGTGCTGTGTACTCTCTGAACATTGGAGCCCCCGCAGGGTGCTGTCTCCTTGGAGCCTTCGCCCCTTCAGGATTGGGACTTCGGATCGTGAGTGTGGCGGCCTCGGTGCAGGTTTGCTGTTTTTGGAAGTGTCGAAAAGTTGAAAAGTCGGCGGGGTTCGAACCCGGGTCCCTCGTGAGGTGTACTATGTTCCTAGCCGTTCGACCACTGGAACGTGAGCCGCCGCCGCGAAATTTTCATTCGCTTTCGTACTGCCATCTCCTAATATTATGTCAGCAGACATGAATTGCCACGGTTGTGAAAACTTTCTAAGTAAGAGCAACTTCTTGAAATGTAATGGATGTCACTCAAAATATTGCTACGAATGCCTTAATGTTACGATAGAGGCAAATAAGCAATTAAATGCCGCTCAACTGGCTTCTCTGCGTTGTCCATTCTGCGAAAATGTTACAAGACGAAAATATAATGACGACGATACCCCTGTGCGTCGCAATCGCAAATACGATTTGTGCGATGAATCCTTGAATGTGTCTTTTAGTCAAATAACTACTGAGTCAAATGTTGCTCTTAATATTCCGTCAGGCGCCGAAAAAGGTAGCGAACCAGTCACTTTGGAAAATATAGGGAAGCTCATGGATCAAAAACTTTCTCTAGATTCGTCTTTCATGACCAACTTAAGATCTGTTCTACTAAACGATATGAATGACATGGTAGCGGCGGAGGTGGGGCAGGCTATTCAAGCGGTAAAAGCGGACTTTACGGCTACTACCGACTTTATCACAATGGAACAGAACGACATCAAAAAGGATATCGCTGAGAAAAATTCTCGCATAAAACACCTTGAGTCTAAGCTGTCCAAATCCCAAACTACACTGACAAAATTACAAAACGGCTGTCGACTATGGAAAAAATCTCGCGGGATGCAAATCTCGAAATATATGAGGTCCCTGAAAGTAAATCCGAGAACTTGATAGCACTATTTAAGGGACTTTGTCAGTGTTTGGATGTTGTTATCCCCGAAAACTATCTTAAGGCGTGTCGTCGCGTGGCAAAGATGGACCCCAGCTCGAAAAGACCTCATAATATCTTGGTCACTTTCTCGTCGCAACGCCTGCGTGACACACTTATATCCGCAGCTACCCGTTTCAACAAGTCTCACCCTAACGATAGGCTGTCTTCTGCTCATATCGGTTTGTCTGGCGCCAATTGCAGAATTTATTTGTCTGAACACCTGTCTCCCGAAGTCAAAGAAATACATAACATGGCCCGTAAATTCTGTAAGGACAATAGTTATAAATTTGTATGGATCCGTTTTGGCAATATCTATATTCGAAAAAATGAAACGAGTCCGGCCATATTAGTTAAAAATGCTGAGATGTTAAATAAACTAGTTTAAGCTTTTTCACTTTTTGTGGTTTCTATGTATAGTTTCTTTTAAGTTTTGCAATGATTAAAATATATTACCAAAATGTAAACCGAATAAGAAGTAAGCTCACACAATTTTATCTAAATTTATTAAATAGTAATTATAATGTCATCTGCTTGACGGAAACAAACCTTAACAAAAGTGTATTCGATAGTGAAGTTATTGATTCTCGCTACAATGTTTTTAGACGCGATCGTGTAGATACTCTATCGAAAAAAATCGAAGGTGGAGGAGTCTTACTGGCTATCCACAAAAAATACCATGTAATCCGTCAGGCAGCTTGGGATAGTGATATGGAGGATATCTGGATAACTCTTTTGCCTAACTCGCACACTGAATCACGCTTTCATCTGTGCGTTTGTTATCTGCCACCTGACCTTAGCCATAATCTTCTAGAAAGTTTCTATAACCACTGTCAAAATTTGCTTATTAATTGCTGCCCCGCTGACAACTTCATGCTTGTGGGCGATTTCAACACCCCCGACTATTACACTGCTTGGTGTAATAACACTCTTAATACAGCGATACCTCATACACACAATAAAAAGCTCTACCTTCTAAGCGAATTTTTGTCTTTCTGCAATTTAAAACAGTTTAATAATGTCAAAAACTGCAATGATCGTCTTCTTGATTTAGTATTGTCAAACATGGAGACGGTAAGTGTTAAGGAAGAGATCGCATTAAACCAAGTGGATAAGCACCATCCCTCAATTTTAATTAGTTTATCTTTACCTAGAATGTCTAAAGAGCTTCGTCAATGTCTCACTGAACGGCAAAATTTTAAGAAATGCGACGTTGTAAACTTAAAATCTGATTTAAATCGTGTTAACTGACAGCATATTTTGCGATCTAATGATATTAACTCGTGCACAGATGCCTTTTATGACACACTATTTAAAATAATAAAAAAACACACTCCTACCGTATCTAATAAAACTTCATCATACCCTATTTGGTATAGTAGGGCGTTAATAAAATGCAACCAAGAAAAAAAAAATATCATAAACTTTACAAAAAATTTGGAAACCCCCGCGACTATGATGTGTTCTCTATGCTTAGACATAGGTGTAAAGCTCTAACTAAAACATGTTATGACAAATATATTTCCGCGACCGAGAGTTATCTAAAAACTAACATAAAATCATTTTGGCGTTATGTAAACAATAGAAAAGGTCACGTTTCTATACCGAACACTGTCAAATTTGATGGTATATCGTCATCAAACGGTCAGGAGGTTTGTAATCTTTTTTCCCGTTACTTTGTTTCAGTTTTCGACAGCAGTCATGACCTCCAAAGTGATCGTAACTTTTGCACTAGCTCTGATAGCAATTGTTCACCTAACACGTTGTCCAATGTATTAATCGAAGAAAGTGATATAATATTAAAAATTAAAAAACTAGATCCTACTAAAGGTGCCGGGCCTGATTTGTTACCCCCTTATTTTATAAAGCTGCTTGTTACAGAGTTATATACCTCTAACTATCATTTACAACAAATCTCTAGTCAATGGCGCTTTCCCTGATAGTTGGAAGACAGCACATATTATCCCAATATTTAAAAGTGGTGATAAGACAGATTGCAGAAATTATCGACCTATAAGCATTCTTTCCTGTTTCGCTAAAATATTTGAATCTTTAGTCTATAGTCATCTTTACAGTCACATGAAACCACTTCTTTCAAACAAGCAACACGGTTTTATGAAAGGTCGATCAACTGTCACAAATTTATTGGAATATAAAAATTACCTCTGCCAAGCTTTTTCTATTGGTGGCCAAGTAGACACTGTATATACTGATTTTACGAAGGCTTTTGATAAAGTAAATCATCGTCTACTTTGTCGTAAATTAGCGTCCTATGGTACTCACGGAAACCTGTATAGATGGATATGCTCTTATCTAAAGAATAGGAATCAACTAGTAGCGTTGAAGGGTTTCATTTCCTCACCAGCCAATGTTACATCGGGAGTACCCCAAGGTTCCCACCTAGGGCCTCTATTATTCGTGATTTTTATCAACGATTTAATACTAGAACTGTGTTGTAATTGTCTATTGTACGCAGATGACCTTAAGATTTTCAACTTGATATCTAAAAATGAAGATTGTTTGGCCCTTCAGCGAGACATTGACAAAATATCAGATTGGTGTAAAGCAAATCGTATGTACTTGAACGTTAGGAAGTGCTCTGTTATCTCATTCACTCAAAAACGTAATAAAATTAACTGTATATATAGAATTGATGGTCAAGCACTTATCCGCGTTCAAGTTGTTAAAGATTTGAGTGTCCTTTTTGACGAGAAACTTTCCTTTCGTGCTCATTATGAACACATTATACGCTAAGCAAATCAAATTCAAGGATTTGTCTTAAGGACAACTAAAGATTTCAAAAAACCTAACAGTACTCTATATCTATTCTCCACTCTCGTGAGGACTATCTTAGAGTACGGGAGTCCCGTATGGTCTCTAAATTATAAAGTTCACATAGAGGACATTGAGCGTGTACAAAGGAAATTTGTCAAGGTTCTTTTCTACCGTTATAACCCAGGACGTTCCAATTTAAATTATCACGATAGGCTAGTTAATCCCAAAATACAGACTCTTGAGAATAAGCACATCTTCTCTGATCTTCTTTACTTCTATAAAATTATACATAATTTATTAGACTCACCTAACTTACTCTCGCATATTAACTTCAATATTAAATTTAGTGCTCGTAGAGCAAATAACATAAACCTATTTGCCTTGCAAGTCTACAAAAATAATATATCCTATTTCAACCCCTAACACGCATGGCTCGTCAATACAATAATTATTCAAAACAAAATAAAAATTTAGACATTTTTGATAAGCTTCAATCGTATATAAAAATTGTTAAAGACATCCTCCATATCACCTTAGAAGGTTCCAAATAACCAATTTCTAGTGTTCACCTTTTTTAAATTTTTTAAATTATTAACTTTTTTAAATTATGTATTATAGTTATATTTTCTCTATGTAGTTACTGAGCTAATGTTATAGTTTGCAATGTATTTTTTAATAGTATGCACATATTATGTTACCTTACAATCGTCATATACGTCATATACTGTTTTTATCATTTTACTTCATTCCGATTGTAATGTGTTTTGTGCATTAAATAAATAAATAAATACAATTTTGTTACACATTGACATTTGTCAATCTCACAACTCACATCATTTACTTTTTTTCTATTTATGAGGCAAAAGAATAATCTATAAAAGTTCTTAAACTTAAAAATTATAATTATTATGGGCAAGTTTTGCTACAGGGCGAACTCTAGTAATAATAAATTATACCTAAAACTCCACCCACAATCATAGCAGCTGTTCCTAAATTAGCCTTGTATATTGCCCCTGTCACGGCACCAGCTATTACATATTCCGAAATTGTCGAGTTGTCTCTATACACTGATATCGTTGTCGCTATTAAACTGAAAGGAAATATCATAACATTAACACTATTTTCACTATTAAAAAAATAATATTTTATTATTTTATATTTATTTTCTTAAAATACTACAGAACCTGGTAGGCAGTCTTTGCTCAAAGTTCTAGTATCTAGTATAGAAAAAATTGCAGATGGATGGAAAAAAAACTAGTTTAACTTGGGGCCCATGTCTCGTACCTCGAATCTCGGTCTGGTTAATGTGCTGACTCATAATATTATCCATAGGCGGCAAATATTGCATGCTCGAGCGGGACAGAGTTTCGAGGTACGAGAATTGCAGGACTGGACTCGAACCGACACCAATTTGTTAATGCACCTGTGTCAAGTCTAATATATTTTGTTAATTAACTAAAACAGTAAAAAAACTTGCCTGAACATTCCACTGAACAAACCAAGCCGCCATCCCCAGTGGTATGCACCTCTTGCAAATGACAGTGTCACATAGTCTTGCAACTTTTTCTAGAAATAAGTAATTACATCAATTTCTAAGAATGAAATAACTCTAGAAACAAAAATTAGTAAAAGCTTAAATGTAAACATAAACAATTGTACATATTATATACCGGCATTTCCCAACTGCCGGCCCATCAAAATAAAGTACCAGGTCACAACAATCCCACCTTATTTTAAAAACAATACCTACACCAAATATACGTAGTATATTTAAAATATACGTAGCCGATACCAAAATATGTAGTATTAATGGAGCATTTTTACTATTAATATTTTAGCTAATTAATGGAACGAACTTGGGTTTAAAATTATTAAGTGGGCCACGAAGGGACTGTGTGAAAATTACTGGGCCATGGCAGAACAATGTTTGGGAAACACTGTTATATACTAAAATTATAGTTTATGTTAATTGGAAAGATTTGTTATTCTAGTTTTTGATATAATGATGAAACTGTTTTTTTTTCTTATTATTTATTTATTTTTTTAATTTTTGAATTTCATCCAAATATTGCAAACCTCTAAATGTTTGTTTCCATATTTTGTATTTACTCTGGTGAATTCAACTATACTTAGTCAATATCTACAAAAATTAATAAAACAAATATAATATTAATAAACCATAGAAATTCAACTTACTTGTGCTTCTCGTGTTGATTGAAAAATAGTAGCTTGGTTGTTTTCAATAAATGTTATGTATGCATTTCTTGATTTCACAAGACCTCCAAACATAGCACCAAAGAACAGACCACAGGTTGTCGCCTGACCGACAGTATGCAGTTCTTTTGAAGGCTCATCAAATTCACTGAAAATGAATTAATTTCTAAATATCAAATCTCATCTGCTTTACTAAACCTAAAAAACCTCAATATTTAAAGTAACAGGTTATGTTTTCTTTACATTGAAAGTGGAAGTCCAAAAAGTAACTTACGGTAATAATATTATACATCAGAAAAATTAAGTAAATAAATAAAATATAAATATTACTTTTTCTTAAACATATCCTTAACTCTCTCCCAACCAGTTTTTTCGGTAGAAAATTCACTTTTTTGTAATTCATTATGGTCATATTCGGTTGACCTTGAAAGGATGGGGATGAAAGAAGGTGTTAATCTTAAAACTGTTCTTAGCATTTTGTCTTTTAGTGCAGATAAACTTAAATCATTATTAATTTCATATTATTTAAAGGAAACATTCAGCTTCACGCGGCGGCAACTGATATCTCTTTTTGAAGAATCATCGAAACCGAATAAAGGAAGAGTAAATAATAAATAAATAAAGCGATCATTTAATTTATAAGCCAGCCCAGGTTTATAAAAATTTTAACTACAAATAAATAAAAAATCTTAATTCCGAATTAAAGAATTTCAGAATTCAAATTCATGAAAAATTTGCAAAAATAACACTGCCAAGCACAGATTATTAATAATTACTACGTAACTGTCAGGTGTCAACGTCTACTTTTTTTAAATTGAAATATATGGCGTCGGCTTATCTTAAGACTATTTGCCAGTGTCAAGTAAAAAAGGCGGGAAATAGAACTATCTAAAGTATAGTCTAAGTCCAAATAAATAGTCAGTACAGTCAATGAGTCATGTCAGTCGATTCAGTAAAGTGGTAGACGCTTTACTGAAAGTTCCTAGGGAATTTTGGCGGGAAACACAAAATAGCACGTTTTTAGAAGTTGTACCACTTGCCCACACTTGTGCACGATAACGAATATTTAATGGTTAATATTCTACCAAAATTACACATTAAGAACCGAAATAACACTACTAATCTAAAAATACTTAATTTTGTTAACATTTAGTCAAAAACTCAAAGAAATTTTCTTGTCATCAATGAATTCATCTATACTATAATAGCATTTGTCAATTAAAAAATTAAATATTCGATTTTAAAATGAGTTAAAGTTCTGTTGTCTTAGATTTACGGGTAATTTATTATATATAGTTATAGTCATACAGTATGCACTTTTAGCAAAAATATTTAATATTTTGATTGGAATTTGTAGCTTGTCTTTGGCTTACTTCTTCTTTTTTTTAATGAAAAATTCTGTTTTTTTACAAACTTTAGTATCTCAAACTTATATTATAGTCATGGAAGTGACAATATTTTATATTTTTTTAATATTGGCTTACAGCACTCAAATTGTCGGGCACCACATAGTGCTCGCAAGCAGGCTTTTTTTTTATAAAAACATTCTGGCTATGGTAAGAGTTACCCCATAACACAATACCGTATCTTAAGTTGGATGATACATAGCCATGGTAGGCTATCAGAGCTGCCTTTTCACTAACATTTTAAGACAAAGTACGCAGTACGTATATAAATCTATCAATTTTTGTGCACAATCTCTCAGTATGTTGTTTCCAAGAGAAGTGTTGGTCCAATATAATACCTAAATATGTCGTTTCGTTAGTAAGCGCGATATTAGAACCTTGATAATTTATATTTATGTTTGCACTATTAAATGGTTTGAAGTGTATCATGTTTGTTTTATCAGCATTTATTTTTAGATTGTTTAATTGTAGCCTAAACTATTCTTAAACTATTATTTATTTCATCAGATAAAAGTGCTTTATTCTTGTTCACATAAACAATCGTAATGTCATCTACGTACATGGTGCATTTTTGTTTTATAAATGCCGGGAAATAATTTATATAGAGCAAGAATAGCAAAGGCCCTAATACACTACCCTGTGGTACGCCATAAGGATTATTTTTCGTATGTGTCGAAACAATGCTATTTACACGATGGCCTTCTATTTTAATTATTTCTACTCCTTGTTTCCTATCTTTTAGATAACTGTTAATCCAGTCAAGTCCTTTACCCCTGATTTCATATTTTTCTACTTTATTCAATAACTTTTTGTGACATACTAGATCAAAAGCTTTTGACATGTCTAGAAATAAAGCCACCACTGAATTACCCCTGTTAATATTTTCGGTTATGTCTTTGTTTAGGCAAAAACTTGCCAAACTAGTGCTACTATCTTTTCTATATCCAAATTGAGACGAGCTAAAAATATTTTTAGACGTTAGAAAACTATAAATTTTATTGTACATTATTTTTTCAAAAAAATTTGATATGTTGTATATTAATGTTACAGGACGGTAATTATTCATTTCATCCTTAGCGTTCTTCTTAAATAAAGGTTTAACTATTGAGTATTTCAAAATATCTGGAAATTTGCCTTCCAGAAATGACAAATTTATTATATTTCATTGGTTCACCAATTTTATTACTTATTTTCTTTATTATTTTCGTTGCTACATGGTCATAACCTGTTGAATTTGTGTTCCTCAAACCTTTAATGACCTCATCTTTAGTGATTGGAGATGGAAATAATATTTTGTCGTTAAATTGTATTAAATTATTATTTAATAAATTAATATTATTATTAGGGTAATTTAACCGACTTATAGAAATAAAATATTTATTAAATTCATCTGCTATTTTTTCAGGATTACGATATGTCAATTCATTCACTTTAATACATTCAATTTCGTTCAAAATCTTAGCTTTATTGTCAACGTTTGAGTGTATCACTTGCCAGGCTGCCTTACTTTTATTTTTAGCTTTGTTAATATATTTCATGTTACCTATGGCCTGTGATTTAGAGATGCATTTTTTTAGTAATTTGGAATAGTTTGCGTATTTAATTTTGTTATAATATTTGTTGTCTTTCGAATATAAATATTGTAAATATAACTTTCTTTTAACTATACATGACCTTTTTAGACCTTTCGTTATCCATTTATTTTTAAGTTTTTTACTTACTACTTTTGATTTTATCATAGGGAAGCACAACTCATAAAATAAAATAACTTCATTGTGAAAGATATTAGGTATAATATGCAATATTACTTTCACTTTGTTCTAAAACTTCCTTAAAAGATAACGCTGATATGCAATCCTTAAAATTATTTATGTTACTTTCAGAATAATCCCTAATTTTTTTAAAATAGTATTCTAATATATTGCTATTTTTAGAGTTTGCTTGTGGAACTGTAAATGAAAGTGTTTGGGCTGTCTCATGATCTGATAAGCCTAGGTACCATGCTTTTGATGAAATTTCCCTAATATTGCTTACTATTAGATCTATACATGTTTCCTTTCTTGTTGGTTTTAATATTATATGATTGGTAAGGTTGTGATTAGATAACATTGAAATCAGTTCTTGAGAAAATTTAGTCCTTTTCATTAAATTTATATTCCAATCCCCACAAATAATTATTTTAAATTTGGAAATTATTTTTAATTTAAGTAATAGTAAATCTAACTTTGTAAATAATATGTTTATGTCAGCTGTCGGAGTTCTATATATACAAATAATAAATAAATTTAAGTCTGGTATTTTTACTGCACAGTATTCAAAGTGTATTCCAACAGGTTGCACCTCACGAATTAAATTATCTAATTTTATGAACTTAAATTTATTCTTTAATATATTACAAACCCCTCCCCTTTTTTATTAGCTCTTGTAAATTGAGCAGCAATATTATAGGTTTTTAGTTTTAGGTTTTGTTCAGAACCCTTTTTATAAATGTTTATGTCAAGCATATAATGTCAACCGAATTGAATATATTATCCTTTACCTTTGCTTCTTGCAGTAAATTCTGTATTGCTAATTCAAATATACTTAACTAACCTAATATACCTGCTATGTTCTGATGTAAAATTGTAACTAAATATTGTTATTATAGAAAAAACCTGTTTTTATCTATCGAATTAACTGTATTCAAAGTTTTTTTTAAAATACTAAGGAATTGTCCCCTTTTTTGTTTGATTTCCTTGTGACTCATTGTTTGTATTAATATTTAATGTTACATTTTTGTTATTTTTGTTTTTCACTGTAATAGTATGGAATAGTTCCTTTTTTAATTGTAAAAGTTTTGAACACGTCTTTAATTTATTAGATATATTTTTCAATGTTAAACTTTTTTTGTAATTTAAGTTATCAATCTCTACATTTAATTTAAATGTCAAATATTCAGTTATATTTTTAAAATAGTATTGAGAATTAAATAATTTAGATATATCTATATAGTTACGTACAATTTTAATAATTTTTTGTGAGAGTTTTTATTTTATACACACACCGGCATATTTAGCGGAACATAAAATAAAGGTTTGATATCAGTATCATATAAGGTTGCTGGCTGGTTTATACGTCATTTAATTTAAAAAGAAATATTTTCAAATTAAGAAAACAACTGAACATCACATTTTATGCAATTGTTTTAATTTTATTCAAATACACCTTATCTGGAGCGAACTTCGAGTATTTCTTCCTTCTCAGTTTGATTTAAAATTTCATTGAAATACTGTTTTTTGTTAGTTTTTTTTTTAATCGCGTATCTTTTTGGAGTTGAGGACTGAATTATTCCTGACTTAGCCCCAACCAAGATAGCCCCCACCTACAGAGTGATATCCAGAGATCTTCGTCGACCAGTTTCAACGATCCATCGCAGTATCCAACGGTTCAGGGAGACCGGTACTTATGTGAGAAGAGCAGGACAAGGCAGAAAAATACGCACTTCGAGTAGAGATGATCGTTTCATTCGGCTTCGTGTACGTAGGAATTCCCGTTTAACGGCCGTCCAAGCCCGACATGAGTTATAAGCAGTACGGGGTGTAACCGTAAGTGAGCGTACGATACGAAGAAGGTTCGAAGAAGCTGGTTTGGGTTCATTTGTGGCCGCCAAGGCTCCAAGACTCGAGGTAAATCATCGTAGAAACAGGTTAACTTTTGCTCAGGAACATCGACTTTAGAACGCGGACCAATGGAGTAAGGTATTGTTTACTGATGAGTGCAGAATTCTCTTAAATCAAATTGACGGCAGGCAAAGAATATACAGACGGAAAGGGGAACGATACATTCAGACAAATTTTGAAACTACAGTTGCATACGGTGGTAGTGGATCAATAATGGTTTGGGCGGACATTTGTTTGGGAGCTCGCACAGACTTGGTAGTGATTGATATAGGGAGTCTGACTGCAGACCGCTATATCAGAGAAGTTTTAGAAGAAAATGTCATACCGTTTGCCCCATATATCGGTGACGATTTTGTTTTTATGCAGGATAATGCTCGGCCGCATACCGCTCGGGTAACTCAAGCTTATCTTAATGATATGAATATAACTGTTATGGAGTGGCCGGCGAGATCACCGGATATGAACCCAATAGAGCACGTTTGGGACTTGCTGAAAAGAAAAGTTAAGTCCAGAATTCCAGCTCCTGCCAACGTGGGTGAACTGTGAATCGCCGTAGTTAAGGAATGGCGAAGACTATCCCAGGAGACCATCGATAACATCATTCTCAGTATGCCTAGACGGGTGGAAACTTTAATAAGAGCACGTGGAGGAAATACGCGATATTAATCACCATTTTTCTAATTTAATTAATTGTTATTTTAATATTAATTTTCACTTTTCCCGGTTACATAAAAAGTTCAAAAATGTACCATTTTTCACAAATAGCCTTTACTCGCAAAATCTGTTCTTAATATGATCTCATTTTAAGTAAAACAAATGAAACTTTAAATAACAAAAGAAGTGTTGTAAGTAGATTTTAAAATAAAACCATATTTTTTTAATTATAGACCTTTTTTTGTGTTCCGCTAAATATGCCGGTGTGTTTAGTTTAACGTATCAAGATACGGATTGTGACATACACTAACAATAAATATATTATGGTCTCTAAATATGTTAAAGGTATTGCATAGATCAATATATAATTTATATGGATTTATATCATTAGATCCAGTACCAATAACTATAATGTCATCCTATATTAAATTTTTACATTCCCTGTTACAATTATCAAGTATGTCATGTGACAAAGCGAACGATATTTTAATGTTACCATTTATTTTATATGTGTCATTCCACTTATTTAGTCTAGTTTGGTACATATGTACAGATAGATTGCGTAGCTGTTGATCCCCAAAGATAAAGATATTTTTTCTCATAATTTTGTGTTCTTACCTTGTTTCTGTCTTGTATCGCCCTTTATTGATTTGGATGATAATCTTTTGCTATTTTTTCCCGCTGTCAATCTTTTTTTATCTTCAACTTTCATTACAGGAGTTTTAATATACTTCTTTGATATTTTAGATAGTAATTTGTGTGGTGTTTTTGTTATTCTTCTAGCGTATAGGTGTGAGCGTAGGTATATTCTTTTTGGTCTCCGGCTATCTTCAATAATAAGTCAATTTTTTTATCATTTTCAAGTATTGTTTTATTTAATGACGTAATTTCTGAATTAAGATTATATATTTCCTGGTCCGCTATGTCCAGTTCGTCTTTCAATTCCCTAATTTGTGTTTTCAAATCATTTATAAGTGAACTGAACTGTCCAGGTCAATATTAAGCGTAATTGGCAAACTATTTGTTGACATGTCAATGATTGTTGAGGAAGATATAATAGTGTCATCCGATAATTTACTTAAATCACAATCTGACTTTGCCTTTTTCAATAATTTACTTCTTCTAAACGTTATGTTTTCCATGGTTCTGACTTATATCTTATATATATTAACGCTATTTTATTGTATAAAACTTCTATGGTGTTATTTCGAACAACTATCTATGCTGTTCGGTTTTGTTTAAGTAAAAAATAAAATATCTATTGTTATGGACTATGATTGAAAATACGTCAGATGTCCGTTGTCAGTTGTCACTTTAAAATGTTTTTGTTGCGCTTGCGCACGATGTCCAAAATTAAAATATCGTTTCTATTTCAAAATAGTTTGAATTTTAGGCCTGCAACGGTTTAATCAACCAATATTAGTAGTAATGTTCATACCGGCTATCATTAAGTCTTCATAAGAGAAGTGGGTGTAATATGGAATGTTAAATGTTATGGTTGGTATATTTCTTCAAATAAATGGAATAAAATTTCCTCTGGGCCTATATATTTTCTGTTTTTTTGATATAGAAAACTTATCAGTTTGTCCTTGTTTTGTTTAACAATCTTGTACTCACAGTTTTTTTAGTGTTCCTCTGCTAATTTCTTGTTACAAACATTAGATGTTAATTATGCAGTTATTGACACTATTTCTATACAAAAATTAATGTTCAAATTACTGATTTACTATTTTTAAGCAATTTTAATTACGGAGTATATGTTGTTTGCTTGTTTGACATATTTGACATATATTTTAAAGGTACCTACATATATTATAAGAAGATAAAGAAGTAAATAAGGCAACATGCATTTGTTTTAAATGCTCTCTTCTTTAATTATTTCTAATTGTTCCAACACGCTCAGTCAAAAGCTTTTGTCACATTTATGTAACATGGCCATCGGGTACCTACACTATGACCACTATATAACTATCTAAAAGGTGTTTAACAAAATGTGATTCAAAACTCAAGATTGGCTATGACGTACATTTGAGAGAACAAATCTTCAAACAATAAAAAGTTACTCCATGTTGGTTTTAACCATACTTCAGAAGATGTCAGCCATCTTGTTTTCACCATACTTCAAATGTCAAAATGACCCCAAAAATCTAAAAATTGAGGCCATTTTACAAGAGACACTTTTTGCCTCAACATGCCTTGTCTATAATATACCTACTATACGTCTATGAGGACGTCTTAATAACATACCAAAATTTCAAAAATAGAAGTCTTACCGTTTATAAGTTATTCAAATTTTCTACTTTTGCCTCTACTTAAAACTAGCAATTTTTCAAATCGGACTTTGTTCTATGCATAGGTTGATAATATAATAAATATGGCTAAAAAGAGATTTTTTTTAATTTTAAACAAAAAATGAAAACCGACTTCCAAAGTAAAAACTCAAAAAAAATACGTACGAAATAGGTTAGTACCTACTTAAATCTTATTTTCTTAATTATTTTTCTTGTAAATTCGGCTAAAATTTTAACTATTTCTTTAAAAAATCTCATCATTTTGAAGTCGGTACCAGCCCGCTGAAACGTGAGGTCTATAAAATATTGTTTTCTCAGGATATTGTTTTGGCTGGTACCCTTTACAAAATAATGAAGATTGTGTAGAGAAGTAGTTAAAATTTTAGTCGAATTTAAAAGAAGAATTGTTTAGAATATAAGATTTATTTCATACTAGCCGTTCCCCGCGGTCGGCCCACGAATATATCCCACGGTAAAACTGTACTTTTTCGGGATAAAAAGTAGCATATGTTTTAATACAGAGCCTAAACTACTACTATTCAATATTTCATCGAAATCCGTTCAGTAGTTTTCGCGTGAAAGAGTAACAAACATCCAACCATCCTCACAAACGTTCACATTTATAATAGTAGGAGGGCTTTTTTGTGCGTTTTTACTTTGGTAGTCAGTTTTAATTTTTTGTTTAATTGTATCGAGCGTTTTAAATGCTCTCCAACGATCTCACTTTTGTGATGACGTGTTTCGTCAACGGTTGATCGTAGATATTATTATGATTTTTTGCCATTGCAAAGACTGGCTTTTTTTGTACTTTTTGAAAAAACTGCCTCCCAATATTTTTCTTATACATCACCATATTTATATTACAGGTTTATATTAAGTATACTTAACTTAGTTTTCATAATTATATTATTATATTTATGTAAGAGCTAAATAGCAAAGGAAATAATATTCTAGGAGGTATACCGTAAATATAAACAACCGAGCGGATTTTTAAACTATATTTTATTATAAAATGACAAAGAATAAATCTAGAGTTTAATAGTGTAGTCACTTAGACGGTAAAATAGTGTATATTTATATATTTCACATAACAGCTTGTAACATAAGTAGATAGTAATGACCAATAAAGGTCAATGGCGGTTACAGAAAACAATAATTCATTAAATAAACATCTTTTGAATTACAAATGCTTCTTAAAGCTTTATGGGGTAATATTTGATTTTCTATAAAGAATAGATGGAAATAAAAATATTGATATAGATCCCTGTTATTTTGTCCCAATTATTGGTCTTTGGCATATTGTTATCAAAATATTTCAAGGTTTCTCAGAAATTGTAGAACGAGAAATTATGAAGGGTGTGCAGAAAACAAGTAATCTCTATATGTTTTTTACAAGGAAGATAAGAATTTATATCTATTACTATTTTAACTTTACACACAACCCTTTGTTTTTGCACACCATTAATTTAAATAATTAGAAGGTCGCTACGATATGATAACAGATCCGGGTATATATCTACAATACACTACGAGGATTTCTCTTATGTAGGCAGGTTAGGTTACTAGAGCGACTACTAAAATCAGAGGATATATAATATAGGTATCTATTAAATCTTAAAAGTAATGATTATGATAATCTGTAATAGAGCCTATTAAATTTATTTTTAAATTATTTATAAAGTTGTGTATAGTATTTACACTCGCAGTCGCGAGGATAACTGCCACGTCATAGGCGGTCATGTATATTTGTGTTCAGGCGTTCCTATTAACTGGCAGTTATACGAATCTAGGTCAACGTTTCAATAGTGAGTCAGTTCTTTCAACGCAGGAGGAATAAGGGACGACACAGAACCAATTCGCAGATGAGCATCAAATTCATTTTATACCCTGTGCATATTTCGCTAATATCATAAAAACATTGATTGTGAACGCCGCCATATAAGGTTTGCACAAGTAAATTGTGCGTCAGGAACTGTAGCTTGATTGACACTCGAGTTAGTGGGTCAATTCAGCTTAAAGGCTTATATCACAGCTTCACAGTCCCTTACCCCGTACCTCCTTTAACAATTTGGAATTTCGCCTAAAACCTTGCTAATGTAAAGAACGAAGCAGCACGCAGAGTCGAGTGTTAATATTGAAACGTTTTCGATAGCTATTGGTCTGGTTAGCTAATATGCTAGAACAAGTCATGCCAATCGGAACCTGGAGACTGGCTAACATATTTTTATTTTATTAATTCACCAACGGAACGACATTTGGTACACTTTTAAGAATAATTCATAATTCTTATCCACATGAGTACTATAATTTTAAAAGATTACCAAGTAGCAAATCTTGTTAAAAATATAACGTAAAATATTGCCTTCCCATTTTATAAATCTCATACATTATCTTAAAAATTATAAACAGTTGAAAGTTTTTGTATATCAAATTGCATATCAGCGTTTGAAATAAGTAAACGACAATCGAATTTCATGTTTATTAATGTGCATTTCTTATTCTAGCATAATATTATGTTCCAGACAAAGTGTAGACTATAGATCTAAAAGTCGGTACGAATATGTCTAGAGTACCGATTGTGTACAAACGTACATTTTTAGTTTTTTGATCCCTTTTAAAATTTATAAGTTTTTATTTACAAATAGTTCTAACATTTGGCTAATTGAAAATGAAGTCTGAAATTAATGAAATGGATGGATATGTAGAAATCTTTGGATATGAATAGGTAGAGACGCTTGAAATTCATTTTATAAATAATATTAAAATTAATATCAATAATAAATTAAAAATAAAATTAGATGGAGGTAGGATAAAGGAAAAAAATAAAGAACAAAAATATTATGAATGATAATAGTAGTTTAATTATGAAATTAAAAATAAGAATGAAATTAACCACACAAAAGGCTTAATGCTAGAAATGAACGACGACACTTTAAATAACATCGAAAAGTAACATAGAAAGCTAAATAATGAAAGATAAGAAAATATTATAAAAAGTATGGGAAATATACCATCATGCGCCATACCGAAATCACCCTACAAATATGTTGACTTTATTAAGAAAATAGACAAACATAGTCAACAGATAGATAATATTGAGAAGCGCAATAAGAAGCAGAAAAGCCTGATCCGTTTTCACGACTGCAGAAATATCTGTTTTTGTTTTTCTCGACGCAACTGACAAATACAGACTTCACTTCTTCTCTGTATTTGTACAGCGCCTCTAGCGGCGTCCTTGTACAATTTGAAATTTCAAATGCAGTCGTAAGACCGACACCAGGCACTGAACATGAGCATTTTACACGAAACACCAAGACATTTACAATAATATTTAGTACCAATCAGTGCGTGCATAATTGACGCGTATCGAACAAGGAAAATTAACTTTTAAATATTTTATCCAACGCATAACTTTAACTAACAAATGGAAACAATTAGCTTACAATGAATAAAATTGCATATATTGCGCTTAATAAAACTCTCAAATATAATTTAACTGTAACATCTCCATTAACTTTTTAATAAATGTTAAGATTAATTCAATTATGTTTTAGGTACCTAAAATAATGTGTATTGACTTTAATTTGGCATCTCGTCCTAAACACTGATTATTATATTTTTATAATTATATTACGATATTATCCTAAATATTTAAAATACTTCTCTAAACACATAAATCCTATAAGTTATCTATAGTCAATACCAGTAACTGCGAAACTTAGGCCTTAGACGCTACACACACGCCTACGAATTGAGCCCAGGCGGTAGGTACGAGTTGTGACCACTACTGTGTGTAACGCCGAGTACAGTAGATATGTAATCTCTTTCTTGTGATTCTGTTTAGTTACAATATAATTAGCTGCGATTCCGTCTCAAACACAATACTCACTCCTCAATCATGCACAGTTTTCTGTACTCTATAGAAAAACATTTCAAAAACGTGCAAAATATCACCACACCCTGGTCGCCTAAAATTACTTTAATCGAACTACTTACACATCTTATTTAATGGCCTATCCGATGTACACGCATACAATATTAGTATTTACGTCGTCGGCATAGGTGCCGCGTTGCTTTGTGCGCGTGTGCATGGGGTAGCCGAGACCGATCACTATCCTTACATTATGACAATCTAATTTTTTTATTTAATTTTCTTACTAAGCTCTATTGTTCTTACAACGGCACGTGATGTATTAATAATTTTATAATAGTGTAAATATGTGATATTTATGTCTTAAAAATAAAAAATACTCTTTGTGACTGACAGTATACCGTTTAGCATACACAATTCCGCTTGCTGCGGTCGGGTCTAATAGACTTCAGCCTACCACTGTAGCTAGTCACAGATATTCCCAGATATTACGGGATATGTGAAGATATGTTTAATTTTTACTAAGCTTTTACCAATTATATACCTTAAATCAAATCAGGTATCTGTTTCACGCATGCTTTGCCTAATCACATAGATTGGACGTAACTGAACACTTAAAATGGTCCTAACTGAGTCGCGGCCACCGACTATCCAACATTCCTACATAGGATAGAGCTTAAGTATTGTGAAAGAAATTTGGTTATTATTAATTTACTTAATTCACAAATTTAATCTCTTTCGTAATGGACTAGACGCATTTCTAATTTTACGAAGGCAAAGATGTGTGAAAAAGAATCATCGATAGGGAAAGTGAAGTTCCGAATAACAAAGTGTCGAGTCACAGCGTACCTATCGAACTAAAATACTGTTATTTTAGTTATGAAAACGTGAATACTGCCTCCGCAGATAGTGTTCACTACCATAAAATACTTAGATGTTTAATACTCTGCATTTAAAAGTAAAAAGTCCACCTTACGAGTGGGAATCCTTGACCGTAGACAATAAATATATTTTTCTATAATGAGTGTAACGTACGCACGAGCATTTATGTAGCTACCATTAATATAAATTAACATCGAGATAAATGCATCATGTCACTATTATGTCACTGAACATAATATACTATTAGTGATATAAACACTAGGTTATTAGCGATAATAGTCGTGATTACACTAACTAATCGAGAGACAGCTAACAGAACTCGAAGCTCGATTCCTAAACGAAACAGACACGGAAGAACGAGTGGAGCTCGGCTAAATACCGTATAAAGAATACAAGTTATCCATAATAAACTAAATCTTGACTAACAACTAATATTGCACACACATACACATTTAAACGATTAGTACATACATAAATGTGTATGCGCACAAAACTATAATTACCAAAATGCCATAAATTGTGCATTATAAAATAGACAATAAAATATATGTATAAAATATAATCTTAAGAATAATAACTGCAAATTATATGTGACGGAGGATTATTTTAACAATGTGCTTCAGTGTTGAATACGATAAAAATATTGAATAATAATAATGTGCTATAATAATAATCATAAACAATCGGAGCAATGTCTTACATTGCATAATAAAAATTCGCCAAAAATAAATAATTCTAGCGCAATCTAATTGCAAGCAGTTCGAATGAAAACTCTGAAGCTAGCTAATAAGTATTTTAATATAGTTGTCATATTTAACTGCTGCATCTCTTTCTAACTTCAGTATTAAAAATACTAATTTCTTCAATTAATTGAATCAAAACATTAACTGAAATCACTGGAAATGAATAAACTATGTATATAAAAATATATTGAATTAATTAAAATTATGGAATGAAATACCACACAAAATAACCTCTCTAATCAAACAGTGGTAGGTCACCAGCAAACGACGATTATGAATTTAAATTAACTACTCGGAAAAAAGGTTTCTCTAGGGGAAATTGTCAAAACTTATATAAAATAATATTCAATTTCATTACATACTTTGTTTATTGATATGTGCTCGTATTCATAACCGTCACTCGCTTTACAATGTAAAAACAATTACCTGCCTAGTGAAAGATCTATGTAACTAAGATAACAGTAAATCGTATTTACTAGGGAAATAGAACAGTACTTAAGATCTAGACTGATCCGAGTAAGCGTAATACAGATATCATAATTCAGTCGAGTGAAGTTCTCGATTTTGAGAGGTACGATTTAGTCGCATCACTAGATGGCACTTTCTTGCGAGCGTATCTAGAAGAAAGGCGTTAAATTAATTTGACATTTTCTAATGAGAGAAAACTCTTTACAATAAACATACTTCTGAAGATACGCTCCCGCCATGGATACGACTTGTGTGATATTCCGTGATGAGTTATTTAAATACTCGACTTGGAAAAGGACACTCGTAGGTGGTTGGATTCGGAGAGCTGGTAGTTGTGCATTTTAATGAGCGCCGCCACAGCGTCGTCGATCGACGGCAGCTGGACGAGCGCCATCTTGCGGTCCTTCCTGAAATTGATAAAATATTTTATATTTGATATTTGGTTGGTATACGATGTTATAACATGATCATGAAATTTTTAATGGTTTACCTAACCAATAAAAATATTCTTACAGATGTTTAATGTTTATAGAATATTTAACCAGGTAGGACAGTTTGCAGGCAATAGTTTCTAAGGATAAATAGGTTCCTATTATGTTAGAAATAATAGCTAGTGTGTTTTAACATTAAGTTTATTGAGGGTTCTTTATTTATTAGATAACCAAAATACTTACGGGAAGAATTTGAAAGCCTTGATGGTGAATCCTCTCTTGGTGAACGCCTCTTTAATGTCGTCTTCGGAAATTGTGGCTCTGTAATGTTTGAGGCAGAATGCGTTAGTTTACATTACACATAAATAGGATACGTAAATAAAATAAATTAAAATGCTTGTAATATCAATTAATCTAATCGAAAAGAATTTAAATAGCCCTAGCTAGAAGAAAAGTTGCGATTAGCTGGCCCGCAGTAAACAGCTCTCGTCTAAAAATCTCGTTTCAAGAATGTGTGATTTTTACTATTCTCCAACAGATGGCGCTTATAAGAAATTATTTGTATGACACATAGTTGTTTAGCGTTTTCTAGTATAAAAATATGAATCTTTTTTAATATTCACAAACAGATGGCGTTTGAGAATTTTTTTCACAAAACTGGTAAGCGCCTACTAGAATAAAAATGTGAATATTATGATAAATCAGAAAGTTAATTTTAATATTCACCAACAGATACAGAGCGTTATTAAGAAATTATTTAATTAATTACACAGCTGATAAGCGCCATCTAGTATAACGTAAATCTAATAAATCAGCAAATATGAATGTTCTGTTTTTTACTATTCTTAAACAGGTGGCTTTTTTTTAAAACATAAATTACGAAATCTTATAATATGTTTATTTTAATCATTATTTTCGAAGGTCGGTCGGTCTGGTAATGAAATCTGATCTCGTACAGTTACAATCCAGTCTCGATATGTTAAAACTGCAAAATTTAAAACTGCTATTCTCATAAACGTCAAACCCGTTTTGATTTGGCAAACTACAAAAATCAGTTTAAGACAGCAAGACTTCATTTATAATTCAATAAAAGTAAAATGAAAGTGTTAATTTAATTACGAGAAGTGGGATTATATAGTCTACACATAGTCTATACTCTATGCTAACTTTGCAGTACAAGCGCAATTGGTTTGGAATTGAGCGATAACTTACGGAATGTTGGACAGATGTAAGGTGGCGCTCGGCGGGTAGATGTTCTGGTAGTTTTTGCTGCCGGGCTTCTTGAATCTGTGCAGAGGGCTCTGCGAGTAATCTCTGGAATGGAAAAACTTCTTTATTACTAGGTGAATTTGTAGCATAATATTAAATAATTGTTTGTTCATAATTTGAGAAGTTTGAAGAGGCTTTTTCATGATTTTAATACGATTATCAATTCTCATTCGATAACGTTACGAATACGCCGTTGTCATTTGTTCGTGCAAGAAAGTGCACACGCAAGGTAAGATTTATTGTGTAAAAGACATTAGTTAAATAGATACTTTTTCTTATTCATAAATTTAAAAATAAAAGCCACATTTTATTAACCAGCAAAACATCTATGGTATAGAATAATAAATAATTATTACCGGTGCACTATTGGCTTGTTGTTACCAAATACTAAATCAAGTCCTACACAAACTACTTAGAAGTACTAAACTAGTACTTAGTAGGGATCAGTAACAACAAATTTGTTTACCTCGTTAAGTGTTATTTGATTAAGTCTAAGAATAGCGAAGCATCACTTAGCTTAGATATATTTAATAGAAATCTACAATCGCTGTGTATCTTGTACTTTTCGTTTCACTTGTTCCATATTTCTTATTCTAAATATAAATCCATTTGTGTAAATATTAAATGACAAACTTTTATCCTTGCTAAGTCTGGATGCACAAAGAATGCCTTACTACCCACATCTACCTTTCTATCTATGAAAGGAATTACTTTTGACATTATGTTTTTTGACCAAGCCGCGAGGGATCAAAACTAAATGGGGCAGAATTATTGGTTTGTATGTAGAATGTGGGTATAGTAAAAGAATAAACTTAGTAATATAGGTAAACACGCTAAATACCTGATAGAAATATGTATCTACCTATGTACCAGTGGCGAAGGCTGGTTCTCCTTCATAGGGAAGCCCTAGCCTGCATAATAAGTAGGGATTTGGATGAGGGTCTTCAAAAGGTGAAGCCGTCAGGAATGGAGTTATGGGAACCTCACGCCACTGCTATGTACTTACATTATAATATTCAACCTTCAAATCCAGTATTTTTTTATCACAGTTACAAGGAATGCTCGTTTAAATTTAAGAATAAAGGGAAATGGGAACGTTGATGATTTTCACTATCCAAAAAATCTGTCCGGAAAAGCGCAGAGAGCGGCTAAGTGCTGAAGTTGTACAATAAAGCTGATGTTACTTTAAGCAATTTACTAAAAGGCTTCGCGAGTTTTTGCAGTCGTTTTAGCGATGGGTGCAGCGGTGCTAACTAAGATCGATGGTTTAATGTGTGTTTAAAAATGTTGTACAACTGTTGTTAGTCAGCTGTTCGCCGATTGAGCCGTGAGCGATAATGGATAAAGCGACGAGCAGATGAGCCTCTGAGCGGCGGATAATTGATTAAGCGATATTAATATGCTATTACATTGATGTACGTTCTTGATTAATTTTCAGGGTTTATCGATATCAGCTCTCCATCTGCGCGATTGCGTAACGCGTAAAAACAAGTGATTTATTCGTACTAAGCTCTAAATCTGACAAAATATGATATTTACTGTATCATTTCCCTCGAATACACAAAATTATCTACTTTCTACAAGATCAATAAGCTAGATACAATTACTTTACTGTTCTATAAGCTATATTATTAAGGTATTGAGAAAAAAACCTATTGTCTCCAGTTCTATTATTCAAATTTGACAGTTTCTAAGTAAGCTGTTTCCAGCTCTATTAATGTACAATATCGACAAAGTTCCTGCTCGATCAGTTCCTAAACATTTCCCTTTGCACTAGGATGCCTCAAAATATTTAAACACAAAGGAAGTGACCGCAACGACTGCAGATGTCGTTAAACTACATTTTTACTTGTTTGTTCGCATGATTCAACGGCGCGGCACTGATAAGCGATTTTCATCTTATGCCTGGTTGAGCGACAACTTGTTCGATAGTACCACACTCTACCACAAATGTATTCTAAACTAGCTGTTGCCCGCGGCTCCGCCCGCGTAAATATACAATCGGGGATCCCGCGGGAATACTGTACTTTTCCGGGATAAAAAGCAGCCTATGTCCAATGTCCTGTTAATCCAGAGCCTATATTACTACCATACCAAATTTCATCAAAATCCGTTCAGTAGTTTTTGCGTGAAAGAGTAACAAACATCCATCCATCCTTACAAACTTTCACATTCATAATATTAGTAGGATTAGGTAAAAGTTTAATGGTGTCTATAATATAAGATTTTTCGGAAGAAAGTTTATTCGTCTCTACGTCTTTACTGTTCTAATTTGACAGTTTTCCAAGCACGTTGCGTCCGCTCTACTGCACTAACCTTGTAAGACCGGCGTCCGGCTGGCCCTCCTTCGGTAGCTGCACCGTCTGGTGTTTGCTGAGCATGACCCGCATCGCCTTGCCGAACACACGAAGCTTGTCCATGTGAGTCATGGCTGGAAAAACAAAAAAGTCGTAATAAAAAAAATGCGTTCCATATTAATTGTATGAAGGTAGTTATGTCAAATGTACGTCACAGCCTATCTTTAGTTTTAAAATCTTTGAGGCCAGTAGGTAAATAGAAAATAATTAGCAATTTTTGGATTATCAGTCGTAATTTCAGTATCATATACATTTTATGTTGTTAATAATGAGATAATTATAAACCATAAAGAACCCATGAAAACACAAAACCATGAATGGGCGACGGGCGTTTTAATAGTCCAAGAAATTATTAATGTGACCATTAAAACATTAACGAATTACGTTCAAATACGCATTGAATACAAAAATAACTTACTTTTACGAGCGCAAATAAGGTTCATAAGTTGAAAGAAATGAAATATTTATCTTGCTTGCAATAACTATAACTTAGAGCAATATTATTCAGATTTACTACTTCACGCAATATGAAATGTAAGCAGGGAAAAACTACGTGATATCAGCGTTGCCAAACAAAGGGATATCGTCGCCGATCCATTGTGGACCTAAGGTTAATGGGATAAGATCGAAAATGATTTCTGCGACTCACCTAGGTGAGCCTGATGTGGCTCCGCCATCTGAATTAGGGCTGAATCTTTTTTGTTGTAGAGGATCTTCACTCGTTGCACATCGCCGTACACGCCTACGTAACAAAAATGTTTTATAGCACAATATACCTGGAGCTTTGTTCAAAACACTTAGTGTTATATTTTTGTTTCGTACGTAATATGTATACGTGTGATATTATTACGACGTATAGCGAAACAAAATGGAGCCTTAAGGTTCTAAGCTACACTCACAATCACTACAGGTTAAATAACAAAAAACCAAAGTCGTTCGCCTAACACCTATGAGGTTTGAGTGGAGATAGAAAACAAGAAGAACAATATAAGGCTCTAAACTGGTCACGTATAAAGCATTTTATTAATACTTTAGCGGTTAATAGTCAATAGATTTTTAACTCAGCTAAGGCAAAGACAACAAGGAAAAGTTTTTTAAGTTAATCCTTTTACTTTTTCTCACTCGATTTAATACACAGATTCTATATTCGTTGAATATTAAAAATAAAGTAAAGTAAACCCCTTACTTTAAAACAAAAACAATACAAACATTGAAACAAATACTATATCAGAAAGATAAACTTATTAATGAGCTACATCTAAGGGTGCATGTCCACTATAGACGATCTAGGAATCTAGGGGACTGTGAAAAAATGCAGGGAATTTTTACAAAGTTCTTCGTAGTCATCAATAGTAGAAATGCACTCGTCTGAAATACAAATTGTCAAAATTCAAGTTAATAAGCACCGAATCACAAAATATGAAATGTTACACTACAATGGTGTGTTTAGTTGTTGGGTTACAAGTGAGATGACTAGAATGTTAGTCGACAATTTGTTTCTCAGGCAGTCAAGGGCACATAGTAATATTAATATTTTTATTATATAAAATACGGAATGTATGTGCACACGTACCGAAAAGGGTAAAGAGAGCATCAGGCGTGACCATCTAAAACAATAGGAAATAGAAAAGAGATAGCATTATAAATAGTCGTAAAAGGTTTTTAATATCATATCTACCTATAAATAAATTAGCAACTTATTTTCAAGGATATAAGTAGAATATATAGATGTAATAGTCTGTAACGCCGTATTAGTGTAGGATTATTCGTCGGCGTGTTGCTAAGCAATCGACGTTACCGACTTATAAGACTGTTGTGTTAGCATATTGTAGTGTTCTGAATTCAAATTCTTATTTTTTTCTAAACTTCTTTGTCTTTGATTTAAAAAAAACTAATTCGGAAACAAATTAGTCCTTACCTCTTCATTTAAGTTGGACACGAGGAGCACTGTGGCTAGAGGCAGTGGTGGTGCCGCTAATGCCCGCAGAGCAGGCGAAGCCGGAGTCAGGGTTAAGGCTCCAAACGCTGGAAGCCCAACACCACCCACTCCTACTCCGTATGGTGACGCGAGACCAGAGCCCAGACCCAAGAAAGGTGGGGCGAGAACTCCTCCACCTGTATAGAAATAATGGCAGCTGTAATTATCGAAACGCCGTAATAAAACAACATCTTCTGCTTTGAAATAAGTAATGGTTAATAATATTTAACTTCATTATAGCAAATTACTTGTATAAACAAAATTTTTCATCATGAAAAGTGCTATATTGATATTTTATCCTTATTTCGTACAACAAGAAATAAACTTAGAAGTTATAGTAAATGGGTCATATTACAAGTCACAGCGGTGCAATAGGGATTCCTGATGACTTATTAGGCACAGCGGAAACATTTAGGATTGATTATAAATAATAAACAAGATAAGAGAAATGTGAAATAGGGAGACAAGTTTGTGTGGTTAATGATATTATACCTCATTGATACGTATTAAAACTACATTCAAAGTCAACCAAAAGCGCCACATAAACCCATTACATTTCAAGGTGTTAGTGCACAGAGGATGCCAGTCCAAATCTACAAGGTGCGAACGTTGAAGAGGAGTGCAGCATAAGTTCCAGGTATGTGTCTTAGTATTGGACTAACTCATCCTGGAGGCGAGGGCCAAGGCAAGGTGAGCCCGCAGTGGCATCAACTCACTGGTCAACAGTTGATGGGTGTCGCCGTCTCCGGACGGCAGCGAGGGGTTGGTGTAATCCCTGGATTTGTCATTGTTGTATTTCACGTTCAAGCAGGTCATCTTTGAGTAGTCGATGCGTAGGGTGCAGCAGCCGTTGTAAATGTTCTGTCCGTCCAGAGCCTGGAACAAAGATTCAATTTATGCTCAATGATTTCTTCCTTAGCAATAGACTTCTATTTATTTTCGAGTCTAAGATAATTGCTTCCACATTATTCTAGAAGAAACATTTAAAGTTCCTACTAAGATTTAAATATTTGCAATTCCTAATACAAATCACATCGATATGTGAAATGGGCCCGAAGGAAGCGAGGGTGTTTTACCCTTTATTGTGTAACTCGTGTAGGTGTGTAAACATCCTGTCAATCCGAGTTAACGCCGTGTCAAGATAACGATTAACTCGTCCGATAATAATCCATTTAGTTTTGATAACATCAACCTTTCCCAAAGAAATGTTTTTTCCGTATTAGGTATACGGAAAAAAGAGAAAAACGTCTTTCTAAATGGTAGGCTGAGTAAATTTGTGATTATTATTGAGGCGATTTTTAAAGACTTCTTTGATTGTTTAAGCCCAAAACTTACATACATAGGAAAATTCCTATTAAAACTCAGGAGATAAAAATGTACGGCGATGTTAAGTATTCGAATAAACCCAGTTGAATTTGAGACAATAGCGCCCTCCACACGGTATACCTACAGTTCGGACCGCATATCTAAGACTGCGTTCCAAACCACTGAAGGATCTGTGTAGTTTGGACTGCGGATAAAACTATCGTGCTTAGAACGTTTAAAAATGCGCTCACGGTTTGAACTGCGGCCGGATGTGACTTTAGACGAAAGTTCCAAACTGTGCGTGTATATGAGATTTCAAGAGTTTAGACTGCCGTTTGTACTGGCGCGTAGAACGTTATAAATTTTAAAAGTTTTGCTGTCAGTAGGTACCTAGTTATTAAGTCGACGCTCCAAATCGGTATGTTTTATTTTGCGTTCACACGAGATGCGCTGATAAAACTGTGAAAAATGAGCTCGCACCGGCATGCCAGATCCGACTGTCAGCCCCGAGCATCTACATGTTCGTTTCGGAGCGAAAGTTGGAACGGCGCGTGCTGTTGTCCGCGGTTCGCACTTTACGTGTAAATGGCGCTATTGTCTGTTCACGTCGTTTAAAGTATCACAAAATATATGAGTGCGGTTAATCGTTAGATATTGACGGCGGACACCTATTTGTTTGTTCACGGCGCCTGTGGCGACTGATAACGGCGGATCGCGATAGAAAAGAGAATTAATTAAAATGCAACAGCACTCAACCCATTCCTGCGAGCTTTATACCCAGGATTTTGCTGCAAAAACTTTTCACGATCGTTTTAAAATAAAACGACCTTACAAAAGCTAGTTGTATTGTATGATTGAAGACAACAGTATTATCTCTATTTAAGCATTTTACTTTAACGTTTAGATGAATTAGTTATAGATGTTTAGAATTTAAAGACAAAATTAAACAAAGTGAATGACAATTAAAACCAGAACTTTTCTATTTCCATTGTCAAGTTGTCAATTGCTTCTTGTTATCAATTGCTAAAATTCTATAAAATGTTTAGTTTTTATTTAATTTCATAGGATAGTAACATTAACAAGGAAGCTCAACGCCCACCTGGTGTTATTTGGCCGTAACCTATATCATAATTGAGAAATGTGGCTTTATTGGCCACATATTTGTAATTTATTACCACCTAAACTATAGTTTACCCACGAGAACAAGGAATGAATGGCCCCATGTTATTCTTAAATATTAGGTAGATATACACAGAAATGCAAACCAAAAAAAATTATAATTTCACCAAATGTAACGTCTAAGTTTTTGTTACAAAAGAAGAGAATGTAAGGACTTCTTGTCGTTGCAGTTGAATCTGTGCAAAAAACTAGGGTTTTTAAGTGTGAAATGTCAGAATAGGAATCCTTCTGATATCGGATACACCTAATCTTAATATTTCCATTAGCAACCTCATCACAGTGACGCTAGTGACTGATTAAATTGGAAATTATTCACGGAATTAATCTAAATATTTGCAAACCAGCATTGGTCCAAGAGAAGATGACCTAATTGAAGTAGGTAGGTTTTAAACAACTATATATCGGTTGGTTGCTTTTAATGGTATGTAAATAGTATCTACTTACCTATATTTTTTACGGAAATGTTTCTTCTTATTGCTATGTTTATTATTATTTTCAATATTATTATGGTTTAGCAAACATTAATATTCAACAATTGTATTGTATTGTAATAGTGTTTAAATATCACGTTTTACTTCAAAAACGTGGTACAATCATTTACTTAACATCTGATGATGGTGGACGATGATCACAAGAAATCAGTAAGCCCTGAGGTGGTAGATATCATAACCAGTGTTTAAGTGGCTTTAAACAGGTACCTAACAAAAATACATTATACATTACATTATAGTCGGTCTCAGATTCTTCTTTTAATTTGTAGAAGATCCTTTATTAGCAATATTATCAAAACTGCCCGTGGCATTCTCGATAAAATTACAATAATTTTCTTTGCCGTGCTTTGTAAAAATATTTCGAATAATTAATAATTAATAATTCACAAGAATTCTTTGAATTGGAGCTTATTAAAAGTTAAATATTATGTAATATGTACATCTAAATTAGAAACCTATTTTATTTATTCCTGAAATAATAATTAATTTAGTAAACGTTTATTTTGGATATTTAGATTTACTGGTGGTTATAATGGTACGGAACCCATCGTGCGTGAGTCCGATTCGCACTTGGCCGGTTCTAAAGTTTGAATCTTTGGCCTCTTATATAGGAAATAAAAATGCAAATGTTGTCTATTGAATGTCAATGACAGGTTGACAAACGTCAACGTGTGACAAAATTTAAGCAAAATTTTATCAAACGCATGGTAGTGTGAGTTATTAAACTGTGTCAAATTTCATACTCCTCCGTTTGCATAAGTTTCGTAAAAAGGGTACAAAGTTTTTGCGTACTTCATATATTAAGAGTTATTTTATATGGACATATCCAAAATATTTATGAACAGAAATAAAAATAATGTTAAATGAAGTTCAAATTCAAATTAATTTATTCCATGTAAAAATTACAGAAGCAATTCATGGGTGGTAGCAGTTTAATAAAATGTATCAAAATTAATGTTACAAATGGGGCTGTAAAAAGGGAGAAATTAAGAAGCTATAAACAGATATAACGCAAATCAAGTAAACAAAACATCCAACGGACAAAAATATTATTTTTGTATATTAAGTATACTACTAATATTATAAAGACATTATAGTATTTTCTCAGGATTCAATAAAAATTTGAGGCTGCAATAAATAAGTAAGAGTTGAATGTCGGGAGAGCTGGAATATTGGCGGTGGATTTAATAAATTTCTGCTCTATATGCAAATGGGAGGCCCTGATGTGTAGACGTGAATAGATTGGATCGTTTATACCTCAACTTATATGGAAATGCGAAAAGCACGTAAGAAAGCGGAGAAAGATCGCTTTGATACGTAATTAGTTTTGGAGACCCCAACGATCGAATTCGATTTTGCGTACCGAATGCATTTAATATAGGTATACGCATTACGCAAGCGAACGTAAAGGATGATTGACTCGATTGTCTCTTGGTTTATTAAGGGGAATGGGTAACTAGTGGCCTAGAGCGTGTACCGACAAACGTCACACGGCTCAATTGAGCTCCGATACATTGTTGCTTAAATAATAATCAGTATTTGGTTTGTCCACTCGTGTGTAATAAATAATAACACACATCTACATGCATAAATTGCGCTTTCCAGCACGAAAGCATTTTAAAAATATTGTGTAGATTGTAAAACTTCATCACATTAAGTAAGGTAGAACGGTAATAAGAATTTTTCTTTAAAAAATCATATCAATTTCTAAACGGATCTCCCCTCCCGGTCACGATTGTCAGATTGTTTCACCCACGAAAGGGTCAAATATGTTACCCTTTTGATGGCTCACATTTTTCGTCATTTCTTCTACGTAGGTAATATGTCGCTCCAACATTAAGCGATCAAATGGAAACAAACTATGGGACATGAAGGTAAAAAAAGAATTCAGGAGAGAATATATACACGTGGAAAGTAGATATTGCACCCCACATCATAGATGAATACATTTTATGTGGAAGCTAGAGCAGCTTCTTCAATATTTTTAGAACATACTTTGCTAATTTTGCTCTTAACTGTCGAAGGATTAACTTCTGTTTCTTGCAAGGTGAATAGAGCTTAGTTACTTTAACACAGGGCGAACGATAACGACAAAGCGGCAGGACAGAGACAAGACGTAACAAGTGTTCTCCATATCTCGTAATCAAGTTAATTGTTTTATCTCCAGCTCTTTAGAACTCGTTTAAGAAAAGCCTTCTTAGAGAAGGATTAAGTGCGGTCTGCCTTAATCCACCCCCTGCTGCTAATTCTGGCGGTTTTTCCACTGAGACTAGATAAACGTTTTTGTTGGGGTCCCAAGCTCGTCATGTTTAATATTTATAAGAGCCAACGCCGTTCAGATTGCTTCTGTTGCCGGTGCAGGGATTACGCTGCGCCAGTGTGCATCTCGATTTTTATTTCAGTGTACATCTCGATTTTTATTTCTCAACATTTATTTATTCATACAAAAATTCCAGCTAAGGTTCAGCCACGCTGTGAAGTCACTCTACCAACAGTTTTCTTTCGCCTACCTTACATTTTAAAGAAGGCCTATCTCTAGTGGGGAGATAGTAATCTGCATTATTTAAGGAACGAGAAGACAGCAAGCTGCAAATTGCTTAAGCTTACTAAAACAATTCAAAATAACAAACATATTATATTTTTCAAAAATGTTAGTATTTGGGTCGCACAAATTTATTGTAATACAGACAGAATAACTCATGTAAATATAATACCCACATTGATATGCAAAGAACCATTACAATACCTCTGTCACCTGGGATTTGGCGATTAGATGAGAAAACGAGAAGACATTTGGTAACGACATCCCCTGAGATGCTTTCTTTGTATATCGGAACACATTAATATTTCCATGAAGACGTGGCTCAGTGGTTAGCGCGTCGACGCTCCGGCCGGAAGTCGCGGGTTCGAATCCCGCCGCCGAGGGAATAAAAGTTTTCGGTGTTCATGGGTCATGGATAGTATTAAATATGTGTATAATATTATAATATATGTATAGTATTAGACTATTAAATATAGGTACTTAGCATGGGGTCAGACTGACGTGGTGTGAAGTATTAGATGTAACAAATATCCAGGAAACGAAAATAGGTAGGTGTTTACTAGTAAAATAAATTATACAACATTCCTATTATGTTACAAAAATAATAACCGATTTTTCCCGCTTGCCTCGAACGTTGTGTAAATATAAATCATTGTCGCGATAAGTAAACTTTTTCCCTCCATTAGGCGATGTAATTAATATCCGAGCTTTCCCTTAATTGTAGGTGACAACAGACAACTATCGACGCAGTGACGGCTGAAACACTCCTCCAACCCTCCCCTAATGTAATTCAATATCCACGATTAGTCCGCCAATGTTTCAACATTGGGATATCATAAATTATGAAGTCAGCAATGTTGGCATCTAGCGGCTTTGTCTGTGTTGTATTGTTAGACATAATGGCATTGTTTTACCTGTAAACAGTGGGGCCTCTATTCGAAAATTGTAATATTATTCATTCGAGTTTAATAATTTTTACAAATTTTATTGACTTTAAAAATTTTACCTTTTCGAACAATGGTTTATCAAATTTTCCAAACAATATACCGGCTTTTGTTCGATTTGCATAAAAAACCAGTATGAATTTTACGTAGTAGGTACCTATAGAATAATATGTCATCGTAATATTGTAAATAACTACCCAACACCGATTTTGGTGACGGTTGCCGGTTTCAGTGCAGGTCCGACTTTTTACATGCCCATCCGACGCATGGATCATCATTCTTGTCAGACAATCAGGTGATCAGCCTGCATTGTCCTAACCAAACTTGGAAACCACATTTTTTATTTTTCCAATATGGGAATCGAACCCACGACCTCCGAGTCGAGAGACAAGCTCTAAACCACTGGACCACGGAGGCTGTTAATTATAAAATAATTAACAGCCTCCGTGTAAATAAATTAAAATATAATATAATATTATAATATAGTACATAAATAAAATATTGTAAATACCGTAAGATTATAATCTACCTAGGATAGGTAAATTATAATCTGACGGAATTCGTTAGTGTTTAAACGTATTGATAAAATTAACATCTTTAGCAAGGGAAATTGTCGATACATTTTATAAAATGTTCGTTAAAAAAGTAGCTTGGTGATTGCAGGTAAGCTCAAACCTCATTAGTGCTATTGACCTCGTAAAAACATAAAAGTTAGTTACTTAAAAGTATACTATAGCAACACTTTTAAATGGAGTTAAAATGTTGCACGCTCTTAAATTTTAAGTGCCAAAATAATTTTACCGGGCAATTTTGCTACTCCCGTCCTCACTCCTTGCAAATTTTTTCAATATTTTGAGTTACAAGTCATAAAAGGATTAGTTAAATACATTGCAACAGTACGTGAATTAAACGTTCAAATTGTTTAATAATAATTTTAAGTTTTAAGTACATAGGTATACCTACCGTATACTGTATAGTCTATGTAGAAATATTCTTTACCCAATCACCTAACCAATACCTACGAGTACTAGGTTTTAGAAAAACGCAATAGCACCTGCAATTTAAAAGAAAAAAGTTATTTTCATCGTTGTACCACGCGGCACATAGAGTTTGTTTAGTTATTAGATAGGTAGGTAGTTAGGTATTTTGATTTATGGCTAAACATGAAGTCTTAATAATTTTCCTAGTCTTACGACATCGCAGGGCATACAAATTATAATCAAATCTCAAAACGGTATGATATTATGTAGAGTAGATTCATATGGAACTGCTTATAATATTATATTCATTGGGCTACATTCCAGGTCGTTGACTTATTCATTAATCATTTTTGTTCAAACAAAATGTATCACAGATACCTGTATGCTGAATCGAATCTAAAAGGGATAGCGTGAAAGAGATTATGGTAGTCTAAAATAACGGAACTTCATTATTTGCTCGTGAGATAACGAGTATTATCAGGTAGAATTTTAGGGATAATTTTAAAAACTGTTATGTATTACCTACTTGTCTAATTTAGTACGATATGGGTTAAGAGCAAAGACAATGAGAGACAGGCAGACACAGAAGACAGAGAGAGGCAATACTCGAGCCAATAAACAATGCTAGCTTTTATCACATCAAATGCAACTTCTAATGTCAATAACGATGCTAACAGTCACGCCAGTCAAATGGTGAAATAAATTTATGGTTCGCCTCAATTAGGGATAGGTAATCAATTGAAATTATGAGGTCATTTAGGAAGGAATATTTAGGCCAAGATTTGGTGACAATTAATTATACTTAGAATGATGTAATTAATCTTTTGGAAAAAGGAAAAAAAACGTCTTATAATTAAAGCTTGCGATGCGATATTTGAAGCAATTAATTGTAGGAAGGAAAATTAAGTTCGATGTTAAAAGAATAGGAAAATCTATGTTATACAAAAATTATTATATTATTAAATTATTTGTATTAAGCGATTATCGGCGAGTTTCCTAAACTCACCGGCGTGGAAACAGACCTAAACCTCTTTATAAAATCCTTTTATAAGTTGCTAAAATGTATTAGGTTAGATATAAGACGAATGTAGAAAAAAAATGTATTACATGTATACCTATTTCATGATAACTTTTAACCTAGGTATTGTAGGTTTATATAGATAAAATACGACAGCAAGTCTATACTTAAATCAAAAATATTTGCTGATCGTATCTGATATATATTATATGTGAGACTAGGACACGGTTGTCATGGTAGAAACATAGTTAGTTTTACAATTGGAAAATGAATAGAGATTACACATTCTAAATACTACATTTATTACATTACTATATCTGGCGACGAGGATGACTACGCATCTACAGTAATAGAAGAGAATTCGCACCTCTCTACGCGCTCAACTTACAAGGTTAGAAAATGAAAATATGCAGAAACCCAAACAAGAGTACAATGCCTACGTGAAAACTTACTAACATTTCGAGAGTTACAACAGAACATAGAATTTGAAATACCAGACGAAGAATTTGAGAATGAAATAGATATAAGATACGACACTAAAGAAAAATTCACATTAGTAGAAATTAAACTATTAATTAATATGCAAGACTAAACCGAACATAATTTTACATCAACACAAATTTGAAGATCCCATCTAAATCCAGTTGAGAAAGTTAAATATTATACAGAAATAGACGACAGATGTATATACTACGATACGAGCGAGCAATACATGTATACAATTCCCAAAAGAGATGACAACGGAAAAATCCATTCCACACACAGAACAGAGGAAACTTAAAAAAACGAACAAAATAATATACAGTCCATAAAAAATATAGAAGATGCAGGCTCTACACATTCCACTGACAATAATACAGATGGCGTCATATTATACAAACCATCTTTAGAACACACATGAGGAGAAATTCAAATTAACGCCATTATATTGACAGTGTGCATAATACATTTAGCAAAGAAAAAAATACACATAGCATTTGGAAAAGAACATATTACCAAATATAGATGATACAAGACGGACTAAAGAGAGAACAAATGAACTATGAAAAATGAATGATTGACAAGAAATTTAGAACAAACATAAATTATACAGATACTAGAGACAGAGAGTTAATATGTAAATATGCACAGAAAGAAAAAAAAGAAGCGAATAGAAATACGAGTCAAAGAATTTATTTGCCACACCGCATATTTTCAAGGTTATGAGAGGTAGTTAGTTACATGTGGTAAAAAGAGAGTTGTTGCGACATACACCTAAAGGGGGAGGAAGGCGGCCTAATGAACTAGGACTATTACACGCTACCTGCAACGTCTACATTTCGAAATACGAACAGACGCTGACGCAGTCTGCCTATGAAGTACGAACAGATGCTGGCGCAGTCTGCCGTCGGCACTTGGAGCAGCTCCTACCTGCTCCAGTCGTTCAGCCGTTGGAATAGCGGCGGAGGACTGACATATATTATCTGTGAGACTAGGACACGGTTGTCATGGTAGCAACATAGTTAGTTTTACAATTGGAAAATGAATAGAGATTACACATTCTAAATACTACATTTATTACTTTACAATAGTATCAAAGTATAACAAAAAGCTAGTATGATATATTCGACGGATAACTTGTTTGAATATGTCTTGGTGTTGACGTAAAAGCCTCGCATAAACTTCGCAGTGGCAGAGAGTGCAATTTTAAAATGTAAACAAACCACACCTACACCACATTACACTTTCCAACAAAGTTTATTTATTTATTTAAATTACGCCCGGAGCGCAGAGTGAATAAAAAAATCGGAAAATGAATTGCGCTTAGTTTCGTATAATTTTAGCAGGGAGCCTCTGAGGGTTAGAGGTGGGAATAATTTTTTTACATTGGAGATTGTAGGTTGGATTCCTGAGTTAATAGCAAAAAAATGTTACCAAGAATGTCTTGTTTATGAATAGTCAAGACATTAATATTATAGTTACAATTTATTTACTTACAGGAATCCTTCATAGTAAGTAGGTCTTTCTGGCCCCGTGCTAAGTACTCAAAGAACTTGTGTTACGGGGATCAGACAACGGGAAGTATATTTAATACTTTTTCATCACACATATATTTAAGATTTTTATTATATTACATATTATATTATATACACATATTTAATACACATCCATAACCCAGGAACATAGAAAACCCCGGGCTTGAGCACCAATGCACTCAACCACTGAGCCACAGAGATCGTCAATACTTTATTGATAATGGCAAAAGGAACTCAATTGTCCATAATAGGTATAATTCACATTAATGAAAGAGAAAAGTTTCGCCCAAATAAAACGTTTTATAACAAAAACATTAGGGTAGGTACTAGAAATCAAATAGATCTACTCCATCAATACGGAATGATGGATAACAATGCGATTCGTGTGATGGCCTTCTACCTCATCCATAATGTCGCCACCGCTACCGTCGCGATCACTCATGCAGCCACGTGCTCTTTTACCGTCAGCCGCCATACATCACTCAAATCCACTAATGAATTAGGACTACCTAAACACAAAATTGAATATTTTGTACGGTTATGGATTAAGCTGCTGGTTCCTCTTTGCAGGAGCACGTAGAATTTCGTACATTGACTCATCGCTACTTGTCTCTTTCACTCGCGCACGAATATATTGCTATCGCGTTTACACAGGTATGGGATACGAGCCATAAGTCAATTGTGTAGTACGCACTCTGCGACCGTACTTTAGTAGACTGAGATTATTATCTATATACTAATAAATATAATAGAATATAGATTAGTATACTAGGATTATAAACTAGTTCTAGCCTTAGTTATCCGTAATGCCGCACGAAGACCATGAGAAACCAGGAACTCAAAGCTCAATATATTGTACAGCATAAGCTACAAGGGGAAGTATACAGTCTTATTATAAAAATATTATTGCAAGTCAGCCAGTCCGGGATTTGAAAGCTGAAATTGAAACGTCCTAGGGTAAGTGGCAGCAGAGTAAGAGGTACAAAGTGAAGGCGAATAGTGCTTCTACCACAAAGGGCGCAGTCGTATGTTGGAGCGCTGAAATCCGCCGATCCCGGCCTGTATGATCCTTGACATAAATCTCTAACATCGCCATCAAATCTTTTCAGGGGGCGGCTTATGCGCGAAAACACGTATATGTAAGCTCTTAATATACTCAATTCTGTTACCTATATGTCGTATCTCATTTTACGACTAAACACGGCCGTAAAACTTGACAAGTCGTACGTGGTTCACGCTTCGATTAATTTACACAAGAAACGAATGGGGATCGAACCCCGTAACATGATATCATATTGTTCTACGTTTAAACTAATTTGATAACGGTCGTATGTTTCGTTTGTTTGGAAGGTGTCGTTCGTCGTTCGATTTAAAATAATAATTTAACTTTTCTGTTGATGTTTTGGTTTTGTCGGCAATTGTGTTTAGTGGGTATGTAGGCAATTTAATATTTATTAAATACATACTATGTTTTGGACCACCACGACCCAATGCCACATAGAACCCGCATTTAAGTCTTAATAAAATAGTTGGCCCAATATTAAAATTTAAAGCTTTACAATTTCCATTAGGTTGCCGGTCTTGTCACACTAACCAGCCCTTAGTACCCACTTACTAATTAGTAATTCCTCAATATTTCTGAGTATATAATTTAAACTAAATATTTTACATGTGGTCGTCTCCCCTATTCTTACTCCTTAAGAAGATATCACCAGAAAATATACGAAATAACATACATTTACCCTGTGGCTTGAATATTGTGTATAAAAATATACCGTCGTCGACATTGTTCGCTCGTTAGTTAGTTCAGAAGTGTTACGATGTTATACCCGTTAATGAGAACAAGACTTATTAGCGTCTCAACTATATGGAACAGCTTATGCCTTCCTGCGTACAACAGAGATGTATGTTATACAAATATTCTAACAAGCTTGTAACAAAGGTTTATAACTAAATTTCTAAGCCGTACATAATGAAGACTAGCTGTTTCCCGCGGCTCCGCCCGCGTAAATATACTATCTAGAACCCCGCGGGAATACTCTACTTTTCCGGGATAAAAAGTAGCCTATGTTTTAATCCAGAGCCTAAACTACTAGCATACCAAATTCCATCCAAATCAGTTTAGAAGTTTTTTCGTGAAAGAGTAACAAACATCCATCCAACCATCCGTCCATCCTCACAAACTTTTAAATTTATAATATTAGTAGGATGGTTCCTTAACTCATTTTTAGGGTTCCGTAGTACTAAAAAGAACCCTTATAGTTTCACTCTGTCCGTCCGTCTGTCTGTCTCTCTGTCCGCCCATCTAACTTCTGTAATTATCAATATAAATGGGTGAAATAGATTTAGATTGTGTATATACACCTCGATTTTGGCAATTCTAAGGGTTGCTCCTCATATATTTGAAATGGGGATGAAATATTTTTTTTCATTCCATTCCATCATTGGAATATCGTCGAATAGGTCTTTTTAAATAAAGGCAAGTTTTCATATTTGAATTTTTTTAATGTAAACCATTTTCGAGTAATCAATGTCCAAAGTGGTTAACAAGTTGGTCTGGCATTTCTAAAATATGAGACTTGGAAACTTACAGTTTTCCATGCTGGTCGAGATCGTACTAAATACTCTTTAGGAAAATTATTTTGAACGAAATCGGACCGTTACCTTTGAAATGATTTGAAAGAAACCCTATTAGGCGTTGATAGTTACGTTACCCTCCTTAGACATGTCCCGACTTAGGTTAGGTTATTAAAATATGTTAATGGTATACGAATTGTTTTCCAATATAAGGTTATGGACTTATAAGTCCATGACCTCATGATAGGTCCATTTGCATGGACAAATGGAACTATAAATATCATCATAATATTTTGACCATAAACATCTAGAAAATAATACGATATTTAATTAAAAACACAAATACCAGCGTAACGTATGTTCAAAATTTCAAATTTATTTAGTTAAATGTTCCAATTCCTTTATTATTAAACATAATCTTGAAGACGAGACAGGCAGCGAAGCTTCATCACAGTTGGCTAACAATAAATCCCAGTGAACTAATTGCAATATTATATTGTGTAATGGTTGGATCCTATTACGTAGAACTGCAATCACGGAGGATACGACTTAGCGTTTCTAGGTTTTCACAATTTCGCTCTGTCGCTAATATGTCCACTGTACAACGGTTTCCCTGCTTCGGAGGATTGTAGTCGTGACATCGCGTCGCTCTCGTGAAATATCTATATTAATGTAAAAGGAGATGACCCCACTGACTCACTGACATACAGATGCACGCACAGCCGTAACCGCTAATGGTAAAATCGTGAAAATTGCACAGTTGTTTTAATTCATAACATAGACGACTACAATAACATAATACACTAGAAAGGGATTAAAAAAAAATTCCATACCAAAAATTTTGTGTCGAAAATCTTTAAGTTTGCACCGATTTCGATGAAAATTGAGATTCATGCTCTTAAATACGTGTTTCAGGGTTTATTAGATTTCAACATCGGAGGTTATAAAATAAAGGGTTGAAAGTTCTCTGTATCGGAATTCATTAAATTTATCTAATATCTATATTAATAAATACAAATCATTGAGTTCGTTTTTTATAGTTTATTTTAATGCGTTAAATGGGGGTCTAAAGTTTGTATAGTGATATATATCAACAATTGGACGGATTTCATACAATTTTAGCAAGCACATATGACGTAGATATCCATTATTTAAAAGGTATTTTCAAAATGTATAAAAGGGGCGAAAAGACAAAAAAAGGGTAAAAGGGTAGACTTTGCCCACGCGGGGCAGTCACGCGCAAAAGCTAGTAAATAATTTCCTAAACCTAATGCACGAGACTTAAGCGCGAGGATCTAATGCTAATCTCCCGGGATAATAGGTTTGAAGAAACGCTGTAAAACTAGTTAAAGTGAACTTTTTCGAATTGTATTAAAATCATAGGAGTTTACTGAATGTTTAATAAAGCTTAGGCAATTTGAAAACAATGCGAATATCGCATTCGATTTCTTAGTTTGCGTTTTGGCAAAACGTTCAAATTCAAGGAAGTAATTTATTAACACATATTATGTTAAATATGTAAAGTGAATCCACTGAAACATGCAATAATTTTTATAAAATTTAATTGATAGCGGCAAAAATTATCTCCAACTGAATCATAAAAGTTTCAAAATTGAAAAATTAAAAACTCAATAATTATTACACTCGCGAAGCCAGTTTGCGGAAGCCGCAAAACGAAATTTAATTTGCCCTGAACGCTGCATCAGAAATAAAGTTAAAACAGTCAGTGCAGTAGGTGGGAATACGTTCAACTTCTAACGCAAATGAATAGCGAATGGGAAAAGTTGAGCCGAGAAAAATGATGTCCCACTCGGCAAAACGACGGACTATTGTCGACTTACCACGTGCGTACTTGTTCCTGATATTATTGTTATTAAATACACATCTGCATAGCGTTTTGTTAGCGGTTTCATCTCTTTCGGTACGAATGTCGAGCTCGAAGTTATTTATTCATTGGTTCATTTCTGTTTAGTATGTTACAACAAAAAATACAAATGGTTTTAGTATTATATGTCGTAATCTAGTACATACTCGTAATTCGAACCATAATGGTACTATATATTATATTGAAATGTTCATTTAAATATAAGCGTATAAATATGTGAAATAATTAAAGTTACTTTTACTCTTTGTACTCGCGAGTTTTTCATAAAGTAAGAGCTTTTTCCCGTTTTCTGATCCGATATCCGATATCGGACCGGGAAACTACTCTTATGTCGTCATCATCGTCGTCGATGACGACGACGATCAAACTAGGAGTACCACAGGGGTCTATTTTGGGCCCTTTTCTATTTCTCATCTATATAAATGATCTACCTTATCTAGTTAATGATAAGCATGAGATAGTACTTTTTGCTGATGACACTCACTAATTTTTAATGCTAAAAGCTACGTCAATCTAACAATGACGAGGTAAATAGTGCTCTCTCTAAAATAGTACATTGGTTTAATGCTAATAATTTACTATTGAATTCTAATAAAACAAAATGTTTAAAGTTCAGCTTGCCAAATGTTACGCAGGCACAAACCAATATACTATTAAATAATGAGAAAATGAAATTAGTAGACACCACTGTATTTCTAGGTATAACATTAGATAGTAAGTTACAGTGGGGACCACATATTGCTAAATTGGCAGATAAGCTGAGTTCTGCAGCATACGCTGTTAAAAAAATTAGAGAAATTACCGACATAGAGACCGCGCGATTAGTTTACTTTAGCTATTTTCATAGCATAATGTCGTACGGCATCCTCTTGTGGGGAAACGCTGCGGACATTAATCCAATATTTGTGCTGCAGAAGCGTGCTATACGTTCTATTTATAAGATGTCGACTTTTAAATCTCTAAGGGAAAAGTTTAAAGAAATAAAAGTTCTGACCGTCGCATCTCAATACATTTTGGAAAATGTGTTATATGTAAGAAAGAATCTAAACAACTTCAAAAAGAAATGTGATAATCATTGTGTAAACACTAGAAATAAGAACAAGTTAGATATGCCAGTGTTCAGACTAAGCAAAGTTAGTAAATCCTTTAAAGGCCAATGTATACGCTTATACAATATAATCCCAGAAAAGGTTCAAAACTTTCCCATTAATAAGTTTAAAAAAGTAGTTAAAGAACGTTTGTGTGCCAAAGCGTATTATAAAATTAATGACTTTATTCAAGACGGCACACCTTGGGAATAAGGTTATCCTTATCTTATCTTGTTATTTGTTACATAGACATAAGTAAACATTGTAATAATTTTGATTTTAAAAGAATAATTTTCCATCTTTTTGGTAAAAGATGGCCCCAGACGAGTTTCTTGCCGGCTCTTCTCGCTGGGTTAGTTCCCGAACCGGTGGTAGGCATCACGTAGTATCGACGATCAAAAAGAGTATTTAAAAATACCAATTTTGAATAAAAAAATTTTGATTTTGATTTTGATTTTGATCATAAGTGCGTTTTCCTATATCTGATCCGTTATCTGATATCGGACCGATAATGACAAAGACAGATATATGTTTCATATTGAAACATACCTGTCATATACCTGTCTTTCGCATGTCTTTGTCATTAACAGTCTCTTAGAGTCATTCAATAAATTTCTTTTGACGGCTGTTTTTCGCCTTTAGGATTAGCCGACTCGGCTTTTTGCAAGTTACAAGTAAACAAAAACCCTATTCCCGTTACGTTAACACTACAGGATGAAATATCGTTTGCACAATGCAATTTATTAATTAATAAATTATAACTTTGCAAGCGAGACCAAGTTTTTAGTGGTCTATAAAATTCAATTCGCTGATACAATCCAAATAGATAAGGCTAGTTCACTTCATCTGTAAATAGTTTGAAAGCGAGTCATTAAAGTGAATGAAACGTGCGGCAATAAGAACTTTGTTTTATAGCTTTACTTTGCAAACGTTTAAATAAAAACAAAGAGGTATTACTCACCGTTTTCGCCATTTGCGCTGACCCGGTGTCTGGGTACTGGATTAAGGCTTGAAATGAATCTGCAAACGAAACATCTTTATGAAATATAATATGAAAATTATGTAAAAATATTTTATGTATATAAGAAACTGACATAAATTCAGTTTCTTACAGTGAAAATAGACTCCAATTTTTACTTTAGTGCTCATAAGGTAACACATTAACCAATTGTTATTTATTCCAAATAAATAAATATTAGTTTCACACTATTTGTAGTGGATTAGTATCAAGTGGGAAAATGGATGAGAGAATAGTACTGAAGTGTAGAGTAGTGTACCTACGCAAACCAAATAATATACGATTTTAAAGAATTTACACACTTCCCTACAATACATAAATTATTCCTATTGCCAAGGACAGAATAAAACGTAGAGCCCCTCGCAAACTTGGTGTAACGTAACGCAAGCCTCAGTCGTGAGATTACGACTATACTAAATTTTGCGTAATACTCAAATCTAAGGCGTAATATGAGTAACAACAAGTATATTCGTGGCGTGGGGAATAAAATTGTGAATTTAAGGGCCGGGGCCGGCGATCATGGGCGTCCGGGGGACGAGGAATAAATTCACATTTGTTGCGACGTCGTTTGGGCGACACCTGCGCAGACCATAATGTACATTAAGCAATGACATTTTTTATGCTAACCTCGTTAATTTTTTTCACGATTTTGTTGTCTAAATTTAAAAGGTTTTTGTAACGGCTATTTATGATGGTTTTTGCGATAAAATTGCTAAGGTATTGTATCTATATTATATATAGGTACATATTTAGATACATACTTTATAATTTCTAAGGTGTTCAGAACTACCGTTGTAGTTTAAATAAAAGGTGGCTATAGTTTCTGATTTATTTTACGTTTCATCTACAATTTACATTTTTTTTTACTTTGACAAATATTTTATTGAAAGTTAAACACTTATGAAATGAAAGTTAAACAAGAAAAGATATTAATATTTAAAAATACATAACACAACTCAATACTGTCTAGTATCCACTTATCTAACATCAGGAGTAAAACCTAATCTAAACCTGTCCTACATGCAGGCAGTGATAAAATGAATAAACAAGTTTTCATAACAAAGCTTTGTTTACGCTTCACAAATTGAATAGAAGTACAATACGATAAAAGTTTTGCATTTATGATAAATACAAAGCATAAGACATAGTTAGCGGCGCTCGCGGGAAACTTTCCAACCCCGTTCGGTTACCCCTCACTCGAATTTATTTATTCCAATTGAAATATTCGAGGACTAATTCAATAGCGGTGCTTGGTCCAATTACGCGCAAGAATTCCAAATGATCTCAATCAACTTTCATGCCCCGCTTCATTAAAAATTCAAACGAAATGTTGTGTTATTTCAGAAGTGTTCTACCGGTGTCGGTTGATCCACAACGGAGGTCGAGGTTGTAAGTTAAAATTTCCTAATCCGCATTTTGTTTGGAATAAAGAGGTCGCTTCCGCAGCTTTCGCAATGTAAATTTAAAGAGGGAATTCGTCTCCGCCGGCTAGCCGATTAAAATATAAATTTATATCTTAAATCTCGCCCCGCTTTCCTCTGAGCGGTCTGTACCAAACTTGAATGCATTCTCATTCGCAATTTACGCGCTCTTTAATCCCGCGCGCACGACCTTTGTAAAGAAAAAACAAGTACTTGTAAAATGACGCTTAAAGCTGAATCCATAAAGCGCTAGATTTCGAATATATGCTATCTCTCTGAATGCCGAGATAGTTTTTTGCAAGATGGCAAAGACAGCAGGCCCTCGCTAAAAATTAATATAAAATAGTGTCGCTTATTGAAATAAAATATTCGAAAGAAAGAATTCTTTAAAGGAAGACTTTGCTGTAATATTACAAAGCACTATTTAATTTTGTGGTTCACTTTTTATTGGCAAAGGCGGAGTTGATTTAAAAAATGTAAGAAGATACCTACATTTTCAAGAACATGTTCTTCCGAACACTTTTACCAAAAACACAATAGACCGTCTCTACTCTCTACTATTCTGTGAAAAATTCTCATACATTTTCATTTAATTCAGATTACTAAATGAAAGGAAATTTAAACGTCTAAACCCTTTGCATCAAATCTAAATTAAAACTTCATATTTTTTATATTTTCTCTGTCATAAAGGGCGTTTCAATCAAGATTATTTATAATGTTCACGCGTCGCGGTGTCCGAGGGGTTTTGGTATCAGGCTCCTAATCCCGGAACAAATCTCAATAATCTTCATTGGGCAAATCCCACCTTGGCCCTCCGCACACCCGATTGGCTTTATTAAGGCGAAGCAGACCGCCACGATTATTATGCGTCCCCCTGTTTGTGGATGTCGTCGAAGGATTTTCGCAATTAAGTATATACTTTGGCAAATAATATCCCCCGGTGTTTTGTAACGGAAACGTTATTGTTGTTGGATAATGTGTGACTTGTGTGTGATCACACTATATTATTATCTAAGCTCCATACCTAATTATTCATATTTTATTTATTGCGCATTTATTAGGCTAATAAATTACTTATATAAGTACACCTAAGCATTTATATCAATTTCAAAGCTAGGCTCCCTTGGCCAAATGCTAAAATTCATTTTTTAACTAATACTAATAACTCAGTGGCCACTAGCTAGTACTCCAGTAAGCAAAAACACATCTTCAACTCGTATCTAAAAATAATAACGAAAACTAAAAACCAATGGAACAAACACAAACATGATATTACGAGAAGTCATAACAATGCAAAATATTTGTCAAACTTGAGGCAACAATTTTCAACTTCGTCTTTATTAGTAGTAATATAATAAAAAGTTTGGAATATTCATTAGGTGAACTCGCTAAAGTCATGGAAATAAGCGAAACACGAATCCGAATTCGGTAACAACTTCCAAGTGGTTGATATAAATAATTCTCCTATTGAATTTCTAAATACAAATAAGAGGCATTTAATAACAAGTGCTGACGATTTGAATAAATATTACGGCCCTTAACGCTTATACTTTCAATAATAAAATGTACAGTAGATATACGTAGGAGGATATCTTTTTTAGGTTTCTTTTAAATATGTATCAACAAAGTTTAGTAGAATTATAATATATTATTATAGGATATTAAATACAATTTGTAGTTTGATTTAAAACGAATGTAGGTAAATAAAATTGGTTCTAGGAAACATACTTATAAAGTGTTGAAGTATTTCCAAGAATTTCAATAATATCGTTGCAGCGTCATTTACGTATTACGTAGCTATTGAAAATCTATACAAATAAATTCAATTAAAGTGTCTGTTTGTAATTCTAAATTAACAGCTTTGCACTAAATGCATATCATAATATATCAAAATTTAAAATGTCTCCGTTTAAAAAAATAGGTTTCCGTTCCCATTAGTTTCACGTTAACGAAAATGCGGGTACCATCTTGTTGTCGAATAAGCTCGTATAAATTGAAGACCGTACGTGCATTTACATCCTAAACCGTTAAGAGTATATTGTATTGCTTTCAGTACCTAGATACAGTTGACCAAAACTAGTGAGACTTGACCGGCTGGTCAGAGATTTCCTTTGAACGCTAGGAAATACTGGTTTGTGATATCTGAAACTCGTATCCAATTTTGAATTTATTATAGCGTAAATAATACCATCAGTTCAGATTACTTCTTAGTTATAAATGGGAACTTTTACTATAGGTAGGTAAAATATTCAAAACTTTATCTTATACTTTAAACGATACAATCTTGCAAGTAAATTAAAAAGTAAAATTAAAGTAAGTAAAATTTAGTATGCAGGGAGTTTTGGGGGAGAAAAATCGATGGAGCTAGTTCTTATCCCTGGAAAACTGCGCATTTTGAAGCTTTATATGATTTTTCTTTCGTCGTGCAAATTATTAACAAATTGTTAATAATTTCGACCCAATTATGTCAGTACGATTGGCAGTTTGGTATGCGTATGTATAATTCTAGCGTTGTTCAGAAATCCGGAATGTGGTGGATTCGAATGCCGGTTTTCGTTCTTTTTATTTTTTTAATCGATCGAATAATTAGTTACTGATTTCATTAAAGTATAAATTTATTTTTAATTAATATTATGATATAACAGGCATGTATTGATTACCTTAGTCAAATCTTAGTAGGTATCTACTTCTACTTAAAACTAATATCAGGTGTCCAAGTGAAATATCGACTTAGCATTAAGATTCGAATCTAGGACATGTAACCTTATGGTCATACCTTCATAATATATATTACATTTTGTGGTTCATTGAAAGTGAAATGTATCCGAAATGTGATTTATTTGCTCCCCATGCCACAAGATAATTGAAGTAGGGGATTTATATAATTTGGATCTCCTATCTACAACGGTCCGTTGCCTGACTTTGGATAATATGAATTGAAAATGTTATTTTAAAACAGCTGTTTGCGAGTCAGATAAGATTATTAGTTATTTTTTTGGGGGGAATAAACATTACATGTATTTTAATTAGTTATATCAGGTACATTTTTCACGAGACCTAGGACCTAGGCACATGATATGGCGATGTCCCCAAAAATGCCTCTGGTATTTCTAAAAAACTTAGGCCTTTTCATCCGTTATTGGATGATTTATATATTATATATATATATATATATATATATATATATATATATATTCTCCGAGCGAAGTAACCTCTCTTGAAATACTGTAGTGCCCGGGACAGTTGGTTTTTTTAAATGTCGTATGGTTGCCCAAGTACACACGACATCTCACAACACAGTCAGCCTAGTCTAGAAGAATGACGTCTGGGGCCAACCATGTGCGAGTTTCCTTACGATGTTTTCCTTCACCGTTGGAGCGTCCGTATAATACTTGAGATATAATATACTTGAGATCTGAAAAAGTCTCATTGGTACACGCCACAACCTGGGAATCGAACCTGCACTCTCTCGAGTGCGAATCAAACGGTCTACCCACGGACTAGGCCACGGAGCTCTATATATATTCCTAAGATCTTAAATAAGCTAAAGGTGTAAATAAACAAAGTTAAAAGTTTTAAATAGCCTCAGTCATTGTCAGGCAGTAAGCGAGCTGATGATGATGAATTATAGCTAAAAACAGTGTACGTCAGCTTTCAAACAAAAACTAGATCAAAATCGATTCATCCGTTTGGGAGTTACGCGGCCACGGATAGACACACACAGACACACGCATACGTGTCAAACTTATAACATCCTTCGTGTTTACGTCGGGGGTTAAAACAGATCGCTAAAAGACGAAACAGTTTTATTATGGTAATCATCGAAGTGACAAGTAAACTAGGCTACCTAGTAAATTGAAAAGCTGATGACAGCTAAAATATTCGTGAAACACTTTCGCTAAACGGCTTATTTGTGCGAAACAAAACAATGTAGCAAAAGATAAAGCGTCCGGGCGGGACATAGACGAATGTCGTAAAAAAGGAAACATGCGTCCCGCAGCCAGCTTCTACGTTCGGAAATTGGAAACATTACATTAGCTAAAGTGCCGTCGAGATATCGAAGAGTTATGAGCGCACCGAACGACAATTAAAATTATGATTTTATAATGATTTACAATGTCCGCCCGGCGAATTTAAAAATGAATCAAAAGGGACGCGAGCCTAACTCGATAGATTTACATAAATGTTGGAAAATTCGATTAAGCCTATAGCCTGATTAAAAATGCGTGGCTGACGAAAAAATTGTGATAAAAATTACGTTTGTACATTAAAAACCAATAAATAATCTATATCATATAATAAATTCGTACCTGGTCGCTGTCTGTACATGGAAGATATATAGGAAAAACTATTACAGGGGCTTTATGAACGACATAGAACCCAAATCAATGATTTTTAGAACTTTTGTCTGTTTGTGTGTACGTTTGTACGGCGCGCACTTTTTAAGATAGAGATTCAAAATGAAACTCCCTTTCACTACACTAAAATATACACGTTCCATTGCAAAAGCAGCGCGCCGCATCGCGTCTCGGTGTTAAGTGGCAGTTAAGCAAACAATGATTTTATTGTCATTCACAACAAATTCTCAAATAGGACTCAAATATTACCTAGTAATTTTTCATAAACAAGTTTAGTTTATTACAAATAAGACTCGATAAAAGATATCATTACGGTACATAAAATATTCCATTAAAACAACGAACGGTCTTAGTACAATCCAACGTCAAATATTATCTAAACTTCTCAAGAATTCCGTTTCTTTTCGGACTTTTATTTATATGACGAGGGTCTTATAAAATAAACTATGCACGAATTTATTGTTCAATGATACTTTGCCATATCAAAGCTTTCAAAATGGAAGTTCTATTTACATGTACCGTTTTTTATTATCGCAACATAGTAGGCGATCCCCAGATACCGTCTATTTGTCTCCAGTTACGAGTCTTCCTTTCTTTAGTTTATATTTCTTTGCATACTTCATTTTCACGGCTTTGTTTACAAAGCAAAAACATACAGAATAATTTAGCTTCGCCCTGAGTCCTAACCGATCTTAATACAGTTTAAACATTTAGTTCAACTAAAAGCAGAGGCGTATTCGGACGAGCGCGGTAATTTCTTTGTAAATCATGATGTAGTAAGAAATTTATAATTAACCGAACTGAGCAATATAAACACATTGCCACAACCGAAGCTTATCAAATATGTACTTGCCAACTGCCTGTGTGCCAGATTTATTTAGGATATGCATGAGGGTGGGATTTAAATTTTAAACGCATTCGACCTTCCTTTGCTTGTACGGTGTACCTTAAGCCTTTGTTATGTTTCTAAACTATATTACTATTACAAGCCTACTATTAAAATATCAATATTTTTGATTAGTAAATCTTTTAAATAAAATCTCGTGTGTGGAGTTCGTTACAGATCTCATCCGTAACGGCTCAGCTGATTTTTATGAAAATTTGCAGGTGTGTTTGGCATGTATAAGAATAGGTTGAGAGCTATTTTTTATACTCCTTAGTGATAGGGGTGCCCCACGCTAAAATTTATTTTCTTATTTTTTGACCTATTTATTTATTTTTATTATATTGTGATGCCAAAGCATTAAAATACATCATATACCTAAGCCTACATTTTGCACCCTTCTAGCACGGATCCCCGTTGTTTGTTAACGACTCTGTAACAATCTTCAATTGTTCATGTACTGTAACAATCTTCAACACTCAGTTGTCGTTAACTCTTTCACACATCACCTGTAGGTTGTAGTAGATGTGGGTGTAGGACATAGGTGTAGGTGTGGTAGTAGGTGTAGATAGTAGATCTAGATTGTAGGTAGGTACTAGAGTTAGTTTTCGGTAGTTATTTATTTATTACAGTTCATAGATTATACAGAACGACGTCTGTTGGGTACATCTAGTAATAATGTAAATTAAGTATGAAAAATTAAAATGTTAGAAGTGACTGAACTTTCATATTAGTAACTAGATTTCGCGACTTCATGCGCACAAAAGTCAACCTTACGGAAATGTCCTTACCAATGGTTTACTTTATATATGTGCCAAATATCCTCAAAATAGGTCCAGTACTTTTGGAGCCTATTCAATGCAAACAAAATTTTCCTCCTACTGGTAATTAGTAAAGATAAATTCATGAATTAATTGTGATTTCAACACTTTCTATCTCGGACTACATATAACAAAGTAAATCATGTTTGTAGCATTATCTTAATATTGCCCACGGCACGCGTTAGTAAAACTACAGCGCCATCAAATAGGTTTTATTACTTTTTACGAGGTCCGTAAAATGACAGTGGAACACTTGAAACCGAAACAGCAGATGGGTAATAACGCTTTATTACGGGGATATTCACGTTTTTCGGTAATTAATGATACCATGTGTCCATATGTAAGCGTGTTTAGTTTTTCCAAGCTTATTTATCTGTTGCTTTTATCGTTTGAAACAACGTGTCAAATTTGCCTGTATTTTTAGTTACCACATCCGAAATGTTGGTGCTGTCAGACCGTGTGGTTGACTAGCGTGGACGACTAAAACCAAAATCGTATTCCCACATATCAAGATAGCTCGTGTCCCAGTCGTTAGTGCTGATTGAACCTACTAAGATTCCCTATTGTACTATCAGGGAATTTAATTCATAAGCAGGTTGGCTCTTGTCATAATTTGTTTGTATAATGATGTTAGTAGGATATGAAACTGACATGTCGTTGACAGTTGTATTGTAACTGCATGCCGTCACTTTATTACAAATAAATTATTATGAGAACACTCTACCTGCTTATGATTTAGATTCCCCGATAGTAGCCTAGTAGGTACATGTATCATTTTAGCGGAGCAGTTTTTGTCATAATTTATATCACTAATGACTTGTATGGTCTAGAGACTATCTAGAGAGGTATTAGTTCAAAAACTTTTTGAACGAAAAAAAAAAGATTTTTGAATGAAGAAAAAAAATGAAAAATGAATGAATTTAATTGAACCTAGAGGTAAAATAGTAAGTATTAGATACTTACTGTTTTTCGTGAATGTGACGATTTTGAGCACCTTCCCGTATCTCTGGAATATCGAGTACAGCACGTCGAGCACGATGGGGTACAGCATGTGCTCTATGATCACTCTGAGCACTGTGTTGGGGCCACCCTGGAAGTAACATATGAATTAGATACCATTTTGAATAACCGAAGCCTTAGTTTATATACTTATACCTACTGTGGTGTTTCAAATTGCTGGACGTATAGTTAATGATTTGCCTACCAGACAAATAAAACCCGTAAAATATTAAAAACTCCCTAAAGTTTTACGTGTAGTAGACATCGAGTAATTTTCCGCTCGACCAGTTTGCTGAGTGCGAGTTTTGGTCATTATTTGCCGTGTAGAAGTTAACTACAATTTGTGTAGCATCGAATCAATGCCCCTGGTGGCAAATAATGTTAACTAATTCGATGTCATATAAATTTTTGGTAATTTCATCACAGCGAGTAGTGACCAAAAACTCGCACTCAGCACTCATGAGATTCGTTAAGATGTAAATTGATTAACCGCGCCGTTAAATCGTGCACACGCACACATATTGACGTGCAAATACGTTGCTCAACCATATCTGCAGTCGTGGTGGTCACTTCCTTTGTGTTTATGGCGTAGTTTTGAGGCGTCCGAGTGCAAATGAAAATGTTTAGAAACTGGACGAGAAGAAACTTTGTCGATATTGCAATTAGTAGGCACCAGTTGCAGTGGCGGGGTTCCTATAACTCCATTCCTATCGGCTGCACTTACCACTTACTATTGGAACACCCTCATCCAAATCCCTACCTATTATACAGGCCAGGGCTTCTCTATGAAAGAGAACCAGCCTTCGCTACTGAGGGCTAACGTAAAATTGTGGAAACAATTCACTCAACATTTTAAACAAATACTGTTTTCACTTAAGAGAAAAAACAAAACGGAACCGAATAAAAGTTTTATTTGACACAATTCACGGTAACTCTTACAAAATACCCCGAGGATAGTATAATTAGCATAAATTGCGGCAATCGGAAACCTACGAATGCAGAATTTACATGTAGTAGGTGAGGACAGAGACAATTTTAGACAAAGTAAGGGATCTAAAACCCATCTGTCGATACTTATCAGCGCCGCAAGGCAGCTATTTTAGACGAGAGTATTATTCATCCACTCTGCATAATAAACACTCTTCGGATGCGCTTTAAGATTAGCAGTATCGATGTAGATCACAGGCAGCCACAGGTATCCGTTCGGGTTACTAAATTCAATTTGCGAATCGAGCTTGTAATATTAAAGTGTACTTTTAATGTGAAGTGACCTCGGCTGATCCTCGTCCTTATTACAATTCACGAGTCGTTCGTCAGCTCGTCCAACAAGATCTCGTCCTCGTCGTCATCGTCGACAAGATGACACAATATTGTTTTTTATCTACAAACATATGATATAATATCAGCAAAAAATCAGTTGTACACGTCCTACGTTACACGAAAAATAATGTACAACTGTCCAATATTTTAACGAACTTATACTTGTACAATTGTTTTTTTTTCAAAGTACTTAATTAAAAAGTTATTGTACAGTGTAGTTAAAAATATTTTTCCTGTATTAAAAATGATCTATCAGCATATAAAGTTACAAGTTTTTATCTCTTATAGTTCGGAAACGCTAGAGACATTTAATCAATTTGTGTTCGACGGACGGACTTTTAATAATAAGGAACCCTAAAAAGTGAATTTTGTGCTATATATATATATATATATATATATATATATATATATATATATATATATATAGCCGAATGCATAAACGCCTCCATTTTCTGGAAGTTGGTTAGTAAAATATGAATACATCTCGGACGAGACATTTTTGGACGAGCTGACGACGACCCTAATTTTTTACGTAGGTTTTCCTGATAGATATTATTTACGATGTTTGCCATTAACGGACATTCAGAGGAAATGTAAATTTGTAATCTGCTGATTCGTTGATAGCATTAAATACTAATTTCTTGGTATTTGCCGATGTATCTTAAAAATACAGATATAATATTCTCACAAGTTTCTAAGCGAAGTAACAACACTTTTTTTTAGGCTGAGAACAATATATTATTAATAATTGTTATAATATTATATTAAAAATACGCTAAACGACGACACAAAAGCTATTACTGTTTTATAACTTAAATGAATCAAACTAAAATAACAGTTAAAATATGGCAGTTTTACAATTAGTGTAACAAATTAAGCGGTAAATCTCAATTACGTCGCGCGTCGGGCACTTCGAAAGAGGTTTCCACTTAACCGGAATAAATCATACCTATTCGTACCTTAAAAATAACGAAGAAAGTCTCGTTACCTAACTTTATGCAAGTTCTAACGGATGCTAACTGCTAACGCATCTCATAGATTGCTAATAGCTGCTACACACGGTCGAGTAGTTTTAACAAACAGGCTAGTTCTAACTACTGTTAGCGGGCAATCTTTTGGAGACAATAAAACTGTCGAATAATAATTGAAGCTGTATCTACAATTTTTCGTATATTTTTTGTTTGATCAGTACGTACTAGGTTGTAGTAGGTTAAATCTGTAATGTGTGACGAGTATGATATTAGTCGTGTATTTGTAGACAATGATTTTCCATAGACTTCTGACATCTGTTTCTAACAATCTTTATGTGGGCAGTAAGAACATTTTCGCATTAATTATGTTACTATCTCTCTATATATCGACTCATCTATCTATAATAATATTATAGAGAGAAAAATTTGTATTTTTATTGTAGGTGTTAGTTGTATTAGCTGTAGGTTGTAGGTGTAGCTGTAAGTAGGTGTAGGTGTTGTTGTTGGTATAGAAATTGTAGTATGTAGGTTGTAGGGAGTTAGTTATATTTTATTTATTCCAGTTCACACTTCATAGTTAAGACTGTCGGGTCAGCTAGGTCATAAAAGTAAAATTATACACAAAAAAAATGAAATAAATCTTATTTTCTAAATAATTCCCCCTTTTAAAACCGGCTACAATTTTTACAATTTCTCTACTCAATCTTCTTAAAAATTTGAAGCCGGTACCAGCCCAAACAATATACTATAATATTTTATAGAACTCACGATTAAATTTGCTGGTACCTACCGATTTCAAAATTAAGAAGATTAAGTAGAAAAGTAGTTAAAATTTTAGCTGAATTTAAAAGGGGAATTATTTGGAAAATAAGATTTATTTCATACTTTTTTGTGTATTTTTACTTTGGAAGTCGGTTTAATTTTTTGGTAAAAAATAATATTTTTTCACTTGAAGGAAATTACGAAGGTGAAAAAGCTTGAAAGGTGTTTCAAAATTAAGAAGATTGAGTAGAAAAGTAGTTAAAATTTTAGCTGGATTTAAAAGGGGAATTATTTGGAAAATAATATTTATTTCATACTTTTTTGTGTATTTTTCTTTGGAAGTCGGTTTAATTTTTTGGTAAAAAATAATATTTTTTCACTTGAAGGAAATTACGAAGGTAAAAAAGCTTGAAAGGTGAGTACCTCATGAATTGAGTGCAGCAAACCGACAAACGCGCGTCGACAGCTGCGTTACATTACTCAACCGGCACAATAATGAAGGGATTTTAAATCGAAAATGTAATGAAAACCTGTAATGAAAAGTGGATCCAATACGATAATCGAAAATGGTCATCGCAATGGCTGAACCCTGACGAACCAGCCAAAGCCTGCCCCAAGCAAAAATTGAGTCAAAAAAGTTACTTGTGAGCGTTTGGTGGACTAGTGCCGGTGTCGTTCACTACAGCTTTCTTAAATCTGACTAGACGATTACGGCAGATGTCTATTGCCAGCAACTGCAAATCATGATGGAAAAGCTAGCTGCTAAACAACCGAGGTTGGTCATTCGCTCTAGACTACTGCTGCTTCAGGACAACGCTAGACCACCCACTGCACAACAGACGGCTACCAAATTAGAGAAGCTTCAATTGGAATGTCTAAGACATCCACCGTACTCTGCGGGCCTTGCTTCAACAGATTACCATTTTTTTCGAAATTTGGATAACTTCTTGCAAGAGAAAAAATTCAACTCGGATGGGGCAGTCCAAAGCGCCTTCAAAGATTTTATTGATTCCTGTCCGAATGGATTTTTAGTAAAGGAATCAATGAACTACCTATAAGATGGCAAAAGTGCATAGATAGCAATGGTATATACTTTGATTAAATAAATATATTATGTTTAAAAAAATCGACTTTATGTTCCTCCTTTATAAAACGCCAATTTCATATGTAATGACCTAATATATACAGCCGAACGTATAACCGCCTCCTTTTTTTTGAAGTCGGTTAAAAAGATGTCCTCAATGTCTGACTGACATATTATTAATAATAGGCGCTTGCACAGCCGTCACCGCTAATGATAGAAACGTGAAATTTGGACAGTAGTTTTAATTTATAATGTAGAAGCATACTAAGGTTTTTGACAAAATTCCACCCTTTAAGGGGTGAAATAGGGTTGAAAGTTTATATGGAAAATCTAAATCTGAACCGATTTTGATGAAATTTGAGGTGCTTTTTTCATTTCATTAAATACGTGTTTTAGGGTTTATTAGAATTCACTCTTTGAGGGTGTAAAACAAGGGTTGAAAGTTTGCCTGAAAAATATTTAAATTCTGTCACGTTTTTTCATGAAGTTTAATATCCGAGCTAATAAATACAAATTATTTAGTAGGTATTTCATCGTTTTTTTTTTAGTTTGTCCCCTAAAGGGGTGAAATAGCAGTGGCGTGCACAGGATTATGACACTGGGTATGCGGCGAAGTACTCGGTCACAAAAACTTTTTCGTTTATAGATTTTTAGCATAGCTACAGCCAAGCGACGAATCTCTAAGTCGAAACCATGCCAACAGAGCAAGTCTTAGATGTACTACTATTCATGTACATCTTCTACGGCAACGCAGACAAAACAGCGATCGATCGTCGCGGCGGAAGAAATTCTAATAAGTAAAATAATAAGCATATTTTAAAATATTATAACTACTCACCAGTCAGTCAGCTTCAATTTTCACATATTCAAGGTTCCGGTTACTTGAGATTACTATATCCCGATGTAAATTACTAAATAATATGCAAGGAAAACAATATAATTTAATCGTGTGTACATAACCACACAGCCATTATACGTTTCATAACTTTTAACATGAAATTTTCGAGTTACATTATTTTTTTGCTGGTTTAATTGTTGTAACTCGGGTACACACCTACCTTTAGACAGAATTTGAATCTTTTCACTGAATGACAATTGTGAGAACTTGTTATTTTTAATTTTTAATAAACACACATTTTCAAAACCTCACAGTCAAATAACATTTGAAAAAAATCGACTAACTCACTATTAAAAGCAAATCACTACAATTATTATAGAAACTCAGTAATAAACTGTTAAATGTACACACTTTCAAATGTTAAAATGAAAAATCTTTTAAGAAAACTATAATTACGTTTCTTCTATTTAAACAAATAATGCATACGTCGATTTATTAGATTCGCGGCTTATAATTTTTACTCGGATTATAGGCAACGAATAATTTCCGACAAGCCAGTTCGACGGTTTTCGGAAGCGATCAGATAGCCGAACCACGTCTGGTCAGTTTCATACATTGGAAAATGAAGTACATGCTCAGTACGTAAAGATGTCGCTATGAGTAAGCATTGTGAACCATGGAAAAGTAAATCACATTAAAAGCACAATTAAACCGCCATGTAACTTGTTTTGTTTTACGTCAGTGATTTATTTAGTTTTATTCCTCAAAAGTTTCAATGATTACTGAATAAAATATGAATTTATAACAATATTTTATTCATACAACGCCCTCTTTTTTAAAAATTGAATTGATAAAGTACATCGGCACTACGGGACTCTTCAAATTAAATATCGTCAATTCACGATACATCTATCGTGAATTGACGATATTTAATTTAACTAGGCCGCCATCGGCCTAGTTAAAACGACGACGCAACGCGCAGGCGGCGCTATGGGCGCTTATTTAACAATTTATCTTTATAGCACAGAGATAATAATATACTACGTTAGTACGTAGAAAATAATATACTTAGTTATGTTTGGTTATGTTCGTTCTCTGAAAATAGTGTCATTTATAATTTCCACGTAAAGTGCCATCTAGTAAGTTTTCTTAGTAAATAACAATATTATACTGACAATCATAGAACTCGTTGTAGTACCAAGCTCGAGCCACGAAGCCCGAAGCCGAAGGCCATCTCATGCCGCATGAGTTTCGCCTATTTAAACATGTCGATATTCATGGGTGTGTGCGTTTGCGAAGTATGAAAATTACACATACATGCGATAATTTGTCCTACACAAAGCTACTGCATGAGTTGCTATATATAAAATATTAGGCGTTTTAAAGTTATTATATTTTTTAAATTAATTTATTTACTATTAATTAAAGTCATCTAAAACGTACGAACTTTTTATTAAAATATCTGAGAATGACAAGTAAAGCACTGCATTTTTGCCTATATGGAGCGCACGCCCCTGTGAAATAGGGGTCAAAATAAGGTAAATTATCAACAACTGAACGGATTATTTGCATGCAGATAGTTATTATGACGTAGAAAATATTTAAAAAGGGATTTTTCGAAATACATATTATGAACTAGCTTTTGCCCGCGTTTCCCTCCGTGTAAATACAGTATCCCACGGGTATCGTGTACTTTTCCAATATAAAAAGTAGCTTAAAATACTACCATACTAAATTTCATCAAGATCCGTTTTTGCGTGAAAGAGTAACAAACATCCATCCATCTATCCATACGTCAATCCTCGCAAACTTTCACATTTATAATAGTAGGATATCGTATTTACCTGTATTTCAGTGCCCCCGTTAGCGGGCTGCAGCGCTGCGCCCGCGCCGGCCACCAGCGCCGCGCCCGCGCTGTTCGATATGGCCTGCGCAGCCTGTAGCGCCGCCTGCGCCGAAGCAGACTGCAGGTTAAATGGGCACTTTAGTATCGTGTAAGATCCATTACCAAAATTAAGAATTTCTACTAGTTACATCATAAAAAATGTAGGCTAGGACCAAAACTATAAAAATTAGCCAATGATCGAAAACGATACTTGTACACAGAAAACTAAAATTTTCTACACTGTTTCCAGCATAGATTTCAGAAAGAGAAACAGATAAACAGCTACATAGTTAGCTTTCGAAATGATTGCACTACTACAATCATATTATGAGGTGTGAAGAAAATGTGGGCCGTTGAAGGACGTCAAAATTTTCAAATTTGGGTCGATTTGGATCGTTCCTTAAAAGCTGTTCCTCTGCTCGTAAGTATATATATTTTCAACTATGTGATTTCCAGATAGATTTTAAAGTAGTGCGTGTTATTCATTGCAATTTAGTTAAGTAAAAGAGACACAAAAAGATGCGATCCGAACACGGGAACATCGCATGACATAAATAAAATTAGGAGGCACGTAAAAATAAATACGGACACTTATCAAGCCGTTCGCACAATAGCGAAGTACGCACAGGGGCCGCGTGGCCCGTAACAAACAAAAGAAAGCTATACTATTATTATATACTATACACTTATTTCGCATCAAACAATCCTTGTCACACAATAAGGACACGTGAATCCGATTCAGGGAGATCATGAAACGTTCAGGGAGATTAAATAGATTGTACTTGGGATGAGGAAAAAGTTATTTTATAATCGTACCTAGATATCCTTTTTAACTTAAAATTTCACTTCGTTGAGAACTTTTACAAGTAAAACTAGCTCTTATACCCTTGTTGGTAAAAAAAAGAGCACGTACGCAAACTACCAACTGTAATAGTTCTCTCATTTTATATTATAACTAGCTGTCCCGACACACGTTGTTCTGTCTTTTTATAGTATTTTCCTCCAGGTTTTGCAACGATTTTTTTTAATATATAAGAGGATTTTAAGTAATTTTATCTTTTGGTTATTGTAAATTAGGTAAGGAATAGTTTTATTCAATTTTATCATAACTTTTTGAGATAGTAAATGAAAAAAAATTCGTTGGTTTCAGTTTAAAACTAAGAAAAATAAAAATGAACCGGCTATCATTTTCCTCCGCATACATACATGATACAGCTAAAAATCGAACATTTCGAACTTTACCATTATTTTTCATTATAACTATTTCTTATACTAATTAATCTCCAAAGTCCAAAAGATGAAATTATCTAAAACCATAATTTCAAGTGACACAACCAGTAAAAAAATTGAGTAATTTTAAAACCTGCCCGGATTTTTTTATAAACAGAGTGTACAGGGCGATACTGGTCAGTGTGCAAATTCAATAACTCTGCCTTGAAGCGGACTTGACACTGTTGACACTAATGACGGTAGTGCCGGTGCCGAATATGCAGGCTGGGCGGTCAGTACAGTCCTTTACATTTACAAAATTAACGTCCATATTTTAAAAATTAAAATGTCAATCAACTTTGAACGCAACGCGGCTATGAACGTGTTAATTCCCGGCACAGAGGTATGACACCCGGAACACGGTATTCTTTGATCCTATGTTTTCACATGGCTTTGTGGGCGGCGGCGCCATGACAGCGTAGTATAGCCCAAACGCAAAAATAAGGCTGGCGAGGACGGCAAAGGCTTCAAAACAAATTCTCCTCGACTCGACCGTACTTTTATAAAGGAGCATTTAGGTCATCGTTAAAACGGATCCATTAAGATGAAATCGAATCCATTTTTTAAAGGAAAGATTAATGGAAATCGAACTTAAATATTTTTCAAATTGCTTTTGGCCACGATGCGACGCGTGGACTTGATGAAAAACCTCAAAGAAATTATTTTTTCACAGAAATATCTGTATATCGGTACTTTTAAACTTTAAACTTTAAATATCTCTATTTTAAATATGTAACTCATCTTTTTTTATAACTACCAATATATGGTTTGGTAAAATTAGGTACAGAAAACTTGGACACATGATTTACTGCTACTGTATAGACGTTTAGGCAGAAAAAAAAAACGGCGAATAAAAAAATAGATAAGCATGAGTTCGTTCAGAACGATTCAGTTCATTACTAGTTATTATTTTTTTCGGCTTTTTAATATTTTTTCTGCCTGAACGTCTATGTTACATAGGCAGTAAATCATGTGCCCAAATTTTCTGTAATTGACTTTACCAAACCCTATATATTTTTAAAGGGGAACACTGAAACCGAATGAAATTTTATTAGGTAAATGTATTTTGAAGTACAAATACAAACGAGCGACATGAAAAGCTTTTTGAAAAGACATTCAGTGACCACAGTCCGACGTGCATCAAAGTAACTATTTCTGAGTTCTTTTCACTGGAACTTGCATTGCTTGATTGACAAATATCTTAATTCAAAACTTTGAATACAAGAGCTACATATTTTAAAACACATTAGTTTGCAGATATGTCAAGTCAAAGTAAGTATTAGAAATATGTCGTTTAATTGCATTTTCTTGTAAAATTAGTCTTAATTAATAATATTTACAATAATAATTAAATTAAACAAAACAAAGGATTCAACATTTAATTCTTAGCAGGAATTCTGTGAGATTCGAGCAAATAGATAATAGACATCAATTTCTATCCGTTTTCGAGTTTAATCATCACATTAATTAGCCATTGTGTTGACTCAGATGCTGTTTGCGTTGTTGACAATCTGATCAAATAACTATTATACCATTGGTAAACAAACAAATGACATTATAAGATTATTTTGGGCGTAATTATACACAATATACAAAATCATTTCAAAGCTAATTTGTATGTTTATCTAGTAAGCGTATACAGAGTATTTCTTTTTGTTTCAGTAGTATTGCGCAAATCGAAAGACATCGGCATCACATCGGAGAGCATAAGTCTTCAAACATAAATGTAAATATAAAATGTGTATTTTAGCATTATTCAATTCAAAAAGAAGAAACAATAAACTGGATATATTTTGTCTTCCCGAAGCAAGTATTATCTAATGAAAAATTCATTTTCAATTAGAGCATACCGTTGTGCCGGTCGAATCACAAAGTAGCTTATCGGTTTCCCGTAAAGTGTTTCCGGGGACATATCGTGTCTCCATAACGTTACCTATGGAAATTTTAATTGGAAAATTTAATGTTATGGTTTAAGCTTGGGCTTTCATGGAGGTGTACATTTCCCCATAACGTATACCGCATTACCTACCCCAATATCATTTGGAAGTAAAACATATGAAACACCGCATCAACACAGTATGGCATCGAATAACACATTAATTAATGCGTGTTGTTAAGATATTAAAGCTTACTAATATTAAAAAAAAATATTTAAAGAAAGCCTTGCCTCTTAAGTCCTACTTTTACGTAATTTTATCTTTGAATATCAAGTTCTGGGTAAATAAACATACAGTTAGGATGTAGTTAGGATCAATTACACTTTCCACCACACCAAAGTTTTAGAATTAGTAAATGGAAAACCATTATCTGAAATTATTTTAAGGAAAGCCGAGAATATCTTAATATTTTGAAATAACAAATGACGGAAGGGTATCCTTAGATAGGTTTTGCAGATAAACGAATATAATTAATGATTTTAATTAATCCACCCGTTAAGTGTCGAGTTACAGAAATGAGATATCTCGACAAACTTCACGGAGTAGGCAATTGATAATGGCTTTATTGATCTTATGATCGAACGAAATTTATTAACAAACCAATTAAAACATTATAATAACGCGAATAATTGTTTCATTATATCTTTCAATAGTAGGGTATCGGCGGTATTTGTTAACAGAAACTTAAAAGTAGAACAAAACTTTATTAAACTATAGGCAAGAGCTTTCGCTCACCTAATTTTATTTTAAACCAATCAAATTTTTAAAACTTATTACGGAATGCTTTGTTTGTGAACTTAGGTATACCTAATAAATAATATTTTTATCCAGACATGTTGAGCTTTTACAAGCTGTTTTTGTAGTTTCATCAATTTGTACCAGCAAAACTTATTAATTACTAGCTGTTGCCCACGTCTCCGCCCGCGTAAATACAGTTTCCCTCGAAAACACTGTACTTTTTCGGGATGAAAAGTAAGCTATGTTTTAATCCAGAGCCTAAGCTACTACCATACTCAATTTCATCGAAATCCGTTCAGTAGTTTTTGCGTGAAGGAGTAACAAACATCCATCCATCCATCATCCATACATCCATCCATCCATCCTCACAAACTTTAACATTTACAATATTAGTAGGATGGTTCCGTAGTAACTACAACGAATCCTTATAGTTTCGCTCTGTGCGTTCGTTTATCCTCCCTTGATAAACTTCGATAATTAAGAATTTAAATTAAGGAAATTTTGTATAGTTATAGATTGCATTGCATATAGACTTTATTTTTAGCAACATAAAATAGTTATAATTTTGTATTTTATGGGGAGCCACCCCATACTTGTAAAGTGGGGATGAAATTTTCTTTTCCATTCTACCCCAAATGGAATATAATGAAATACCCCAATGGGTATCGTTGATTAGGTATTTTTAAATAAAGGCGAGGTTTCCTATCTTCGTGTCTTTTTTGTAATGTAAATAATTATTAATTTTCGAGTAATCGACTGCCAAGGCGGTTTACATGTTGGTCCTAGAATTTGTAAACTATATGAGGTAGTTACTTGTAACTTTACATGCAGCTAATAGGTCATGATAAATACTCTTTAGGAAAATTATTTTGTGCAACAATCCGAGAATATCTTTTATGTAACTAAACTAAATTTACTGCGCGTTGAAAGTTACGGCACACCCCTTAGACATCTGATATGCTCTTGGTTAGGTTTTATTTTATGTTTCCATTAAAAATAAGAATACCAAACTGCAACTAAGCATTTTACTGAAACATTAATATACCTAATACAGATTTACTTTCATATTATTCGGCTAGCGTTTTGATCTAAATCCGGATCGCCTCTAGAGCGGCTGGACAACTTATCTATACATCCATGTATTCCCTTGACGATACCTAATTCATTATCAAACAGTAGTCCACGTCGAGCTGTAGAACAATGTCGTATCTGCGACATCTATCTTTCGCAGTTAGATCAAAAAGCTCCGTACAAAGGCCAAACAATAACATAAGACGACTGTCTTAGTTTAGTAATTTAATCAAATCGGAACAATGTAGCCGGGAGCGTCGCGGTATGCGGGTTTATTGAATACTGTTATCTAAATTGTGGGCCGCCGATGCCCTCACCGAAGATTATATTAATAGTTTGACTGCAGGTCATGAAGGGTTAAGCCGCCCCGGTAACAAGGGCCGTTACTCCCATACCGTCCTCTTGTGCTTGTAATAAGCCTAATTGAACTATTGTAGATAATCAACGACATATACGATATACATGGCAAACATATGGATTATATTGTATCAATTGTCTTTATCATTAGTATCAATAGAATGCGAATACGTGGGATTGATAATAATGCGCAATTGAAATAAATATAATCATCATGTAGTAACATTTTATAATAATACATATCTTTTGGTGATATTCACTCGAGAATTTATAATAGTTGTTTGCTTTATTACGTAGTTAAAATTTATGTTTTATGTAAAAAAATGGGCTAGAAAGACATGCTAAAAATTAACTTTATATAATCTTCTTTTAGGGATTCTTTAAGAGTAGTTCTCCACCAGTGGCAGGCGTGTAGACGCGACGTTCAGAATGTGTATATAAAATACCAACTTTGAATAAAAAGAATTGACTTTGATTTTAACAAAATCATACTACATTATGGTGAATATGTCGCAAATGACTTACCGCATTACTGTGAGTTTGGTCCGTCTTCAGTTCTTTGTGGTTGGAGAACTGTACGTAGACGGCGCGGCCGCGGAGTTGCGCGACACAGCCGCCGAAGTACGCCACCATCGCCACTGCCGCTAGCTCCTCACCCATTTCCAGGAAAGCCTGTAACGAAACACGTTGAATATGATTATGTCGACGACCTCAGTGGGTATGTGGTTAGCGCCTTGGCCTCAAATTGGTCGCGTGTTCGAATCCCGCCAGGGGACAAAAAGTTTTCTGTGTTCCTGGGTCACGGGTGTGTATTATATAATAAAAATCTTAAAGCATATGTATTATGTACCTATAGTAAAAAGTATTAAATATATTTCCGTTTTCTGGTGCCCGTAACACAAGTTCATCGAGAACTTACCACGGGACCAGATTACGTCAATCTGTGTGAAAGCGTCGATAGATAAAAATAATAATTGGTATTATTATTGTGTTACAATCATTCACAGTAAAGCAACAGAGTAAGAATAGGAACAGAGAAAGAAACTGTTTATGTATACACGTAGTATTTCGCCACTTTTTTTCGTTAATCTGCCCAGGGTTCGAATCACGGTCAGATAAATATATTTGTTATACTTTTTTTTTATTTATCAGAACTCCGAGCGAAGCTCGGTCACCCAGGTACTTTAAATAACTAAAGCTAATATCTTACGAGCTTGAGTACAAAGATAAGACAATGATTAGTGTTACTTCAATTGGTTCCGTACGTATGCTCGAATCGGATATCGCAAAGGAAACGTTTCACTAGTGACATGCAGTACTGAATATGTCTCCTGGCATGCATTTCAAAATTGGAAGCTCAAAACCGAGCCTAATCTCTGATAGATTAGCAAGCAAGCGCCATGAACGCTGTCACAGTATCGCTGTACACGCGTCACGTACTCGTCATAAAGTGAATTGAAATATACATATTTAATGTTTGTACTATCCGCTTTCATCTGTAAAGCGTGCTGTTGACTCAGACCAAATAATAATGAAGACAGAGTTCTGCGAACCACACAGTGAGGCCGGTCTAAGCTACGCCTCGCCGTCTAATTACAGTGTCACGCACACACGTCATGTAACGAAATCTACGCCTTACCTTGTAAGGCGAGCGTTCGCAGTGTGTGGGGTTTTTGACGTGATAACGTCTTATAAATCGATGGAGCCGGCTGCACGCACGAAAAAACATGACGTCATGCGTTACCTGTTACCCGTTATCGTTACCAAGTACCGTTACCAAGTACTTTACCTCGTTATTATTATTGCTGTTTTTGTTGACGTTGTCACGTTCAACTATCGTCAGTAAACCGACTTTACAGACAACCGGTATGTTTTTTTTATGTATGTAATGCATGCCTCAGTTTTTGTTTGACAAAGCTCTGTCTTCTCTATTTATTTGGTCATAAATGCGACAAAAATTAAATGGAGGGTGCAACTTTGTGCTTAATCGTAATTTATAATTTTACCATAGTGTAATAATCATTATAAAGGACATTATTTGAAACATAAATAAGCAGGTAACTCTTGAATAGCTTTTTATTAAGCTGTTGTAAGTTTCAGTAAACTTTCTTCAACAATGGATACCGTCCAATATGTCGAAAAATCGAAATGCTATTTTGAATGAGTTGTAAATAACTCAATTCAAAGCTAGTAAAGTGTAAACAAACGGAGACAGAATACAAAGAAGAGAAACAAATTGAGTGTGGGTATGACAACTATCACCCAATCTAATCTAATGTAGTTGGGTGAAGGGAACAGGTGAGAGACGACGTGTCGAGAGGTCTCGGATTCGTCCGTATTTTATTTCAACATCGTGTAATATTAAATTCATTTCATACTTGATTAACTCCTTCAACTCTATATTGAATGTAATTTTGTCCGAGAGCATTCATTTTGTATCTAAAATGAAATATGTACTTATCTATTGAAATAATTTATACTGTAAATACTTACTTCGCATTTTAACATAATATCTCACAGTTCAACCCCTGAACTTCCACAATTATTTCAAGATCACAATTAGCCAAATCGGTCCAGCCGTGCTCGAGCTTTAGCGAGACATTGAATCTGCAATCCACTTTTATATATAAGAGAAGAAGATTAGGACTATTTATAACTAGGAATTATTGTATCATGCAAAGGTTTAAACATTTAGTACCTTTAATATGCACATTTTACCTTCACGTGATGAAAATTTATACGACGTTTTCTACCTTAACAACGTGCATTGCAAGCATTGTCCAGAACCAGGTGGTATTTCGAATACAATTTTGTGAATATGTTCGTAAACATTGTTAGGTGAGGTGCCCGGAGCGAGGCATTGTTGCTGCCGGAGCACCACAGGCTACAATTAATCGGCTCTAACTGAATCTCAACTACTGGCCATACATACACACGGAACATCAACTAAACGCTTATGATTTCTATTTTGGTGAATTTACGTGTGTGCTCCAAACCGCAGGACTCTGCTTTTGGCGTTTGAACATGACCGACGCAGCCCGAGCCCGTATTAAACCGCAAATTAAATAGAGTTTGTCTGCTAATAATTAAAAATACAAATACCGAGGTGGAACTACAAATTTAAACCTACCTTCACCGCAGACCCCGATAATTATGCAAATAAGACACTCTCAATAAATAATGCAAGTCCACACAATCGTACCTACTTGATATATTACAAAGGGTAGATAAAAGTTTCATTCAGTGACGGTAACAAACATGTATGAGTATTGATTTACGGCATATAAAATTGTAAATTACTTTATTCAATCATTTCATTTACAGTACTTTTGGTTGTTACGAAATTATTTTATAATTAAAACTAAGGCGTGGTATTTACAAAGAGTGAACCTACTTTTTGGAAAAAAAAACCGGCTAAGTGCGAGTCGAACTCGTGCACAAACGGTTCCGTTCAAAACGGCAAAAAAATTACGTTTGTTGTATGAGATTAACTATTTACGGACAGCAATGTCTCAGTAATAGGGTTCCGAATTTTCCCTTTCGGTATGGGACCCTAATAATGAGAAATCGCTTTCTAAAATCCATCCAATTATGCTCAATTTTACCGCGAACAGTGAACAGCCTAAACACAAATTAATGGAACGCTGTTCGAACGTAAAATCGTGTCAACGAGTCTTCGTTTTAATCACCGAGAGTGGAAGCGATTGTCCGCGCCCACTCACATCAATGTTTGCCCACCTCTCGTGCTTGCCTTTGTAACCGGACCCCCCAGCTACGGTTACTATCGGCTGCGATACTTCATCATTCTCCCGATTCTATCAGACATACACCGTTTCAAGTGCTTGTAAAGTGTCACTTTTAATTTATTAATGTATTACGCCATTGTTGAAATATACGAAAAGTGAAAATGAATTCGCGACTGAAAAGATTCATAACAGCGATCCTATGGCCGTACATAAAAAAGGGATTCGGCTGCTGCCAACGTTTAAGTGGAAATTGTTTTTTTCGTTCGCTTGTCATGTTAACAATTCATTTTTTCTTAGAATGTGTTATATTTTTCGCGGTCTTACTAATTATTTGACCGACTTCCAAAAACAGGAGGCGGTTATATGTTCGGCTGAATATTTTTTTTTTTTGTATGTTCAACTATAACTCCGCCGTCTGTTGACCGATTTTCAAAATTATTTTTTTAAGTAAAGGGTATAATCGTACGTTGGTCCTGTTGTCACCAAAGTGGTGACCTGATGATGGGATCCATAAGGAATCGAGGGAACGCCTCGAAATTTATATGGACACATATAGTGATTTTGACTTTTTCTGAAGTAACACAAGTATATGCTACCAAAAAATAAGATTTTGCACCAAGGTATACCCTGGATCCAAAAGCACTGAACAGAACTCCTCAGTCTTTAAAGATACGCGTTTGGAAATTTAGGCATTGTTTAAAGAACTGCAAGCATATGCCACTATGTAACTTACAGTACAACATCATCATCATCTTACTTACAATACCTAATGGAAGCTTGGCGCGTATTCGATTATACATTCGATCATTTATTTTAAACGTTCTTAAACGTATTTATGATAATTCAACAAATTTCACTAAAAAGGGAAAAAATACAATTTAACAATATACAATATTCATAATTTTAAAGTCGGTACCAGCCAACTTATTTATCAGGATATTGTTTGGATTATCAGGATATTACATACCAAAATTCATCAAATTCCGTTTAGTAGTTTTTACGGGAAAGAGTAACAAACATCCATTAATATTAAAAAAAACGCACATTTATAATAGTAGTAGGATACTAATATTATAAACGGGAAAGATTTGTTTGTTTGTTAACATCGAATAGGCTCCGAAACTACTGCGCCTATTTTGATGAAATTGATAGAGTAGACTACTGGGAAGAACATCGGCTACTTGGTTTTGGGAAAATTACTTGGGTTGGGCGAACCCCGCGGGATTTACTTCTGCGCGTACGATGTCGCGGGAAACACCTAGTTTTGTATTTGTATAATTGTCTTTATAGAAAGCTTCTAGTTGTTCCTGTACTTAGCAGTTTACATTCAACTTAGTTTCCATAGAAAGGCAAATCGCCAGTAGAGAAGAGCGAACTAATAAAGGTGATATAAAATTATAACAAGATAAATTTTGAAAAGTTTCGTCGTTCCCAACCTTGGCTACCTTCTTAAAGTCGATTGAAAGATCCGTGGCTTCAGCAGAATAACTTCGCTAATGTCTGCTAATACGAAGTTACATTCTATAAAAGTTTCATTTTCACGCTTGCTGACTCAAGAATTCAGTATTATACTTACATAATATTGCAATCAATGTTTTGTTTGCTGCGATGGAGTTCGTCAAGCTGTTTGCAATTGCGCACGTGCCTACATAATAAATGCAATAAAACAAACAAATCCTCAAACGTATGTTTCTAAAGAGGTATTTCAACTAATCAGGTGATTGGTTTTTCTTATCTTTAAAATATTTCGTGTCTTGGGTAAACAATTGATACGCTCCTTTTTTCTCTGAATAGTGTTTCAATTAACTTTCATTAAATAGTTTCATTGGTTATCCGTATTTAGTTGGTAAGTGTGTCATTAAAAAACTAATAACGCCAACTGGAGCGTGACCCGTTTCGCCGTGTGTTCAGAGGCCGGAGTTACAATAGTCGGTCTGTTTGCGGACGGCCTGCCACTTGTTGTTTCCGCTATATTGTAGTATGCCACACTTAATGTGTTCAATTAGATAACTTTTATGTTTTCACGCGGTTTTCAAAGGAAAAGCTCTGAATATTATAATACTGTCTAAATTAAAAATATTATACTCTTTAAATGTGACGCTGGGCGGGATTGGAATCTCTGCTCGGAGACCATTTTTATTTTAGTTTAAATTGGAAAGACATGTTATTTTCCTATGGTCTCACGACTTATATTTCCTCTCCGTAAAATCAATTATTTCGGCGTTACTCGCGTCATCTATGATTTGTATGCTTAATTATTTTAGTCATTTAGAGGCTTTAGCGCCATCTATCGGCGCACGTCCTTACTAAAACGGCGTTAGCCTTGCTATTAATCTTTGATTTTACTTCAACGTAACTACTAACAACGTACTTACTACGTAAATCGCGCTTGTATTAAAACACATTATTTTTTCATGTAAATTATCACCTTGTAAAATTAGTTGTCAAAATTTGATTGGCCAAACCACGTGCTCATTCTTTCCGTTTTTGCATTGATATAAGATATATATTGATTAGGATGTTTGTATCCATACTTTAATTATTATTTATATCATCTTTTATTTTGCTTACCCTTTATTTTGTGATGGTCACACAGCCCGTGATTTTGATCGTTCGGGGTTAAGATTATGCCGGCTGTAAGACTCCAGCTCCACACATTTATGGATTTTCCAGGGACCTATACTCCGAGTTCAAGGCACCGTTTTACATGGACTTATGGCTAGTTTCCACACATCCGGATGCCTGAGTGCCGCTAGTTATTCCGGACTGATCTGACTGGGTTCGGACCCAGTCTGCACCGCCCTTTGGACGATCTACGTCGCGGCGAACATACTGGCCTGAACGTCAGAGACGCTACAGGAAGTTGGGCTCCTCGCGCCACGTGCTGACTACATTCCCGGATCCAGCTAAGCTGCCCGTGTGGTTAAAGCCCCTCCGATTCCCATAGACACCAAGAAGCTAAACCAGGTTTTTCGGCCTTCTGCCCACGTCCACATCTTTAATATATTTGTCACGTTGGTAATTCCTCGTTTCATTTAAATTACCCGTAACAACAATAGTCTTCAATCAAAATTTTAGATAGATAGATACTTACGAAACTGACTTGTAATTTTTATAATATTGTTTACTACATTGTAAAATATCTCTCGGCATTAAGTGTGAGTTACAGCTCGCATTAAGAAATGAAACGACTACATTTGTAACTCTATATTAGTTTGAAACTGCTAACTGCGATTGTGCCCGTTGCTTTGCTTATCTGCTAGAAAATATTGAACTCGCTCACGGCAGATAAAGATTGTTTGTCATTTTCCCTACGGATTATGGGCTAACTTGAGAACTCACTTCTATCTGCTGTACGGTCGGTTTTGTAATATTATTGAATCGATGTAAATGTGTTCGCAACAAGTTTTTATAGTGTTTTATTTTTATAATATGGTATTCAAGGTACCAAAATGTTGCCTGTGACATGATACTTGGGCGACTACCAGTTACCGTAGGTATAAAAGATAATTTAAATGACGTACAAACACTTTTTATGTCCCTCCTTAGCTAAATAATAATATCAAATACATATATAATATAATTTATCGTCTATATCATTTATATATTTTGTTTTGGGTATATTTGTTATTACATTTAATTTATTCTACTAAAATTATTTTATTTTAATTATCTTTTAATTTTTATTCATTTTAATGTAGGTCCTACAGTCAAGTGGCAAAAGCCATTTTGTATGTCTAGTTTTATATAGTGATAAGTTTTTGCATAAAAAATAAATAATAAGTAAATATATACGTAAATATAATAGTTCACGAGCTAATAGCCCTAGATTTTCCAAAGTAAAGTCCGATGTAACATTGCTTCAGCCATTATTATGGCTCTTGTAGTACTCTCTCAGAAAAACTAAGGGCTTTCTAACATCTTACCTGGTTCTTCCCCTTGAGCACGAGCACATTGGAGACCCTGCCGAAGGGCAGGCCCAGCTGTATGATCTCGGCCTCCGTGGTCTCATTGGGTATGTTCCGTATGTGGATCACCCGGGACGGCTTGCCCACGTTCTGTTCCAGTTTCACCTGCGGACAAAAAGAGTATCTTTTTATAGCAGTATAGCATAAAATCATTGCAACTTTGACAGTGGCAATGATTAGAATTTTCGTTGCAGTTTTCAAAACAGTTTTTTTTAAATCGTCAAGTCCGAACTCCGAGGTATAGCCAAAGCCGTAGTAAATCGTTAGTGCAGTCAATGAGTGAAATCAGTCGATTTAGGGAAGTGGTACATGCTTTTCTCAAATTTGCTAGGACCTAGGGAGTTTTGGAGAGAACACAAAATAACACTATTTTTGCAGTTGTACCACTTGCCCACACTTGTGCACGGTAACGCATATTTAATGCTTAATCTTCTACCAATATACCAAAAACAAAGACGTCATACTTGCACAATTGCCGCAAAAACTAGGTCATAAAATGTTTTCAGACATTTGAGAAAGATTTTTAAAATATGGACCTACAGACTTCTTGAAAAGTTAATTATTAAATTTTGTAATTTGAATACTCCCCATAATAATCTACATAAAACCTAGATACTAGGAATTACTGAAAGATATATTTTATTTCAATTAAAAAAATATGTATTACAAAGTAAACATTTTCTGTAAACATTAACTTTTTGTTTACTTTATACTACAAAATTTTTATTTCGCCTGTTTTATAGATAATTGCAAATTAAATATTTACACTAGAACCCCCACGCAAAACAAGTGAACGTTGAACAAACGCGAAAAAATGCAAAAATTAAAACATTAAAAGATATTCGCTATATTAAACTCTTACTTCCGGGTAAATTAACTGGCTAGCTCATTAAAAAGGCACAAAACATATGAATGGGCCATGTAAGCGGGAATACTGGAATATTTGTAAAAACAAACACCCCCGCTTTATTGTTTAAACGGGCCGAATTGTGTTAGACCGAATGCGCGTTTAAGCGGCGTACAAAATGACCAGCCTAATATACATAAAGCTAGCATTGTTCAGGGAAGAGGCGGTCGGATAATTGAAAAGTCGATGTTGTATAATTGCCGTGGCTTATCAGGCGCGGTGCGGCGATGTGGGCTCCATTGTCGAGAGGCTTTTGATTATGAGCCCCGCGCCGTGCCGGCCGATATACTGTAGCTTTGTATGACACTTCACTTTCTGTCCAGGTGAAAGAGCTATGTGGGATTTTCAAATAATCGGAGATATTATACGCCCGCTTTCGCCTGATAGCCCTAAAACCCACGCTTATCCGTTTTATATACGCTTTTTATTATATTCATTTTGCAATGAAATGAATATTTTAAAATTCACCCGTAAAGTATACTATTATTTTCCATACGAACAGCCAAGCCTAAGAATATGAACTGTGAAAGGATTTGGTTTATATTTCTATGAATATTTAAGAAATGGAAAATACAGCGCGTATATATGTACCGCTCGTAATTACATCTCAATATAATGTAGGTGTAAATTCAATTTGATATATCGCTCATATCACCTTGTTGTTATTGGGTAATAGCCCATATGCGGCTATTAGCCGCGGTATGGGGTTTTCATGCGGTTCAGCTCAACTATCACTTATAAGATAACTAGATGATGCTGCTTAGTGCTTTGCATTAACATCGGTTTACAGTAAATTAAATATTAACTGTATTTCACTACGGATAAACGCACGCCTAATAGAATGTTACTTTCGGGAATTCTGTTCCTACAGACCAATATTTTCGTTTTGATAGGAAGATAGATTTAGGCAGATACGAGTACAATAGGATTATGATCTTTGGATAACAATAATATCGACATAGTTGACATTTTTATGATCAATTTTCATTTTAACTTGACATAATTCTTATTAAGCTTAAATAAATAATTGGGCTCTTATTCTAAAAAGTAACCAAAACGTGCCATTATAATTTTCAAATAAAATCAAAAGGAAACAATTGAATGTATTATTGATAGAATATGATAATCTGTTCACAAAAAAACGGACATCATTCTGTGTTGTAACAATAAGAGACGTCGTACAATTGACATCAAAAGAACCAAATCTCCGTAAGTAAACAAATAAAGGCGAAATATATATTTTTTAAAGAGAATTGTAAAGGAGGAAATCCAAAATACACGTTCGCCCACCTTGAGGGTATACTGCGAAGAAAACAACCGGTAATGAAAAGGAGGACATTATTTTTGTTGGGTCAGAAAATCTGCGAAACGATTTCCACATCAGACACTTTAAATCATCCGCTCCGTCTAACATTTCATCCATAAATATTAAATCTTGGCTCGGTGGCTTGAACTGAAAAAAGAGATATCGTGTGACGTTTTGCGAGATTCTCGGAATCGGTCAATTTTCCCGATGATCGCGCCGGTCCTGTTTATTGAAATACTATTAGCCAGCTGACTGACTCAGGTGAGCTATCGTGTTGTGTAATAAAAGTTATTGTAGAAATAGTGTCGCGATAAGGAAACTATAGTGGCCCCAAAGCAAAAGTTACCGAAGATCCACTAGTGGACTTAGAAAATAGTTCAATCCGATTTATACCCCGACAAATTAGCTTAGGTCCTTAAGCTTTTTATTCCTATACCGCAGGATTTTTTATACGTAAACTGTAAACGATTTGCATCCTTTAACGAGAACATTTTATAAAGCAACCCTTAAACAATTAACCCTTTCTATATACATGAGGATAAGCTATGAAAAACAGCTAGTTGTTTATTAAGCATAGCTGTAAAATATTTATTAAAATCTCTTGAAACATATTCGTAACTTCAATTATTTCCAACTTCGATTTATGAATGGAGTTATTAGTTGATGCTTACCAAGTTGCATGTAACTAAAATACGCTGCATTAAGTTATCAAGAATCGACAAGTTAATATATTTTACAGACATAACTCGGCAACTTTTAATTGGACGCCAATTGCTAGTATCAAAAGTTTCCAGCGATATTATGTTTAGCCTGTTGAAGATCTTTGATTAAAATACCAAAACACTCACAGCTAATTCACTGTGCATGTTAATATAATTCTGCTCCTCACTTAAAATACTTATTTAACAAACTTTAATCTCTGCATACATAATGATTATTAAAATAACCCACATAAAATAACGTTATTCGTAAATTGAATTCAGTCCAATTAAATAATTAATTTGTTTATAATTAACTTTATCATTTAAGATTTACAAGATATTTTAATTTTGCAAACGTTTTGAATTAAATATATTTTCTTAAATTTGGTAGTCATAATTAATATACGAGTACGAACGTCGAACACATTATAATACAATATGACTCATATTTCATTTCATACATTGAAGGAGTATTTCCTTTAGTACTTGGCTTAGGAAAACGTATTCTAGCGATATCATAAATTAAAAACTTAAGATTGATAAATAAAGTTGATTTAAAAATATTTTGTTTTTTAATTTCTACTGATAAAAACACCTCGAAGTAACTTCCGGCAAGGATGTGACGATACAAATACACTAAACACATACGTAGTAGTGAAACGAAACGTGTTTCTGTAAATAAATAGTTCATGACATCTTATAAAGTTATTTATGTCAAAACGTCAAACGGAACGTCACACCGCATTTTGTCTGAGCGGACTATATACTAGTATGACGTCACAGCACAGATAATCTATCAACCAACATGGCGAATAGTGTTTTGGGCGGTTTTTAAAAAATGTATTTTTAAAATATATTTTAAATAATGTGATATTTTTCGTGTAATGAAACAATTATAAAGCGTTTAGCACATAAATAAAAAAAAGGTCAATTAGCGCATTACAGATGGGATGAGCAAATATGTAGCAGATAGGTAAATAACGACATACCTAAGCGACAAAAAGCGAAATAGTAATTTCTCCAGATGAGCTCGTAAACGGCTAAGTACCCGTTGGAGAGCGTTCCCTGATTTGATTGATCTCCACTGCGCAGGTTCCCCACGTTTTTACAGACTAATGTCAGGAAAATGAGGAAGAAAAGGAAAACATAATTAATTACTCTATTTGGACATTAATGACCTAGTCAAAATAAACGAGGGGGTAGTTTTATACTTACCATCTCAATGTTTTATCTTGATAAATATTTTATTTCGAGGATGTTACTTGTTATTTGGTTTATTGGTCAATTAGATATATTAGTTGCCGTACCACGTAAAGATAAGGGTTAGTAACAGTATTAATTATTATGCACAGTATTATGTAAAAATATTAGAAAACAGTTAATTTTTTGCTAAAGAATGGATTGCAAAACATCAACTGTGCTGAAGATATCTCTCGTGAAATATTACATAGCTGAACTGGGAATGGAAGCTGGAATCACAATGCACGTTTTATTTGCATTATTAAATTAATATGTATATCTAGTACACAAGATTTCCTTAACGACGGAAAAAGTACAAATCCGAGTCGCCATTTCACTGATGGATTTTAAATGAATATGCAAAGGGAAGAGTTGGATTTGAATTTGCCGGATAAGAAAGAACGAATAAACAATCGTTAACCGTAAAATTGTAAATAAAGAAGCTAATCTGGGGACACGTTCGTATTTAATTATGAATTAGGGGCGTTCCGTAATGAGATCACAATGTAATTAAGATTAGCAGAGGCGAGGTTTTTTCAGGCCCCGCTGAGTGAGACTAAACGGCGAACTAACATGTCGACCTTGTTTTTCTCCCGTAAAGAGTAATTTATAGCGGGGAAAAGGAGAATATTTCTTCTTATATGGATTAGTTCGTTAGTGGAGTAGACATTGCTGTGAGTTATTTGGCAGGTAAATAGTAGAATTGCAGTTTGGGATCGTAAAGGTTGTGATTAGCAATATAGCCTACTATTTTTAATCAGTCTTTAAAAATGACTGACGAAGACCTATAAAAAATGTATTTTGCAAATACAGAAAACCGGCGTGGAATAAGGCTTGCGTTGTGTTTCGTCGAGTGTGCGAGGATGCCGGAGGCCCGAGGGGGTTGGGGATTTTCAGGACCAGGAACGCAAATGCGCAGCAGCAGAAGAGTTACAAGTGTAACTCCTCTAGTGTTGCGAGTGTCCATGGGCGGCGGTAATCGGTTACCATCAGGCGATCTATAAAAACCCATTACCAATTAAGTAATATAGAAAACTTATGCTTTAAGCTGTCTACTTCATCCATATTTAAAATAATGAATTATTCATGAACTTCATCACTTCACTCGCAAATAAACGTCTCATTCTAGGTACATATTGTTAACTCGTAATTCTTACGTTATTAATCCATATTACGACACGTAAAAGGATTTCCAGGCAAACTGCCAGATTTCAAATCACACTTATAAATTCACTATACGGCACAGAATATTTTCGAGTTCGAGAGTTCGACGCGGCTATAATGTTGCCATGAAAAACCATGCGTTCTATTCAACAAGTGAAAACCCGCGAGAAAATCTGCCTAAACTTACGTTCACGTCTGTTCGCGAAGCATCTTGGCACAATTAGTTTAATGTCGTTGTAAAATTGATACGCTTTCGTACACCTTTTTTTTTATTTTACTCATAAGAAATCTCTAGAAAAATGAGATTATAACAAAAGTCAACCCCATCTCCATTAAGTAGAATAGCTCCAGCAACGCGCACGTAAGCGTTTGCCGCGTTATTAAGCACATTTTTAATAATTTTCAAATTTCATAACACAATTTACGCGAGGCAGAGAAAAGGCTTACTGACAAGAAATTTTTCTTCCCCGCAGGCAGTATATCTCCGTGTCACCGGCCATTATGTCAGGTGATATAAAACGTCTGTCATAAATATTGCGAAACATAGTTCACGAGCATTATATTTTCTCATTTTCTATTCTTTCTCCCGCATAAAGGATTCCAAAATACTCTCTTTTTATATAATTTTATAGAAAACTAGCTGGTGCACGCAACTTCGTTTGCGTAGAACTAATGAAAACGGAACCCTATTTTTTTAAACGGTACCCTAACATAAAAGCAGCCTAAGTTTATAACATCAGCCAGTGCAAGTCCCGTGAAAATCGGTCCAGCCGTTTCAGAGATTGGCCGGAACAAACATAGAGACAGACAGACAGACAAAAATATTAAAAATTGATTTTCTATTGTATGTACCTTTTATATACTTTAATATGCATTTAGTGGAAAACTGTGTCACTTTAATTTTATGTAATTATATAGATGTAGCCGTGGTGTAAGCACATACCTATTACAACGCCCGTTTAATTTCATAAAGGTCTTTACTTAGTGCCGATGTAGTTTATAGCAGCGACCTTTTAGCAAAATTTTAGCTGCCTAGAGTTATTAGTTTAGGCTGTGTGCGTAATGTAAATTTTACCTAGGCTAAACTATGTTTGTTACATTACTATCACTAGAGTCATGACCAAGAACTGATTTAAAATGAAATTATGGGTAGAATTTTTTCTATACCTAACTTTAAATCGGTTTATCATATTATTAATATGATTTAGTCCTTAACACTGCGTACGTTGAAGAAGGTTAACACAGGGAATGTCAGTGGCGAAGGCTGGTCCTCCTTCATAGGGAAACTCTAGCCTGTATTATAGGTAGGGATTTGGATGAGGGTCTTCAAAAGGTAAGTAATAAGTAAAGCCGATAGAAATGGAGTTATAGGAACCCCGCGCCACTGCCTCCTACCTATTTAAAAACGAATATATCGAAAAAAAATTGAATATATGAAAAGTTACATAAATATTAAAACAGAAACATTTAATTACGCAATCCATTTGGCGATCGAACTACATGCAGCTAAAAATAAAAGTGCGTTTATCCAGTTACAAACAAAGTGTGCATTACGAGCGTGTGCCCACTGCCCAGTTTATGTAAATACACTTGAAAATACTGTACAGTGAAAAAACCAGAAAGAACATAGTTTATTTTTTATTATATAGTCTCATATGTTTTTGTTTGTACACAATTGGTGTACCTACGTCGGCAATGTTTTTGTCCCTTTCCAAAATAATGGCACGGAAATTTGAAAATTTATGTAGGCATTGTATTTGGTTAGGTACGTTAATACTTTAAAACTGTACAAGCTGAATAAAACCTTCAGGGTCAGTTCACACCGCGACGATACGCGACGTGAAGCAACGGTGCATTTTTTGTGATTGTCATTCGAACTCTTACAATGAAACGTGTATCTTCTTGTGTGAAGATTAAAGTTCAATTTTGAATAGCTATCTTAAAAATGCATGCTACATGACAAGTCGGCTAGGTAGCAACTCGCAAGGCAATTTTGCAACCAAACATGTTCTAAAATAATTAAAGAGCAAAACCAATCAAATATTCATGAAAACAAAAGCTAAAAGCTCCTACGGGAAAAAATAATTATTTTATCCAAAATGTAAAATTCAATATTTCCAATTCCAAAAGATTAATATAAAAATGTCCGTTATCCGCCAGGGACATCCCCTTTGCAGTTAACACGCTCTTTAACAGTCGTTTATATTTCAATATTCCAAAGAATATAAAAAAGGAGATAAATCTTTTTATTTAAATTCGAGCTTTCAATCAAAATAGTTTTTTAGAGTGCATGACATTAAGCCATCAAGCAAAACAAAAGATATTTCTCAAAACACTGACGACAATTTTAAGTACCTATTTCATTTGAGGTTTTTCATAGGTACCTACTTTAAAATAAGCTTACGACTACGGCGAAGCCAAAAAGAAGGGTAACGAATAATGATTTTGGCGCTCAATGTATTGCGTATGTATGTTTGTTCCACCACAACGCCTATACTACTGATCCGATTTTAATGAATGATGTGTCAGTAGATTCGTGAAAATGCATAGACGTATATTATATATTGTCGGGGTTGTTTGGGGCCATTTTGACATTTGAGGTATGATGAAATCAAGATGGCGTAACTTTTCCTTGTATGAACATTTTGGAACGAAGTTCCTTATGGGCGATGCGGAGGGGTACCCAGCCGGGAAAAAACGTCCGTAACGTAAGATTTTTATGTATAGTCTTTATTATTTTCTTTATACCTCGAATAGAACTTAAAATTAATATTTGTATAATAAGGAACTTCGTTCCTATTCGGTGTCCCACGACACCACACGGCTTTTTTTCTGTCAAATGTACGTCATAGCCTATCTTTAGGTTTGAAATATTTGTAATAATGGCCCTGGTAACATTCGCTATATAGTTTGCGTAGTCGGGTTATAGTTTTTAACTTTAGATTAGGTATATCAGCAAATAGCAATGATTATTGCAAATATTTGACAACATTTAATAGTGTCAGAAGCTTTTAGGCTTTCTGAGCTTCAGCTCGATCATGATTTTCTAGATTATTTGAGAAGTAATTACGAAATGTTTTAAAATACTTTAAGTAGTTCGTGAACAATATTTGCAAGAGTTTATTTTTAACTATTGTTTGTGATCGTTCTTAAGGTGCATGCTACTTTGTAACTTTCTGTTCATTGTAGTTTTAGGATACTAGACATAATTTTTTGTAAGTTTTTAAACATAACAGTATAGGTATTAAAATTAAAATAATATTAACTAAATATATAAGACTGTAATACTGTAATAACCGAGAGCATATCAGAACATGTCTATGTAACTATGAACGCGCAATAGGTATTCTTCAAATTACTTCAAACGCTTTTGTCCGATTTTGCTCAAAATAATTTTCGTAAAGAGTTTTTAGCATGATCTATCAGCATGGAAAGTTACAAGTTTTTATCGCTTTTAGTTTAGAAATGCCAGGGACAAACTTTATACCACTTTGGGGGACAATTACTCGAAAATGTTTCATATTGTAAAAACGGCACGTAGTTAAAAAGTTAGATGTCAAGTCTTGCCTTTATTTAAAAAGACCTATTCGTCGATACCCCACACGATGGGGTAGAATGAAAAACTATTTTTCATCCCCACGTCACATGTATGTAGAGCCACCCCTAAAATATAAAATAATTATTTTACGATGCCAATACCGAGATCTATACACAATTTTTAAGTCTACCAAATTTTTATACATTTATATTCATATATACAGTAGTTAGAAGGGCGGACAGACAGACAGACAAACAGAGGGATAAAGTGAAACTATAAGTGTTCCGAGCACGGACAATGGAACCCTAAAAATTGGTAAATCAAGTATGTTATGTCAATTACATGTCTTGCATTTGGCGCTCGACCTTAATCTAATACCACGACAATTAATGGTATGGTCATGTTTGGAATACTTGTGGAAGATTTACCTTTTTGGCTGCAGAATCCTGGTTGTTGTTGTCCGCATGGTGTGGCGCGGCGGGTGCCATGACGGCGACGCCACTCTGCGACAGAAGCTCGTCTGAGCCCCTCTGTAACAAACAAACAAACAATCATAAATTTAATCTTTATTTGCTAGAATATGGTAACAAAATTGATATTAGCTTAATTTAATAAATTTTTAGAACACATATTCTGCTTAAGGCATGCAAATTTTAGTAGTTAAAGATTCATTCATTCGCAATAAATAATTAATTAGCTTAAATAAGGCTTTGTATAATGCCAGTGACCTTGAGCGTCAAGTCCCATACTAATTTTGTAGGCGACAAGGGCGTATCGCACCAACCGAAGAGTGTTGAAATCGGATAAAAAATAGTTTTAAATATTTGAGACAAAATTTGCAAAAATAGAACGACCTTCCCCCGAGTCTTTTCTTACTTAAAATACTGAAATAATTTTCACACTCATGTGACTTATACAATAAGAGAAAAAAGGTATTAATTTAAAAAAAAAGGGTGGCTAAGTCCACCCTTTTTTTTTTTTAATCAATATTTAAATAACTTCTCGGCTAAATTTAATGCAGATTGACATATATTTTTTTGAGATTATTCAAGATGAACCAAGACCATGACTGAGGAAAAAAGTTTTAAAGAACTCCTATTTTCAGTTCTATCCAGCACACAATTAACCCTTAATAGGAGGTAAATATTCAGTGCAAAAAGTTTAGGTCGTAATATATTAACGTATGTAAAATCACTTGCAAAATTGGTTTCAGAATTAACATGATCTCTGTTTATAAATTCAGGGAATTTCTTCCCTGGAGGCTGGAGGCTTTAGTATTATAAATGTTTGATGTTAAGCTAAATTAAATAATTTATTAATGCATGTAAGCTACTTATAGTCGAGTCCGGAACTCGCATTTAACCTTAACCGCGGTGCTCGTTTATGCGTGACCCGAAGACGGGGCATTAATATGTATTAAATGTGCTCAATGCTCATACCATGTACGTGTGTAGGTAAATATTAGGTCATTACATATGAAATTGGCGTTTTGTAAAGGAGGAACATAAAGTCGATTTTGTTTTAAACATGATATATTTATTTAATCAAAGTATATACTATTGCTATCTATGTACTTTTGCCATCTCATAGGTAGTTCGTTGATTCCTTTACTTAAAAAAACTATTCGGACAGGAATCAATAAAATCTTTGAAGGCGCTTTAGACTGCCCCATCGGAGTTGAATTTTTTCCCTTGCAAGAAGTTATCCAAATTTCGAAAAAATGGTAATCTGTCGAATGTAGTCCGTCCGTGTCCGGGGAGTAGGTACGGTGGATGTCTTAGACATTCCAATTGAAGCTCCTCTAATTTGGTAAACGGTCTGTTGTGCAGTGTGTGGTCTAGCGTTGTCCTGAAGCAGCAGTGGCCTAGAGCGAATGACCAACCTCGATTGTTAAGCAGCTAGCTTTTCCATCATGATTTGCAGTTGCTGGCAATAGACATCTGCCGTAATCGTCTGGCCAGATTTAAGAAAGCTGTAGTGAACGGCACTAGTCCACCAAACGCTCGCAAGTAACTTTTTTTGAGTCAACTTTCGCTTGGGGCAGGCTTTGGCTGGTTCGCCAGGGTTCAGCCATTGCGAAGAGCATTACCGATTATCGTACAGGATCCACTATTCATCACAGGTAATGATTCGATTTAAAATCCCTTCATTATTGTGCCGGTTAAGTAATGTAACGCAGCAGTCGACGCGCGTTTGTCGGTTTGCTGCACTCAATTCATGAGGTACCGTCCTTTCAAGCTTTTTCACCTTCCCAATTTGCTTCAAGTGGATTAAAACAGTTTTATCACTAATACCGCAGCCTGCAGCTAACTCGGACGTGGTTTGCGATGAATCCGCTTCCACAATAGCCTTCAATTCTTCATTATCAACTTTGGTCTCCGGCCATCCACGGGACTTGTTCTGCCGAAGGTCGGAATTTCCAGAACGAAAACGTTGGAATCAAAAACGCACTGTTTTCTTTTGCAACACCGCTGCCATACACATCATTAATCCTTCGAGCCGTTTCTGCAGCACTGGTGCCACGGTGGAACTCGTACTCGAAAATAATACGATATATCAATTTTTCCATTTTGTAAACAGAGTGACGCAAAGAAAAAACCAAAAGAGGAAAAAACAAATGAATTACGGATTTCGAAACACAAATGCATGAGTAAATAGCGGTGTAAAATTGAAATTGGAATTTCTAACCAAAGAAGATATATTAGAGATCAAAGTGGCCAGTACGACAAAACGCCAATTTCATATGTAAGGACCTAATACTAAACACAACAATATTAAGTGGCTACGTTATTGAAAATGCTTTTAACAATTATTACGAATAAGACGTTTCTCGCGACTTCATACGCACAAAAGAAAATCCCGTAGGAACCGCACCTTTCGCCGAGATAAAAAGTACCCTCTGTCTTTCCACGTGGTCTACTCCATATCTGTGCCAAATTTCATCAAAATCGGTCCAGTAGTTCTGGAGCCTACTCAATGCAAACAAACAAACAATTATTTCCTCTTTATAATATTAGGATAGATTAATTTACTATTTACGTAAGGAGTTGTACCTACTACACTATACTCCATAACATCTACGAGATATGAAATATAGAGATAAGAGTGCTACAGACTTCTTTGCCTCCCGTATGAATATACTGGTCTCTGACATCACATGACATCTGTACGCATTTTTTTTTCTGAGACAAATAGAAATGATATATAGACCGCACTACGGCTTTTACGAGTTTGTAATGATGTAGTATTGGAGAAACAAGACTTGAGAAGACAGAGAATTGGAGATGAAGACATGAAGGCGCTTCTGTATCAATCTCAATTTGAGAGGAAATGACAGGGCTTAGCAGTTAAACGCACCGGGCCCTGTTATAAATCACCCGGCATAATATAGCCGGCAATAATAAATGTCGCCGAGACAATGCGACTGATATGTTACGTAACACGAAAATATCATTTCTGAGTGACGTTTAATAGGCAAAATGGGCTGCTGCCTGCGAGGGTGAAGGACGGAGAACTGTCTCTGTATGAAAAAGTGTCCGCTGAATTGCGTTAAATTAGGGTAACTCCAGTGTAGCAACAGGGTTAAATTTTCGAGGACGTTAATAAAAAAACGTTATGTTTATTGGACATTTACTTAAATTACTCTACTAGCCACGAAATGAAAATAAAATTCTTAATTTAACTCGGGGCAAACTTCACTTTGTTGAAACTAGTATTCTTCTTCTATTTGTCGAAACTAGCTACTACATTCATTCCATGCCCTTTCAGATGTTGGCACCGCTCATGGAGGATTTATCAACTGCTCTTTACTGCGTACAGCTGGAAACTTTATAAAGTAGCCCCCATATGAGACAGTTCTCCTTTCCTCTACCCTACAACACAACTACGTAGAACAAACTACCATTTTCATACAAAAATCAATTATAGAACTGAATATCTTAAGGTGTTCGTTACGCTAAGTAAGGACTATGACATGGCGTACGTGAAAGAGGTTCGGTGTTCTGAGTGCGAATTTTTGTTACTACTGAATAAGTTAACTACATGCAATTATTATGGCGTCGAATTAGATACCATAGTTTGCCGCTAGGAGTGTTGTTTCGACACCATACAAAGTGCAGTTAACTTCTTCACGGCGAGTAGCGACAAAAACTCGCTATCAGCACACTGGTTAATTTCGTGACAATCGTACACTAATTTATATGTATTTGGGCTCATCAAGTAACACAACATTTTTGTATGTGTCTGTACGTGTTATTTACTAAGTGTAGCTAATCTGGGACTGAATATAATCCCGCACCTGCCGCCGTCCATCCGTCACGGAGACTTAATGAAGCCTACCACAGTAATGTTTTTCACTCGCTTATTATAGTTACGCTATATTGTGTCTTTGTTCCGTTATAATCAACGTCATCATGGTCATTATTATCACCATCGTCATGTCAGTGCCCTCGTAGGAGAATGTTTCTTAAACTTTCTCTATCCTCAGCTATTCTTCAGCTTCAGAGACTGCTTCTTCATTGTTTAGTGTTGCAAGACTTTTTCCGTCTAATTAAGTTCGTAATAGCCGGTCCTCAGTATAGTATAAGTCTATGCTTATTAAGTTAAAAACATATAGTTTTTGCAATCGAAATAATATTGCACAGTATAAAATATTCTATTCATACCTACTACATCATTAAATACTTATTTTGCTACAAATTTTATCGACATATTAATATTAGTCTCAATTTGTAAAACGAATTATTCAATTGAAAGTCGCAATTAAACTTATGAATGTTCGGGCATTAGTAGAATTAGTGTCGCGATATATCAATCACGGCATAATTACAGCGCATTAAGCTAACCACTTATTTAGTTTGCCATATTTTGTGAATACAAACTAACAGTGACAACTGTTTCAAATTAGTAAATATAAATAAATACACTGCAACAGTTTCCTATGTACTTATAGGAGGTACAGTAGTGGTAGATCTGCGAAATGGTGAGCCGTGTATGCTAAAGTTTTCTCAAATCGTCCCCTAAGGGGGTGAAATGGGTTTCGTCCCCCAAAGTACGTAATGAAATATCAACAACTGCGGACGGATTGCGTTGAATCTTGGCACGCATATTATAGTTATTATAACGTAGTCATCCGTTAAAAAGGATATTTCGAAATTCATCGACCAGCGGGGTAGAATACACGCGGACGAAAACTCGTGCAAAAGCTAGTCATTCCATAAATATTGACATTGTCTAACAAAGACAAATCCTATATCCAATCATCCACTAATATTATAAATGTGAAAGTTTGTGAGGATGGATGTTTGTTACTCTTTCACGCAAAAACTACTATACGGATTTCGTTGAAATTTGGTATGGTAGTATTTTAGGCTCTGGAATAAAATAAAGGCTAGTTTTTATCCCGAAAAGTCCAGCTTTCCCTTGGGTTACCAGATACTATATTTAATATATAGTATTTAATAAATCCCCGGGCGAAGCCGCGGGGAAAAGCTAGTCTGTAATACTTTGTGCATTTAACAAATTAAACAAAACACCCTAAATTAATATTCAAACTCCGAATAAAAAAAGATAATTATTTAAATCTGTCAATGTCAGATAAATATTAATTAGGCTGTGGTTTGTGGTCAATTCGGTCAGATTATATCTCAATAGGAAGGTTACATATCAGTAATTAATCATATTTTTGCCCATACAGCAAATATGCTCAAGAGGAGAGAGCTGGGGCTAGTTGTAAATAATCATTTTTTTCCATGCGGTGGCTATAGTTTTAGAACACAGTTTCAGGAAAAAAAATTGTAGCCATATATTTTCAAATAATTTTTATTAATAATATTAATTAATTATATCAATTTTTGTTGAAAATTTAATTTTGATCAATCTTGACTACCTTATCAAATATTTTAAGTACTGTATAACTTTAAGCTGAATGCCATTAAATTTATTCTAAAAATATATTCACTTATCTCTTATGAAAAATAACGAGTGTATTCTTAACAGAAGGCATCTACTGACAACTTCTGTGACTGAGGCATCCGACAGCTGTCAGTAAATAGCTACATTCCAGATTTGTATGGAATGTTTACGAGTAATTTGCAATTCCTAATAGTATAAAAAGGTTAAAGTAACAGCGGGAATCCTATCTAAGATGTAATGCTTTCGTTGTGGAAGCACCGACCGCGTCACAGAAATACAATATTCTATTCCTTGGGGTAATTTTGTAGAGCGCGTGTAATAATTGTTTGAAATTAAATAAAATTTTTCACAACAAAGAAAGAACGCGGATAATTTTTTCCCCAAATAGCGGATTGCGTTAGAAAATAAGATTTCATTTTTATAACAATTTTCAACTTACGGTAAAAGCCTTTGCCTCGTTTTATATTAAATAAAAGACAATCCTATTTAAAAAAAAAATTCTTTCATTTTTTTTACCCAAAATGAAAGAGAATGGGACAATGTTTATTCGCTGGCGGTATGAGGCAAATTAAACAAAAATGGTAAAAACGATAAAATATGAATCATACCTCATTATTATTGATCCATTATAAATTGAAATCTAGTTCTTTTTCGTAAATCGTTTAGGAGCAAGCCATACGTAAAAATGATAAAAAATACATTTACAATAATCCTTTTGTTTCCCGGGAAATCCTTATTTTAAAAATATTGAAAGATGTTGTTTTATATTATTATACATAGTAAGACCACAGATTTAAGAAAGAGAAACAGATAAACGGCTACATAGTTGGCTTTCGATTTGATTGTACTACTGCAAGCATACGGCGTGTCCACGATTGTGTAGAAAAAATGTGGGCTGTTAAAGGGGACGTCAAAATTTTATTTTTTTTATCTTTTTTTTATCGTTCTATGAAAGCTGTTTCTCTGTATTTTGTACTCTATGGTAAGAGGGCGGGTAATAGATTTGAAAACTCCTTTCTCGATACGAATACTGAAATGTTTCATCAATGTGGTCCGTCTGAATATAAAATATGAGGACCCTTTTATGAGGATATTATTAGGAATAAAAAATACATAAGCGGCGAGGTTTATTCGGATCAGACGGACAAGGTTCATCGTTACAAAAGAATACGTCAGTAAAATGTTATTTGTGTTTCCAACCCGGGCTAATAAATTTAATTCCGTATCTTGTACAAAGAATTAGATATAATAAACTAGATTCATCGGAAAATGTATATAAATATCCCGCATATTTTCATCTTTTATTTGGTTTGGATGTGATTGAATTGTACGTAATTTGTAATGGTTACTTAAGGAATTTTATAGGTCCGTATAAATACTTAAGATATTATGTTTATTAGTTGAGAACCATAGGATCATTTTTGCGTAACACAATTCTAAAATCGACCATATTGGGCGCACATTTTAATATCACTATTACTTTATGCACATGAATTTCTAACAATGAATACCTATCGGGCTCCGCTCTAACCTTGTACAGTTTACGAGTAGGTGTATGACTTTTCTCTGCACAAAAAGATAGCATAATAGTGGATAAGGAGCAAATAGAATATGTACATGAATATGTTTACTTAGGACAGTAAATATCTTCCGAAGACTGCATGAAAATGAAAATAGAAAGAAGAATAGCTAACACCTGGAAATGATATTGGTCACTTAGCGAAGTTATGAAGAACAAAGAAATGCCGATGGAAGAAAAAATAAAGGTATTGAATATGTGTATTTTGCCATGCTTGATATACGGGTGTCAAACCGCGGTGGTAATGGTGTCGGTGGTTGACAAAGCAACTGGCAAACAAAATAAAAAATTGTCAAAACGGAATTGAGAGAAATACATTTAAGTAGGTGTTAAAAGAAACGACCCAGAAAAATTAAAAGACATATAGAGTAAAACTTAATTCAAGAATGCATACATAACATACAAACAACTAAAGTGGAGATGGACAAGACATATGACAAGAGAGAAGAAGGAAAAATGGACGAGACTAATAACAGAATGGTACCCGCTAGCTGCAAAAGGAACAGAGGAAGACAAACTAAGAGATGGGAAGATGATATCAGGAAAATAGCGGGTGTAACATGGACTCGAACGGCAAGGGATAGAATTGAATGGCAATCTTTAGAAGAGGCCTTTGTCGGAAGGCAAGTTGAGGACTTACTACCTTTTGCCGAATAAAATCAGTTAAACGTGAGTTAAATAGTATTACAGTTTATTAAGTATATTATTTAGAAAATTTTGATAGTTGCAATAAGTTTTTTAGGCATACTTGTAAAACTTTTTTTGTTATTTAAACTAAGATCAACAATAAATGCTTTTTATTTTATTTATTATATGACTTGTGGTCAAATTCATGTCTAATCCAGGCTCCTAATGTAAATATTTTTTACATAACTAAATAACAATTTATGTTGGGTAAACCACTTAATACAAATCACTAACAAAATTCGGAATGTTGCTGTCGCATTGTTTTTGGTCGAATAAAACAAAGCAGGACAGAAAGTGAACATTAAAGGGAATGAAAAATAGCTTAAACATTTAATATGTTATTGTTTTCGAGAGCCGAACAAAAAGGGCGTAAGAAATGTATAATTTTTATGGCAATTTCACGACTTTTCATTCCGATTTGACCTGGACGCGTAAATTATGATTAATTTTAATACCGAGCTACAGTAACGAACGTAAAATGTTTTTATGCGAGATAATATTTTCAGTAAGTCATGTGCAGCATAGGTAATTTACAACAACGGTTTATGACTTAAGGAAGAGAATGAAACGTTGAGATTTCGAATTGAATAAGATCATTAAGAAATTGCTGCTTATAACATTTTAAGTGCGTGAATTAATGACATTATGAAACAAAGGTAGGTAAATCTACACAGACTTTTACTATAGGTTTACTATAGGTTTCAGTTTGGGTTTCAGTAAATTGTATTTTGAAGTAAAAATTATAACTGCAATTCGACGAGACTTTATCTATTATTTATCACATAATAAAAATGTTTAGTCACATCAAGATAATTACTAATTAACACGCAATTGAGCATAACGTTAAAACCAAAATGATATTAGTTCAAACTAAACTTTGTGAAGCCTTAGCCAAGTGATATTAACCCAAGCTACATAGTATGTATATGAGGCTATATTATCTACTTTTATAAAGGCACAAGAACATTCTTAATAACGGACGGGATATCTTCTAAATTATTAATAACATGTTAAGCGATATTAAATTGTTCGTTCCAGCGTGTCCCCCACTGCACATTCGTCTAATGCTCTAATATCATCCCAGCTCTAAGTAAGATGTCGAAATTAACGATCTTGATAATATTTGTTGGCTCAGCGCTGCCAGCTCGTAATTAATGGCGCCAATTTGTTCTGTGGTTATAACGGACATTTGTCAAGCACCCGTTGAGGATAAACTTCATAATCTATACATTTAATCGATCCGATTATTATATCTCCAGGCCATCCTGCAGTGAAATCTCTTGCGTAGGAAGCCTCGACGGTGGCTAACTTTGCGGAGCTGTTGTCAAATGTGCTTTCGAAAAGAAAAGCTTTTGGTAACTAATTAAGTTCATATAATGGGTTGCTTTTAGTGCTCTATTTTTGTAAATGTTTTAGAAACTAAATCTGTAAATTTTTATCCGAATAAAAAATCTTGACTATACAACAGAAGTTACCTTTGCTCACAAGTCACAACACCAATGAAGCTACTAAAACCCTATTGGATTCAATTAATTAAACACGACTGGAACTAAATCGGATTCGGAGAAATAAAATTTATGAAACGCTAAATCTGTAAACTGAGATATTCTATTTAAATAAAGTTTGTCGATGTGCCACGGAGGTTTTAAAATAATAGACACTATTTTAAAAGAAACAAGTAAAAGTTAACAATTCTCATCACAAAGTGGAGGCAAACCTCTTAGCCCCAGAACAATATAAGGAGACATTACTCGCTGTCACAAGTGTACTTTATAGGGAAAGCAGCGGTAGGGAGTTGTGCGAACAAACTTGCGGAGGCTGGTTACTTTCGTAATGAATAGAGACGTCAGACGCCAACCCCTACAACGAACTCGCATACCATTTTAACTTCCACTGGATATCTAAACTATGTTGACCGAACGGCTAGGTCGATAACACTTTTAATAAACTCATTAAAACTGCAGGTGTGTTTACAATTAAAGGAGATAAGCGGAAGCTTCAATTTACGATTCTTCGGGTAAAACTAATCTGGCCTTTAAAAAAGTTGCACGATAAAAGAAAACGGCGGCGGAAACAAAGAGCGGCTTGAAGGCGACATTTATTTGCATGAGAGACGATTTGAATAAATATAGTAAATAAACACGTCGAGGGTTATGATTTTCATTAAATTTTTAATGGATCCGACTTTAATTTGGTTTGAAATTTATATAAGGCCATTATTCTCCTTATGAATAATGAAATACGAAAATGGTTTGATATCCCAGTGGTAAATGGATATTTTTATACGGTATCTTTGGACAGTAAAATGCCTCTTCACATTTTACGATAATATACCTATTTATTATACGATACCTAGTTAGTACAAAACAAAACTTTAAAAATATTAAACAGACCTAATTATACTTACGCTATAGATACTTTAAGTAAGGAAGTAAATGAATCTGTCCATACAAATTAATAAAATTGAAGTGTCTGTTTGTAATTTAAAATTAACAGCTATTCATTTAATGCATTTTAAAGTATATAATTACGGTAGGTACAAAAAAAAATATATTTATAAATTTTTATCTGTCCATCTGTCTGTTTGTTCCGACTAATATCTGAAACGGCTGGACCAAATTTTACGGGACTTTCGATGGCACAAAGCTGATGTTATAAGGTGTAACATACGCCAATTTTTCTTAGGCTTCCGTTTAAAAAAATAGAGTTACGTTTCCTTAAGTGCTATGGAATCGAAGTTACGGGCACTAGCATAGCTAGTAATTAATCTATTAATAATAGATTAATTACTAGCCCTTGCCCGCGGCTCCACCCACGTAAATACAGTATCCCTCGGGAACACTGTTTTTTTTTCAGGATAAAAAGTATCCTATGTTTTAATACAGAGCTTAAACTACTACCATACCAAATTTCATCAAAATCCGTTCTCTATTTTTTGCGTGAAAGAGTAACAAACATCTATCCACTCTCGCAAACATTCACATTTATAATGTTAGTAGGATCAATAATACATAAAATATTGTTAAACATTTTTCATAAAAGATTGACATGGCGATAGTTAGCGAGTTGGGTATATTTTGTGGAACCTAATGAGTTACTATCAAAGTTTAACGCCACATTTGTCTTGTGAATATTGAATTCCCAAGAAACTAGCTACTTAGCGGGACTTTTAGTTAGCGTCGTTTGTGTACTTGTGGGTACTTTGGATAAATTTATGTAGCGATATCGTCTTTTCAGGCGATATTGTGGTGGTTTTACGATATTGAATTTTAAGTGCTTGGCGCGGTCACAATGTACTCCAAACGAAGCGTTTTCAAGTTACTTTTATAACAAATACGCATATTTTTTCAACAGTATATGTTTTAACTTTTAAATTATTATAATTCATGGCCTTATAATACAACTTATTTTTTTTAAAGTTTGTTAAATAAAGCAAACCAAAATTACATACGGTTTTATTTTGCTGTCTATTTAGGTATTGATTTTATTTTTATGGTAGATTTTAACTTTCCTCCGCGGACGAAGCCTGAGTGGCTTCCCTATAAACACACGATGTCGGCATTACATAGCCTAAAGCAGCTGCTAAAATCCTAAATTGATTTTTATGTTAAAGTGTATAAGTGTTTTAATTTCCGCGTTGTTTGTTATCCTTTTGGCTGCGACTCTTGTGTGTGTGTGTGTGTGTGTGTGTGTGTGAGACTGTGTTTCTTGTGTTTTATGTCCCTGGTGTGTTTAAAAAATATATTTTTATTTTATTTATTAGGTGTCTGTTTTTTTGCCTAGGAAGTTTTTATTCGCCTATATTGTACGGATTGCTTTCAAATGCCAAACGCATTCTGCTTAAAACTTCGACAGCGCGATTCAGGAGGTGCGCCGTGCGGTATTGGTTGCCACGTTGAATGGGTGTTTTCGGTTACTGAATATTCGGTATATCGATATGACAGCCGACTGTCAAACGACGAACGAGCAGCCAGCCATCAAGAACCTGAAAATTATTATGTCAGTTTTGAGGTTCTTGCTGTATCTGGCTGGGGTATATATTTGATTGACTTCCCAAACAATACTTTGGAACAATGAAGATTATATGAGACTTAGGGTCAGTTAACACCGCAACGATACGCGACGCGGCACTGCATTATTTAATATAGCTATTCAAAATTGATTTCACTACACAAAAAAAATACACGTTTCATAATATGACTTCTTAACACTAATGATTTTCTGATTTTCTTGCAATACAGTACAGTTAAAAAACTATAACCCGACTATGTAAATTACCCGCAGTATTATTAAGAATCTATGGATACCTCATTCATTATAATTGGATCAGTAGGCGTTACGATGGGACAAGTATATTACTTACATACATAGACTGTCAAAATCATCGCCCCTCCTTCTGGCTTCGCTGTAGTCGGGTAAAAACATTCTGTACCTAACCGCTTTGAGTCAAATTTATTTGGCATCCAAACGACCGTGCATTCTCGAATCCGAAACAGGATAATACGTGTACAGTGTGCACGTACCCTAATAGCCCAAGTATCGGAAGCTACTCTCCAGAGCATAGATCTCGAAAACAGGTAAGTTGGGAATGAAACGTCTCAAATGTACCTACACCTCGTGCACTTTTATTCGATATTCCTTCTCAAAGATTGTTTGTTGAAATAGGAGTTATGAAAATTGCTTTCCGAATAGATTCCTGTTTCTATTCTACACAAAGCTTTGTAATAGGATTAGGTATAGGAGCGAAAACTTTATTACAGTTCATCAATATTTCACCTTCGATGAAGGGGTGGCACAATGCAATTTTATAATAAACTGCCTGTGATTTTTCATAGGAATCACTTTTAGTACTGAGAAATACGAGATGCGTACCTAATTCTAAAATTCTATTCTAATATTTTATCACTCTGTATTTGATATAGTTATTTATATTTGTTTGCGCACATCCAATATAGAGATTGCAGTTGTACTGTCAAATTAATAATAATTTTATATCATTAAAAAGCAATTTACCTAACTCATTCTAAACACAGTTAAGTTAATAGTTATATTTAAAATATTCATAAGCGGGTTGTATTATGAAAGTTATAGACATAGTTTTATGATAGGTATTTAAAAACTTAATTTTACTACTTACTCTGAGCAGAGAAAATAGAAGCATAGGGATAAGCTTTGAATTTAGTGGGTTCATTATGAAATTCAAATCATCTATCTATTTTAAATAGTTTTATTAAATAACTCGAAATTGCTAAATCAGCAACCTTTTTTTTAATATCAGTTAGGCTGCGGTTGAGCACGATAGCGTTAGTTGTGTTAGTGTTCTTAGGTCATGGATTTTTATTAAATATGTGTAAGTATTAAACATACTTCTCGTTGTCTGGTCCCCGTAACACAAGTTCTTCGAGTACTTAGCACGGGGCCAGATTGACGTGGGTGAAGCGTCCATAGATATAAATATATTATTATAACAAGCACTAGGACGCTACTGTAAACTAAAAATTCTTTGCTGCCAACATATTGATTTTAAATGTGTAACATACAAAGCACAATACCTAATGTCACCCGTACCACAGCTAGGCACAAATTAAAGAAAGAGGAACATATAAACAGCCACATAGTTAGCTTAGATTTTTGTTAGCGTTAGATTGCACTACAAACATACGGCGTGTCCGCCATTGTGTGGGAAAAATTATGGATCGTTGAAATCAAAAAAACGTTGATGTCGGGGACGACATGAAAAATTTCAAATTTGGATCGATTTGGATCGTTCTAAATAAGAGCTGTTCCTCTGTAGGTAGTAGGTACGTAAGTTTAAGTATTTTATACTCTGTGTTGCTGGGACTGAACTGTTCAACATTTCCATACCATTTCAAGATGATGAACAAATACAAGAAAACAAGAGGAAAGATGTCACACATCAAAAGTAGTACAGCAGGAATTATAAACAAATGAAATAGTATAAATCAAATAGATTCTTTATAGGCACGTAGCAGGTAACAATTCATCTCGCAATAGCCCGTAAGGAATCCAAGCGATCGTAATTTCGTCGGGCAATATTCCCCGCCCTTTCATATTTTCCTTTTGCGCTGCGAATGTTTTACCGTGGCCCAATACATAGACGCGATTTTGTTATTTTAAGCTTTGAATGTCTCTCGATATCGTGTATGCGTGAAGCATCAGTTGGGAATAATAAGATTCGCATTATTTTCGTATTCCCGGCAAGCGAGCGTTCTTGAATCGGTTAAATTAAATGAGATGGTTTTTTCGGCACACTTACACGTTCGAATGTTATTCAAAGATAGGCGAGTTTTCATCAAGTTAAGTCACATAATGAAGCCATAACATACCTAAAATGGTATCTCTTAGAAAAGCTATTTTATAAGCAGTAGATATATAATATTATATATAATAATATATATAATATATAGAAATACTAAATAGTATTCCTATATTATTAGTAACTACGCATTTACATTTAAATATAAATTTGTTTTTAAAACAATTGTCACGGTTGCTTTTGTGAAAACCCTATATAGGTTTCATCATTTTTCATTCGACTAAGAGTCAGCTCACACCGACACGGGGATGCATTTATAAGATAGCAGTTCAAAATTGAAATTTATTCAGTACAAAATACACGTTTCATTGCAAGAACGGCGCCCGCGCCTCGATAAGCAGAGCGGTCTAGTTTAACATTCGAACATTTACAATTAAATGTGTATATTCTTGTGTAGTGAATAAAGTAAACTTTTAAAGTTGACAATAGACAACAAGCACCACAATAATTCCAAACATGCTAAAATTGCGTTAAATAATAAAATTCCACTTTCAATAAGTTTCATATTAAATTATAAAACTCCGTTCGTATAAATGTGACTTAGCAATACAGTAGGTAATATGAATACGAGTAGAAATATACGACTCGCATAACGTGACAACTTATTCACGAATATAAGCAAAAATATCTGAAGGACGGTTCAAAGGAAACGTCGTGTTTACATTTACGTCTGTAGGACCAGGGCAGCTAGCCTCAGATATTTAACTGCCGTCAGCGCTCCGCAAACATAAATAGAAGCAACTGAGATTTTAATACTTTTTGTCATTATTGCGTCCCTCCACCGGAGTTGTCTCGTTTAAACAGAAACACAAACCGAACGAAATGTTTAATCGTTATAATTTAGATGTGTGCTCATAACTTTGTTTTCCGAAGACTTCTGTTTGATGTCGTCTGTTTGTACTTGCACCGAACGCTTTTTAGACTTCGGCAAATTACAAGTGTTTAACTTCTGTTGATACTTCAGTTTGCGATTGCGGTGAATGTGAAAACATAAATAATTTCAAATTAAACGAGCACTAAAGTGGATATTTTTTATACACCTCTCGGTTTGCTTCCTAAAGATACACAGAGTAATGTTGTATGGTAAATTTCTGTATTTGCATTTTATATTATACTAGTTTTTTCCTGCGGCTCCGCCCGCCTAATTTGCAGTAACCCACGTCGGGAACACTGTACTTTTTCGAGATAAAAAGTAGCCTACGACTTGTTGTAATCCAGATTAAGCTCTGGTCTTAAACTACTACCATACTAAATCTCATCAAAATGCATTCAGCAGTTTTTGGCTCATTCAGTGAAAGAGTAACAAACATCCAGCCATCCATCCATCCATCTATACATCCATCCATCATCACACACTTTCACAAAATAAAAATAAAAAATATATTTCCACATACGTTATTAAATAACACTCATTTGGTATGGTAGTAGTTTGAGTTCTTGATTAACACAGACTACTTTTTATCCCGAAAAAGTACAGTGTTCCCGTGGGATACTGTATTTACGCGGGCGGAGCCGCGGGCATAAGCTAGTTTATAATAGTAAGTAGGTGCTACATGTTGTCTCTGTTGTACCTGCTTTTATCGCACAATGCGTTACTAGTAGTGAGTACCGCGTCGTGTAATCGTGCTTTACAATTAATGATCATTAATCACATCACTTCATTACTGGCGCTTGTAGGGTGATTCCACTAAGTGACAACCTTGATCTCTCCATAATCACCGACATGGCTGTAGCTCGTAAATTCATTTCAAATAGCGTTTTCTTGTTAAATCGAACATGTCGTTTGTTGACTTATTGTTATAGTCGAAAAACAAGAGGACCCGTTGCCCCCTGTCGAACGTCAAACAAAAATTGTATTTCACAGTAGATGAATAATACACAGAACTTCTTGCACCGTTTTCACTTTAATTATAACACTTTTAATAATTAAAGTGGGAACGGTACAAGAAGTTCTGTGTATTATTACTATGAAACATAAATTTCCACCAAGAACCTACAGTACACTTAATTGTTACCATTGTTAAATTAAGGCTGACAAAATCATATGACGAGGAGCCTTTAAATAAAGATTCAAAAAAAACCTACAGTACAATCAATATAAAAAATTGTATTGCTATAAAATTAACACAACGTTTAGCTAATTTTTAAAAGGAAATGTCCAATACGATAAAATTACTAGTTTAGTTAAATATATTCCTATTTTGAGCGGACTACACGCTAAAAATATACTACAGGTAACCGAGTTGATTTAGGTCGAAAATATGTAATTCGTTATAATCACAAACTTTTAAACAAAGGCCTTTTTAAACGTGGACAGGATTACATCGAGTGTTCTGGGCGGATTTGGAAATAGGTACTGCCAAAACATCGTTAATGGAGTTACCCACGGACAAGTTCTTCGCAGGGCTTTGCGGTTGCGATAACAATACAAGTTTGAATTTGTAAGATCTAAATTCTAAGTGCTGCGTGGTTTTGTAGTCTAATTCGTCGCTTCGCAATCGGTCGATGGTAAACTAGTTTCGCTTTTTGGCGTTTCAGCAAAGTTGTAGCGTGTACTATTAATTGACACGAGGTGACGGTTACATACGTCGTACATTATTTTTTTACCGGACTGCATGTATGTATGTTTGTTCCACCGTAGCGCCTAAACTACTGGTCCGATTTTGATAAATAAAAAGTCAATAGATTCGTAATAATAGCCCGGGCTAACAACATAGACTATATAATTTATGTAGTCGGTTAATATAGTTTTTTTAATGTAGTTATTCAAATTACCTACTTACATTAATTATGTTTCTTCCAAGTTTAAGAAAAAACTTAGGTTTAGCTTGTAAATAATAAGATTACCTACTAGATTTTTTACATATTATATTTTAATTCCTACCTTCTCTTTCTTACGTGGTTAATCTGTCCCTTTCCAGACAATTCTTTATTCAAATAGAACTAATACTCAAATCCGTAGGTACTTTAGATGACTGGCCCTTTACAAATATTTTCCTTCTCACGTACAATACCTGACCAGGAAAGTGGCCTTGGGTGACGTGGAAAGACAAAGTAAATATGTCCCCGTTTCCCGACGGCCGACGGTCCCCACGTTTTATCGGGGCGCGATCGTCGTTTGGGTCGGGAAATGAATTTAAAACGTGTTTGTGGGTAATCTGTTATCGGTCCCTTGTCTCCTATATGTTTTGATCTTAATCATTCCGACTAAATTCGGCAGTCTATGTGATTTTTTATTTTTTATTATGCCTAGCCTGTTGTGTCCCACTACTGTGCAAAGGCCTCCCCTCTTTTCCTCCATAAATCGCGATCTTTCGCGTTGGTCGGCCAGTCCTTATCAAAGGCATCTAATTCGTCGCACCACCTTTTTTTGGGTCAGTCTCTCTGCCGACCAGTCGGTAGCCACTCCGAAATAAGATGTGCCCATATATCTAGGTGCATGCGAGACACATGCCCCGCCCAACACCATTTTAAGCTGGCCGTTTTCTTTCCCACGTCAGTCAGTCCCGTTTTGGAGCGCAGAGTGGTGTTTCGGATTCGGTCGATTCTCTTGATACCTAAAATGCTACGCTCCATGGCCCCTTGACAGACCCCGAGCTTAGATTTTTGTGACGCGGTCAAAGACCAAGATTGTGCAATGTGAAAAATATTGTAATGTAATGTCCTCAGGAATACTATTGTTTATTTAAGTGCAACGTAAACAGAATAAAAATGTTGCGTACTTGCGCGACACGAAGACTCTAATAGGAATAACTGTAGGTTAATTATTTCGTTACAAGAACCCTCGTAAGCCAGTGTAACGGCGCTTCAGTGAAGCTCGGGGGGGCTATAAAAGCTACATAATACGCGGCGACGTAAAACTCTTATTATTTTAGTATCTGCGAAATGGTCGCGAAAAACATCTCGTAAAATAAAACCTGTCGCGTTGTAAAATGCAGACCCTTGCACGGGAGCGTTCGGCCTTCGTCCGCGTTGCAAATCCAGCTGGATTCAGTGCGGACAGCGGCTAGGATCGAAACACAGCTAGGTGGATTTTTATGGAAAATACAGACTTTATGGTAGCCCGGGGATAAGTTTCCATTTTAAATTGAAAAGAAACACTGAAATGTTACCCCGTCTTCCGTCTAGGAATCGTCCATGAATAACATTTCAACTCGGATAAGCGAACAGAAGTACGCGGACCGAACTCACGAGTGACTAAATAAATTATCTCCAATGCCTTTGTGGCGAAATTCGGATTCATATACACATAAAAGTTGAAAATTTTGTTACTCAAACAAAAGGTAACATTAAGAAAACAGGTGAAATCCTGCCTAAAAATTTACACATTTTCGGTAAAACTGCGACAAAGTTGGGGAAGTACCATTTACATAGTCGATGTCGAGGCGATGGTGCGTGCTAACTTCAAATGGGAATTATAATACCAAATTGAATACAAAACTTTCCTTTCAGTACCGAGTAATGGAGGAGTCTATGCACCGGAACAATCGAAAAGACAAACAGATTGAGTGAGGCGACGAGACACCGGGTCTGTTGAAATAATAAGCGCCTGACGCCTTTTTTGACGTCCTAGCTGTGCTTTCTCTGTAGCGATAAATTTTTACGCTTTGATCTTTCCAATTCAAATAGGCTTTTTTTCTCGTCGAATCAGAAATTATAGGAATATTTCAAAAGCTTTAAGTGAGGCGACGGTGCGGATTTTCCCTCCCACCGGCTATATCACACTGATTGAAATGCAAATGAAATGGTGTCCGTTCGAAACGTATTTATTTTCCGTGATATTAAAGTTAATCTATGAAATTAGCAAGATAACAAGAAATATTGATTTCCGCGCATTGCACTAACTATTATTCATTATGATTTTGCCTGAATGTGCATTGTGCACATGTTGATCAGATTGACTGATTTATTAAAATAAGAGCTCGTAAATTTCACAAAACTTAAATAAAATATTTAGTCCCAGAAATTATAGAAATAATTATTTATTACTAGAGAGTATGAAAATTAGCCAAACTACCATTAGAACTTGGAAGACTGCAACTCTAGCTGTAAAGAGATTACCGCCAGCGAAATTAAGGTTACGAGTCGGGAGAGTTTTCTCCGCGCTGAACAGTAGTTTTGTACCGATCGTTCAAGAAACTTCAAATCCGACGAAACAAGCTGCGACAAAAACATTTGCCTATGCCGTTAGTGAATTGTTCTCCCGCCTGTGACTGGGTAATTTCCATACATTTCAAGTTCCATCGCCTGCGGGACGTTCGTTCTTTTGTTGATAAATGTTTGACGGGAACTCGGGGACGCCATTAAAAGTTTTTTCGTGAATAATTCCAGTTTACATACGCAAATATTTACTCTTCAAGTTTGCTCGCTCTCACCTATTCTCTGATTTCTTTCTTGTAGACAATGCGATCTTCGACGTCGCCCCACTTCCGGGCGAGTTAATAGAATTTGAGAAATCTTATTTTTAAGGGACAATATTTGGTGTGTATTTTGTATGCTTCTTAATTAATTACGTGTATATTAAAAAACATTGTTTGGTGTATTTTAAAAACGTCGATAAAGGGTCAATTTTTTAAAATAACCTCAATATTTAAAAACAAAAAACACGACTGCGTCATTTTGATGTACCCAGTGTGTCGTTTACTCGAAAAACATAACCCTTCTGGCGCAGTCACCCGATTGCGTCGGAAGGAGGGTTATGTTTTTTCTGTGTATGTTTGTATGTATGTATTAAATCTTCACCCTGGGTTAAATTAGGTAATTCTACGTCACCTACTATTATTTCATAATTTCGCGATTGAATTTGAATTACATTACTAAAAGTAAACATTTACACGTGCCCCTGAAGCTCTATAGGCGTTAAAATTACACCTGTTATCGGACTAGATAACAATATTTTACAATAGAAATATGAATGGAAAGTTCGAGACTGAACTTGACAAACTTTTCGATTCGGAGTGGCAAGTTCGTTGAGCTATAACTCAGTGAAGTTGTGATCAGATTGCGGGTGTGAGACCACGGGGTTAAACTGCGCAGATACGAGCACGATCCCGCAACCGCTTCGACTCACGATTCACTTTTACTCGTTATCTAACTTCACCGGAGTATTTTATGAAAGAATTCAATAGAGCAAGCTAAAACGTAGCTCTGAAATACTACCATAACAATTGTAAGTGAACTTTAAAGTTTTAGTTTTAAAAAATTTAAACATGTCTAACCCAACATTGTTAAGCCCGAAACATCTTTCGGGATTACCAGCTTGAAATTTATGAAGTGCACTATACAGGTGTTGGTGTAATATTTTGCACGCTGCCGCTGCACTGAGGCGCTCGACGCAGGCGGCAAGACGTCCAGACTGAGTGGGTTAAATGGACCGTGGACAAGGCGGGGCGTTGCATTTGTTGCAATTTCTTCCCACCCCGCGACTTAATTATGAGAGTGCGTTCTTACATTCGCTATAAAAGAATGGCGTTAATTTCACCAGGGAGGTTACTTCCATTACACTAATTGCAGGCTACATTTCGTCTTCGGCTCAAAACTTCGTCTAGCACTGTAGACTTCTTGAACAAACTCGTGAAAGAGATTCGAAGAAGCCACTACCGACGAATATGAAACTCTTCGATAGTTGTTTCTGTGCATCTTTTGAGAGACGACATTTAACTAATATCACTAATTGAGATTTTAATTTAATTATAACTGATATTATTGCGCGCACTAATGTATTTTCTAAAACTACTAACGTTTTACTTTTGAAATTGGAAACATTATTTTCTAATTAATTTATTAATATTTTATTTCACAAAAGACCCAATATCAATTTACACGCGACCTAAAGGGGCCAAGCGGTAAATCAGCGCTTGAACCTCGATGAAAATAAAGTTATTCGAAGGGTCATGTTCGATCCCTGTTATTAGAGACACAAAACGGGAGAAGTGAAAGAAATTTTGAAGATGTCAAATCAGGGATGATGCGATATTGTCGTCGGCTATAAGGAGTCAAATAATTGGAGGCGGAGGCACCTGTGTTCCATAATGCGACGTCCCGTCTGGCCGAAAGGGCGAGGAATCAATTAGGCTGTTACCGAATTGTGTAACGACTGTAGTTACGAGCGGCGCGAGCAGGTCCGCAGCTGCTTTTTCCTCGTCTTACTTCTTGTTATTGAGCAATCAACGTTCGACGTCCAGATTAAGATTATATTAATCAATAAAATATTGCAAGGGCAATATCAATGAATACCTTTATATTCATTGATATTGCACTTGCAATATTTTTCTTATGACTAGTCGCATAAAGCGTATTTTTATGTGTCACTTATGAGAAGCTTTGTTTATAACTAGTAGCTCCCAACTACTAGTTATAAACAAAGCTTAACTCGGAGTTTTAGTAGAACGATAAAATAAATAATATATATATATATATATAAAAGAAAAAGGAAGAACTGACTGAAAGACTGACCTGGATTCGAATACGAGACACCAATTTGCCAGTGATGCAAAAAAGTACAATGTTAACCAAGCCAGTTAGATGCCTTTGATAAGAACTGGCCAACCATAGCAAAGGATCGCGATTTATGGCGGAAAAGAGAGGACTTTGCCGAGCAGTAGAACACAATAGGCTAGCATTGCATAATAATCATAATATTAATAATAAGTATCTAAATTATCCGTATATAGAAGATTTGACGACCTCTGTGGCTCAGTGGTTCAGCACGTTGGTGCTCAAGCCGGGGGTCGCGGGTTCGAATCCCGCCGAAAGAACCAAAAGTTTTTTGTGTTCCTGGGTCATGGATGTGTATTAAATATGTGTAAAATATAATAAAAATCTTAAATATATGTATAGTATAAAAGTATTAAATATACTTCCCATTTTCTGGTACCTGTAACACAAGTTCTTCGGATACTTAGCACGGGGCCAGATTGACGTGGTGTGAAGCGTCCATAGATATTATTATTAGATATATAATATAGATACGAAATCCATTAATTCCAAACAAACTTAAATAGCCAAAACATAAGATGGTCAAAACACACGGTCGGGGTAACTGGTGAATTATTTAGAGGTACGCAGTCTAGTGGTCAACAATTAATGATGTGGTCCGACTCGTTTGTCAAGGACCAGAGGTCTTGCGAATCCCTGCGCCCGCCGATCTGTTTCCCGTAATGTGCCAGCTGTGACGGACCCCACAATATTTCCTCATTTATTGATAATCTTTAATAATATGAGAAAGTTTAGTTTAATCCTACTGAATTGTTAAATAGTTAATATAATCAGGCGTTACTATGCGGAAATCCAAAGAATACAATTTAATTAACATTATATCTAGTAATATCCAGCGAAAAAATACCTACGACCTGCAAGCCAATGTGTGAGTGCAGTATGCACGCTTTAGGCATTTGCTTGCAGGTTTGGGGGTATTTTGTCGCGGGATATTACTAGATATACCTAATATCAATATCAAATAAATTGCGATCTTCTGCATTATCTTAATCTAAAATCGAGGGTGTTTAATTTTATTTTGCCTTGTCAAGTAACTACATGTTTTTTTTTGAAATACCTCGTAAATGATGTAAGATATTTTTTAGTGTATAAAATGATAATATATTAGAGCGAAGGATAATAAACTTTTTCTAGTTACATAAAAGTGGGGCTTAACAATTTTGCGAAATTTTATGTCATTCACGTTGCACTAAGTGGATTTTAATTTCGTTATATAAAGCCGACAATCTCCGGTAAATTGTCCGGTAAATGAAATTTTATATTTTATTGAAAGTTGAAGACAATTTTTAATATGATCAACATACAATCAGTGGAAAATCACACACAACAGTTTGTGAACGATGGGGTTTTCTGTAAAAAGCATTACAAACAGCCCTTGCTTTTACTCGCACCTTATCGCAAATTCTAAGACCGCAAGCAGCGCCGTAGATGCTGATTGTTGCAGATAGAATTTCATTCGAATCTCTTTTGAAGCGCGTATACGGGAGTCTTCCGCACGTTTACCGGTCAGTTCACCTCGTGACGATACGCGACGCGGCGTTGTAATTTTAAGATAGCTATTTAAAACCCTTAAGGCTAGAAATTTGAAATTTTGCACACGTATTTCTCATATGTCGCAGGCATTGCATGTCGCACTAAGGAAGGATTTTTCAAAAGTTAACCCCCAAGGGGTAAAATAAAAGTTTGTATGAAACTTTTTAATCCTTGGACATATTAGCATGACATTTCGTATTCGAATTGAGTACAGAAAAATAATGAATTACGTATTTCAGCGTTTTCTAAAATTCAGTCCCTGTGTGGGTAAAACCGGGGATGAAAGTGTAAAACCTACTTTCACGCGGGCGAAGCCGCGGGCAAAATATGCTAATCAAAACTATTTTCTCAAACTTACACCGGTAGTCCAATAGACATTGTGGTATCTAAGTAGCCTTCCACTAATACCCGGTTTGTGGGAACAGGGACGTTTTAAAAGGCGATTATAAATCTAGTAGGTCAGGAGGCGTCGTTAATTTTAATGGCGAGATTTATTCGTCACCGATTACAACAGTTAGATCAAACCGCTCGCTAACGTACCCACATTAGCGCAGAGCGGCCGGGTAATATCCACGATAAATGTAATTGCAATAAGTTAATAAAACCCCATGGCCGTTTAATTAATTCGCGGCGATTCAGCCGCCCAATTAAATTCTGATTGTAATAGTATTGTAAATAATTTGCTTTATCGCTGTTTTAACATGGTAAACGGAAACCATTATCCCTTAATAAGATCAGATATGTAGAGGGTTACCACGGAAAAGCTATATTTTTGTTTGCTACGCTACGGCGGCACGTTTGACTACCTTCTGGAATATTCTACACCTACGTGTAAAAAATATAGATTATTATTATTTTTATCTTTCTATAGACTATAATACGGTTGTTGACAAAGATTTAATGCAATTAAGTATTTTAAGAAACTACAATTCTTAGCTTAAATGCGCGTGAAATTTCGTGAATACATGTAGGTAGATATGATTTGGTTCAGTATTTTATATTCTAAAAATTATAATTTGCTGGGAGAATGGGTAAACAGATATAAAGTTTACACAATATATTTGATGCTATGTAAATATTTTTAGTAATATTTGTGCCTGTGGTATTGTAGAATCGATTTTTAATTTGACACTGTATCTAAATTAGCGTGGTCACGCGAGACATGAAAATATCATTTTAAAAGTAAATTATAAATGTACTAACTTTTAAAAAGTAGTGAGGTTACAGCAGATTAGGTTTCGATGAAATATTTGCCACATTATGACTTCCAATTTCAGATGGTGAAACGAAATGAAATTAGACGCTCGTTAAGAGTTCGGTGGTTTTAAGGGTTCGTTAATATGCATGAGGCTCGGTTACGCGACTTAGCTCTCATCAGCCGTCAAAGACGTCTACAATCCGATCTGCAAAATGACTGGGACAAGCTCAATTATGTTAATGGCTACAATCAATAACTAGGCTGATTGAATTCGCGATCTCTAACCGACGGTTAAGCCCATAATACACTGTTTGCGTTACACCGGGCTGTCATGGAAAGATAATATTGTGTTTGCCCATCAGCGTAATTGTATTAGCAGTGTTAAAGTATTTTTGATGTTCTTTTGTTTGACAGTACGAGTAGGTTCTGGTGTATCGTGTTGTAACTGTGGATGTGGAGATAGGATGGAAGCGGGTAAAGAGTTCCCATGGCAGGACACTTGCCTTGGTTCTGAATTCTCTATATTAGGTATGTTTTTTGCGTTACGAGCTTGATTATGATTAGAAGTGCTTTCCCTGTAGACACAGATACAAAATATCTCTGTGAGCAAAAATGTTCAGCGTTAAGTCTTGAAGGTCATTATTATATTGACAAAGTTTTAGTTAATATTAGAGCAATACATAAGTGATAAATATTATAAAACTAAGCTCAATGTGATTAGTTAGAAAAATATGTTTATGGTTTATTTTCTGTTAGTATTTCGTAAATAATATCTATATTTAAACACACAATAAGTAAATGTATTTGAGCCGATAACGCGGCACGTATCTATGCCGGACATCAGTCATTTCTTCCAAAATCAATAGTGGCGCAATAAAACAAATACCTTGTATTTCTGGTGTGAATAGTGTGTGGTGTGTGGGGTGTATAGGCACAGGAAAATGATTGATAGTGTACTGAGCACACATCGCTTATTGGACGAGAAATTGCGGGCCTCAAAATATACGAAAAAGTAATTTCGTGATGTAAACAAGGGTGTTTTTAAAGTAACCGATTATTATAGTACTAATGGAACTCAGATTAAAAGCACCAATGAAACGAAAGGAGGATGAAAAATATTCGCGCGATGGTGACTTGCGAAAGAATTCAAACGAAGGCAATATGTGATTTTCAGTCAAAGTCGGGATACACCTGTGGGATTTTCGCAAGATCGGCCAAACTGCCGACTCACGGGGCCGGCGCGCGCTTCAATTACGCGTAAATCCGAACACAAAGGCTATGCGTATTCAAATTCCATTAATCTCCCGGTCGGGTGGGATAAAATGAACCGGGCAGACAAAAACAATGCCGCCGGCAAATAACCGGCTCAGCATTGTTCCGGCAATTAGAAAGCTTTCCGTGTACTGTCCGTGTATAAAAACAAGGCAACATCAACACGAACCGCTGCCTACTGCTCGTTACCGTTGATGTTTATTACGGTGATTAGGACTAAGCCCGGCAATATCAATGTTTTCAGTCCGACTTGATTTGAATCAATAATAATATGTGGCGCAATGAAACCTTACGACACATTTCAGCCGATACCTGAAATGATAACGTGTCAATTCCAAATTTTTAATTTTTTTCCGTATCAATCGTATCACTTAAGAGGTTCGGTATAAAGTAACGTAACGGAATAAAAGCGGATTTTAAAGGAACTACACCCCGACTGGGAAGACGGTCACGAAAGTGAAAATTGGATAATTTTCTCGAGCAATTTAATATCTCGCGCAGCTCGTTCGTGTACTTAAGAATTTCATTATTCATTAGTCCATAACATCAAAGATTTTTCTGCGTAAAAATCTCAAGTAATAAAAATATATATTGTAAAATGTACTTAGCATACAAATATGCGTAAATATTTTGCAGATGATATGATTTGATTAAGAAATTTTAAGGATAAAGAAAATTAAAACGCTGTTTAAGAACTTTCTCTCTATATTCAGTAACTAACCTTTTAAATGGCAAAATAAAGGAATTTGAAAGGTCTCCGATATTTTGTGATCAGCCTAATATTTGCTTTTCCAACTAATCATCGTAAAGCTTTCATAACTAATTACGCGAAAAACTAAGTATTTTTTCCTGTGCTTTACACCAATATTTTTAGGTAATAATAACAGTGACATTAAAAACAATACTTGTTTGTAAAAATATGTCCACGTCGGATTACCGTAATTACCGATAGCCAATTAAACTATCGATAATTAAATAAAAACCCACAACGTACATGACTGGGCAAATGTTTTTTCGATATCCACCGACATTAACGAGCGAGTGATTAATTTAAAAAGTATAATCCGTTTCATCATTAGCGTATCGGACAATCTGCGGTGCCGGTGGATGTGAATGGCCACGAACACCGAATGGCGGTTGACAGTCCGAGCCTAGGCCTTCCATCAATCAGAGTAAATGTCTCGTTCCGTAAAAAAGAGGTGACTTTATGGATTTCGCCGTAAGCCCCACGCCTAATTGATCAGTTATTTTCACTCCATTCATATGAATGAATATTTTTTAGATGAGATATGAAAAATGAAAAAAAATTACGTGAAAATTCCATAGTTAGAAGTTTAACCATACTTATCTGTCCTGCAACGTTTTAAATATCCAGCTGAGCTTACCTGTAACAAAAATATATTATTCATTAATAAACATTTTTTTAAGTTAATTACACCTACCTACAAGAGGGTCGTTAATCGTTTCACACCGCAAGGATTCGAACCGCGGTGTGAATCGCCCCAGCACTGTTTTTTAATGAGTCAATTCGCAACGCGGTCCGAAACACCTAAGACGTTTTAAGAATGGGTCAATTCGAACCGCAGTAGAAAACATTCCCTTTTTTGGATGAATACATTTTAACGGTTAAATATGCATAATACAATCATGCACTTAATTACAGAAAAGTACAAAATCACACACCTACTTATACACACTACCATAATCAAATACATCACACCTACTATAATTAGCATAATTAGCTGCAGCAGCTAATAGGCTGCAGCCTGCAATGCAATTAGAAGGTACAATTGTACAGCAATGTAGTCTAAAGTGCCTATCTATAACGTATGTCATATTAAGACGAGCGCACACTGGGGACACGACAGTCGTATGACAGTTTTGTCTCACTTAAACAAGCCTATCTTACGACAAAAACACCTACAGTTTTTAGACAGTTGTGACACTCCTAGACAGTTTCGTTTATGAGACGTTTTGCCTCAAGTGCCTGCATATATTTTGTAATGCAATAGACAGTCTATCTTAAGCATAGACGTATATCATAGGCGAGGCATGTTTAGGCAAAAACTGTCTCCACTTAAATGGCCCACTTTTAAATTTTGACATTTAAAGTATAGTGAAATCAAGATGGCTGACATTTTAGGTATGGTTAAAACCAAGATAGCGTAACTTTTTCTTGTATGAAGATTTGATGAGATCTTGAGTTTTGGAATATTTGATCTTAAGACTGTCGTGTATCAAGTGACCGATCGATCTTAATGTGCTTAGTTGAAATTTCCTAAGCCTCACTATACTCATTTTAGGACTTTAAGCGACAAAACATTGGCTGCAACCTTCTGCGAGTACATTTCCACAAAAAAAATCCAAAAATCATCCAAGACTAACTTAGGATGTAAATTAAATAAGAGTGGATATCGCTCCCATCGTACCCTAAACATTAATTATTGGCTTTAGTTTGAAACGAAGAAAAATAAAAAGCACACCTTTTATTTTTACTTAGCGCACAGTTAAAACTCAAGGTTTTTGAACTTTACTATTCTTTTTCATTCAATATTAATTTACTCAAAATAATATGATTAAATAGCAGTATTAAATAGTATAAAAAAATTTACAAAGCTCAGAAGAATAAATAACCCATAACTATCATAAAAATAAGGGCGAGGCGAAAATTGGTAATTTGCTTTGTCACCCGTTTTTTTCTTACGAAAGAGAGTAGTTATAAGTATATTAAAGTGTACATAATAACCGACGATTATCAATCTCTTACGAAAAAAAAGTTGAACAAAGGTTGAACAAAATTTATTCAGCGGCACAATTTTGTTTTAACACTTATTTAAAACATATAGATAGAAACAGAATTACTATTGCTATGAATTTTGCTCAACTGACCTTCTTGCAGTAAGATGGATAGTACATACTAAATCTGTGGATATACCACAATTAAATTGTACTTATTTAAATGCGACTTTTAATATAATAATTATTTGCCATTTTTTCACGGCCCACTTTTATACACATCTGTTTTAAAAAATTATAGAATCCTAAATATTCCGGAATTCATATTTAAATATGTGGTCCGAATCGACCTTTCCAAAAAATATCGGAGGTGATTCACACCCAAAATTGTTAAAATTGTTAAGCGGTGCGACTCATTCAGAAACAGTGCTGAGGCGATTCACACCGCGGTTCGAATCCTCGCGGTCCGAAACGCCTAACGACCCCTACAACATCGGCACTTGTGGAAAGAAAGAGGGGAAGTCCTTGCCCAACAGTGGGACAGTATCGGGTCAAGCAGAAGACCGGTGCTGGACATACCTACCTAGATGTGCCAGCAATGCCAAGCTTGATCCAATTTTGCGACTGTGCTGTTTTAGATTATTTTTTATCTTTTGTGTAATTTTATTACATAAAAATATAAACTTTATTATTTTATACTATAGCTGCAAATAAACGATTCTTAGTCTTATAAAGGCTGTTAATAGTAATACTGACAAATTATATAAAAACAATTCTGAAATAGACGTAGGAATAATTCGGTGCCTACATCGCGTTAATCATATTCCTCTTCCTGAAAGTTGTAATTTAGCAGAAATTGAACCAGCTTCGTTACGTCAAGCCACTCCAAGATATCATCGAGCAGCCGCCCAATCCCAAACTAGGCAAATAAACAAATACAATTAATAACGAGTATCATCGCGGTATTTGAGTAACAAAGCGACACGCTTAATCCGTAGCGCAAATAATAGATAGCGGGTACGGATGTGTGGGCAAACAGCGTGGGCAAACACCGTGGGCAAACATTTGTCGCAGATGCGGAAAGCTGCAACCGTTTAGTGGTTAGCTAAATTGGCTGTCAACACACCGATATAAGAACGCGCGGCGTTTTGCCCACAATTTCACGCAGTGATTTTCAATAACATTGCACGAATTTCCCCAAACTTGGTATACAGTTTACATTTTACGTATGAATGTACAATGTACATGTAATTAAATATAATCAGAGTAAAAAAACCAACCCATTAAAATGAAGAATAGTTATAATTTCAACGAATTAGTATCAGGATTAATGGTACAGTTGGAATATTAAGCAGGTCTTACTGATATAGCCTTATTTGACGGCCCATAAACTTATTATTAAAATAGGTAACTTTATGTGCACACTTTTAGTATTTTGCTAAGGTGACATTTATTGTATACGGTTATTTATTCCTAGCACGTAATAAACAATTGCAGCAGGACATTGAACAACCTATTGTATGAATTATTTTAGAAAACAAAGTTTTCCAAAAAGGATTTAAATACAAATCAGTTTATTAATTTAACGTCTCAGGGCGAGTTACCTAGGCAAATATAAATACCAAACCATAAAAACCTTATTCTTCTGAACGCAATATTTAACTTTTATTACAGCTGTACTGTAATACCAATTAAGATTTTTGTTTGTCGTAGCTTAATTAAGATTTTGTTTAAAAATATTGTTACCGAGATGTTCAAAGATAATTTGAAGTCGTTATCTGAGTCTATATTTATGTCTGCTTTATACAACGTAATTAAAATGAAAAGCACAACTACATTTAAGATTAGCATTAAAGAATAGTAGAAGACATTTTTATTTATTACCCGCTTTATTCATGAGCACCGTCAAAGCAATATTCAGGTTCATTAAGTTTTCACCACCTTCTAGTTAATCGGCTCAGGAAGGATGTGAACGACGAATGAAAAAGCTTACATTTGTTTGAGAGTGCCTTTTCTTGCTTTAAGTGCCCGAACGTACGCTCGAATAAGCGAAGCGTTGCAACGGAAAAGGCACATTTAAAAATTATCCAAGTAATTTCTATGACGAACACGTAGGACCTTTGTACGGCGCGAGTGCACCATATTTGAATGTACCACAGATTCTGCGAGATTGCTTAAGCCAATTTTGTTCTTAGCGCCATTACTGGAGTGGCGAGACACACGTTTTTCGCCGTGATTAGGAGTTAAGCTAAATTTATTTTATAGAATGTCCTGAGTGCATCCAGCGATACCATTGTTTTGTGGAAAACTCCTTTCAAGTACATTAGCTTCGGCTTAAATATTTGTTCGTGTTTCTATGAAAGCACCGTACCTTCACAAAACTTTCAATATTATTGTTGAAAATAAATAACTTGAATAGGCGTGGTGTATAAATTCTACTTATTCTAATAATGTGGTGGCAGTTTTTTTTCAAGCAATTTTTGAAACTTTATTTATACTATTATATAGATGACGTTCGAAAATCTATTTCCTACATAACTTTGGGCATATGATTTACTGTTTATGTAAACAAGTTTAAGCAGAACAAAATATTGAAATTAGAAAAAAAAATATGTTATACTATACAATTATAACTTTTTGTGATATATTATGTGCTATTTAATGGTGAAAACCCGGTCCAAATAGCATCAGACGTTTTTGAGAAAATTGCCTCCTTTTTTTGATGTCGGTTAAATACAAATACACCTTCACGTCATGTTTTGTTTCAACAAATTCAACCGTCAAAAATTGCAAGCCTCACAGCCTCCCCCATATTCATAGCCCTGTATTAGCATCACAATGAAGTGTCAGAGGAAGGCGTAAGTGCCTAAACCTCCGTGTACATTACATAATAATGAATTATAAACTTTTCCCGCCACGAATTTGTTACCGGCTTCTGCGGCTGTTTATATTCCATTAACTTATCAAATATAATGTTTGTAAACGTTAAGTAGCAAATGTTCATTTAAGACTATTTTTTTAAATATGATCTATAGATACATCTACATCTATTATATATATATATATATATATATATATATATATATATATATATATATATATATATATAAGGCAAAGCTGATTGACTGATGTATCAACGCACAGGCCAAACTCTGAAAGCTAGAAATTTGAAATTTTGCACACGTATTTCTCCCCAAGGGGATAGAAAAGTCTGTATAATAACAGCCTCCGTGGTCCAGTGGTTTAGAGCTTGGCTCTCAACTCGGAGGTCGTGGGTTCGAATTCCGAATTGGAACAACAAAAAATGTTGTTTCCAAGTTTGGTTGGGACAATAGGCTGATCACCTGATTGTCTGACAAGAAATATGATCTATGCGTCGGATGGGCATGTAAAAAGTCGCCAGTCGTGTCAGTCATCCGTCCCAATGGGTTATGAGAGTGGGTGGTGGTGGTGGTGAGTGAGAGTAAAGGAAGAGAGAGTGCTCTTGTGTACTGCGCACATACATGTTATAAAGAGTAACTTAGGTTACTTTTATATTCTTAGGGTTCCGTTTCCATTAATAGTTCCACGCAAACTAAATTGTGGGCAACAGAAAAAAAGTAATACTGTGATATGCGGCGAATATTTGCACAGGGTGAAATAAAATCATCATCAGGGGTCGGTTCCGAGTCGAGGTCTGCGTTTATTATATATAGAAGTTTATGAAATTTTCTATTTAGTAAGTTACACCCTGCTAAATATATGAAGCAACATTATGGTACAACTTGCGTCCGGCAATATAGCGTATCAATAAAATCCCGAAGACAATCTTAGTGACTGCAAGGGATACGGGCCTCATAATAGATTAGGGGGCACACCTACATACCTACATGTAATAAGGAGGAAGATGAACAGAAGTTTATTGTTTTACACCACCCTTTTATCAATACTTTGCCGCAAGTAAATAAATCACAATATTCCGGGAGGGCCCGACTTTAAGGCGGCTTAGCAGAATCATAAAATTCAACAGCCCAACACCTTTGCTTTATCTTAAGGTCGCGATTCCCGTGTCCCACTCACGTCGTAAAAGTGTATAGCAGTATATGAATAAATATCAACCGACCCTTTTACCGAACACATGGGCTAAGTACTGGTTAAGTTTAATATTAAAAGTATAGTTTATACAACCTGAAGCTTCTTTTGATAATAAAGCGAAAATTTTACTAGGGTAGGGAATTTTATGGCGATATGGTACTTAAGTAGGTATTGTACCTACCTTTATTTTTTAATTTGCGATATAAAATAACTTACCTGCAGGTTTGTAATTTTTATAATGCTTTCCTTACGTTTTTCAGATTCATAAAAATATTTTTAATTAAAAAAATGTAAAGAAGTATCAATCTAATCAGAAGGCTAACAATACGAGAGAGTAGACGGGGCCCATAATGGCCATAACAAATATTTTCAAGTCAGGGGATACTGACTCGCAAATAGAAGATTTCCCCCTTTCTACGTATCCGAAAATCATCCTTGAACGAAATACGGACAGCTATTATTACGGGATGGGAACGTTTTGGTCATTAATAACAATTTATTCAACACAATACCGCAATTTCGGCTTACGAATTCTAAACCTTTGGGGAAACGTAGATTCAATATTAAATTGGGTGGGTATTCCAAAATTGATTTGTATAGATTGTGATAAAATTTAACAACTTAAACAATTTGCCGCAAAACATATTTGTGAATATGTACAGTGATTGTAAAAACTCAAATGTTTGGCTAAAAATATTATTATTTAAACATTGTTTAGCTTGTAAACGATGCCTACAAATGACAATTGATTTTTATATATATAGATAATGATAGATGATAGATTTCCTTAAATAAAGTAAACATAGGCAGTTGTGGACTGATACAAAGAAAACAGTCCCTACTTACAATATTACATATTATCCAAGTTTAGCATTACAGAAAATATGTTTAGAGTGAAATACAGTAGTAAGTACCTCTCGACCAGGGCCTCGCTAATCCGGATACGGAATAGAAAAACCCCTTTCAAATTATCGAAACGTCCAGAATATAGTATACAATATTAATAGGAATAAAACACTTTTTTGAGCATTTCGACAGTTGAATGTTTTCGCGGCGGTCCCATTTTACCAGCGAACGCACGTTAAATTAACTAACACTGCAAGGTGAGAAATAAAAGACTGTCGAGTGACTGCAAAATATTAAGAGCCCTATTACAAATCTGCACTCTGCGAGATTAGGTATTTGAAGCGTTCCCGACATTTCGCATTTTGTAGTAATTTTGCAGTTGTATATATCGTTTTTATTGAAATAGGTTAATAAATTCATGCTTTAAAATTATAAAATCTTGATTCCTCATGAAGTAACAATTGTTCTGGTATACATTTTGCTTAGTAATATCATCGTAGATAGGAGTAATTCACACTTAACTTAAACCGATTTTTGAAGTAATTTTGGATTAGAATAAGATTTTTTTCTATATTAAATCAAAGATATTTCAAAATTCTTAGGCCGCTACGAACTATACGACTATATAGGAGATAACCTTATCATTTTATTATTTCATTTGATTAGAACAGTAGTTCAATCCAGGAGCTCAAAAAAGTGCCTTCGCGCATTTTATGAAAATCTTTCCCTGTAATTTTGAGTTTAATTAAAAAGTTAAACAAAATTTACAAAAAGCGAGGCCGCTACGAACTAGGCCAATAGCTATTATGCACTATTCAATATGTCAAAATTGTTAATGTATCTTTGTTTCTGAGATCAAGAACGCTATTGGTCATTTTACGCAAAAATCAGTCAATATGTAATATGCCTCTTAAACACGTCGTGACCTACATCTGCCGCTTCTAGATCCTCTCGTCCGGATTACACAGTGCACTGAAGTAGCGGGAGTCCGGATTAGCGAGTCCCTACTGTAAAATTATTTTAACGAGCGCACAATTTCCTACCCTCCAATAGGTAAGAAAGTATAAACAATAAAGCAATACACTAGAGACTACTTTGAGAACATCAAGCAATAAAAAGGATCGTAATTACTTAGTTGGAAAGTCTTTTAGATAAAAGTAAATACTTCGGCGTTTCTTCCTTACTTAGTAAACTAAGATACGGACGACGACTTATGTTTTATTTGAAAAGGGGTACAGTGCGCTATCAACGTTATTAATGGCACTAAAGTTGATAAACAAACGTTATTAATTATTAACTTGGTAGTAGGTATACATAACATATGAGCCCCTTAGGATTAATATTGTTAATATATATGGACGCTTTCACACCACGTCAATCTGGTCAAAATCAAATCTCGAAGAACTTGAACATTAACTAATAAGTAGTAACATAATAATCTTTGTTACGTACGTTATTCTCAACTTGTTGTCGTACCAGACAACGGAAATATATTAATTTTTTTTATAATATACTAATATATTTAAGATTTTACTGTATTATACACATATTTAATACACACCGTGACCCAGGAACACAGAAAACTTTTTTGTCCTTCGGCATGAAAATATGAATAAAATAAGCATTAGAAAAACATTACATACTCAGTCATGAATTTAATAAATCTCCCGTTAAAAAGTTTATTTTCACGTATGATGGAAATAATATCGATATTGGAAACTGTCGGAAAGTTTTGAATACAACATCAATACATTATACCCAATAGAAAACGGAAAGTTGTCGGGGTAGAAATTATAAAAGGTATTTTTCATAAAGTCTTTTTGTTCGGCGTCTATTATCAGGTAAACTCGTTTAAACTTGTCTCCGAACTTCGCCATTCAACCATTCCCTATTGTGCTAATTTAAGGCTGTTATTAAATTTATTTTGTATATTTCATAATAAGATATTGTTGCGATGTAACAATTATTTGTGTAACATTTCACCTTGGATATTTTCTTAATATATTTTTGGCAGAACTTCTTAAGTTACGTAATGGGTACACATTTCACATTAAAGTCATTTATGTTTTTTGCAACACTTACAAGATTTACAATTACGATTCTCAGTTTGTAAATTGTAATCATGTCGAATATTATAAGAATTAATCATACAAGACTCCTTTGAAGAATTATTTAGGGTCACTTGCAAGGAACCCATTAAAAATATATCCTTAGCCGCAAGCGAAGAGGACATCGCTTGTATTATTATTCCATTAAACAAAAGTCACTGTGAGGTTTCCAGTGAAAACAGAGAACTCATTATTCTTGGAGTAGACAAAATGATTTCAAACGTTAACGAGATTCCCCATAATGGAGTTGTTCACAGAGAGATTTAAGAAAAACAAGTATATCTTGGTTCAAAAGAACTCCGTTATTCCATAATGTGTTAACGACAAGACGCGAAGGAGACTTTTATTTAAATATTATTAGAACATTTTAAAGGCAAGCATATTGTCAACTAACTTTTATTTGCGGCTCCGCCCGCGTAAATACTTTATCCCACGGGAACACTACTTTTCGGGATAAAAAGTAGTCTATATGTATATAATATGTTAATCCAGAGCTTAAACTACTATCATACTAAATTTCATCAAAATTAGTTAAGTAGTTTTTGCGTGAATGAGTAACAAACATCCATCCATTCATCCATTCATCCATTCTCACAAACTTTCAAATTCATAATAGTAGTAGGATAAGTATAATACATTTAGTAGAAAAGTAAAAAGTAGGCATACCGTTCATCGGAAAACAGGTAACTCTGCTTAATTAGAAACCTATCGTATAATGGTCCAGTTAACTCTGTCTCTGAAAGTACAACTTATCAAATATATTGGTCCAGTCTTGCTTCAAAGTGTCATTAATATTGTATTAAATCTCGTTTCCCTTTCTCTTTCGTATTTATCTGTATCTTGTTCCCTGTTACTTTATTAAGATTTGATGAAGTCGTCGAAGTGTAATAAAAATCATTCAGTAACTAACACTACTGAATGTAACCAATTTAAATATCCACGAGTATTGCAGAAGTAAATAATACTAATGCCCGCTACACACCACAACGATAAAACTGCACAGTTCGGTCACAGTAGACGTGTATATACAGTACTACATCTTCATACTAGACCGCCCGAATCGGCGCACGCACACATTCCACTATTATTACAAATGTGAAACTTTGTGAGGACGGATGGATGGATGTTTGTTACTCTATGACACAATAACTACTGAACAGATTTGGATGAAATTTGGTATGGTAGTAGTTTAAGCTTTGGATTAACACATAGGCTACTTTTTATCCCGAAAAATAGAATATTACCGTGGGATACTGTATTTAGGCGGGGCGAAGCCACGGGCAAAAGCTAGTACTAAATAATATGTGGTCTGTGACCGAACTGTGCAGTTTTATCGTTGTGGTCTGCAGCGGGAATAATATGGAAAACTAAAAATCTCGTAACCTCACATGGAACTTGGGAGTAACTTATAAACTTTCTTTTTTGAAGCAAACAAAACGTGAATAAGCTATACCGGATCCACTACATTCGGGGGCTCCTCGAGAAATTCCTATATTATTTATAATACGTAAGGGAGGATCATTCTCCTCGTTTACCGCGGTATATAGCTGCGAATGCTCGTTTGTCAAATGCGTAGTCATTTATTCAAAGATGTATTTTCCTTTTCAAACGTGACTAAAGGATTGAATAGGATATTGTAGGTTCTAGAAAATTATCATAATACAAGTTCGGTTTATTACGTCTAATATTATAATAATATGACGTGGGTTTTTGGCGGAATATTTTTTAAATGGCCGAGATTTACCTCGTGTTTCTAGAGAGTAAATCATATCGACGCCAGACGACGGAAAGGAAGCACGATTTACCAACATCATAATAATGTTTGTCTTCAATAACTATTATAGCGTGATGATATAATATAGTATATCGACGACGTATTTTTTCGCATTATCGTCTATTTTTGACTTTGACTTTATTTAGCTGACCATTGAATCCACGGGGCCCTGGGCTAAAGCCCAAAAGCCATATGGTAGATACGGCCCTGACATTAGGTACCTCAAATTTCTATTGTTTATAATATTATATTTTTTTATGTTATATTTTATAATATGTATATTTTTATATTTCCTGACTGTTTCAATCGACTGGGGTTGGCAGAATTATAATAATTGGGTATTTGACAACCCTAACAGAATGTTGTAGTTTATATAACGTGTACATATACGTCAAATCTTTCAGCTTATCCTGGCCAATTAGGGAATGTAATCGTTAAAGTAAGGACATTCGCTTTTGACAGATAAATACGCGATGTTCATTGGTTTTGTGAATTAGTACTAATGGGTTCACAAAGAGCTAGCGTATCTCGCCAATTAAATAGTGGCTCTAACGGACGTGCCAAAGGCTTTGTATCTCATAATAAACCCCATAATGTTCCGTCCGTCCGGCAGAAATTGAATGCAATGTTATTGATTTGGTTTCGATTCCCCCGATATATTCGACACTCGGCATTGTTTCTTGATCAAGGCATTACCGGACCCGCTCATTGTGAAAATTGAATAGGAATCTACGCTAGAATATCTATTGTTCAATAGACTTAGTATTAGATTTGTAGTGTGAAGTGGTTTCTATGATCGATCTATATTTATAAAAGGAGATGTCTCCACTGACTCACTGACATATTATAGACGCACGCACAGCCGTAACTGCGCACTGGTAGAAATGTAAAATTTGGACAGTAGTTTTAGTTTATAATGTAGAAAGTGAGGGGTGAAATAGGGGTTGAATGTTTGTATGGAAAAGCTTTAAATCAGAAAGTATGGATCTCAATTTCCGTCGAAATCAGTTTTCGATGGAAATTGAGATCCATACTCTTAAATACATTTCATTAAATACTTACGTGTTTCAGGGTTTAATATACAAATCATTGAGTACACGTGTACTTTATAGTTTTTTTTTTAATTCGGTAAATAACACCTGGACGTATTGCGTTGAATTTTGGCACGTAGATAGTTATTATTCCGTAGACGGTAGAAACTATTTTAAAAGGATTTTTTGAAATTCATACCCCACGGTTGCAATTATGGGGTCCACGAGCACAGAGTTGTGCACAAAAGCTAGTTATAAATAAAATTTACCAATCATAGGAAGTTGAATGCTAATGCTTATTTGGTAGTTATTTACTAGGCAGTCAGAATAACAAACGCATTCTGATTATACGGTACTATTGTAAAATGTAAAAGTTTGTGATGATAGATGGATGGATATTTGTTACTCTTTCACGCAAAAACTACTGAACAGATTTTGAAGAACTTTGGCATGTAACGCAGTAGTTTAAGCATTGAATTAACACATAGGCTACTTTCTATCCCGAAAACGTACGGTGTTCCCGTGGGACACTGTATTTACGCGGGCGGAGCAACGCTAGTACCTAGATAATTTAGCTAGAGCTGCGATATGGTTACATCTTCAAATAAACTACTTGAAAAAATTCTAGATACAACAGACATAAGTCTGCAAAACAAATAACCTACTATATTTAAATACTAGTCTTGATAGTCTGGTTAGAGATATATTTGCCGAAACCGCACTGCAATGTATTACCAATTGTCTTGAGTCTAATCCTATAAATTTCACGTTTCTTTACCTTTATAGACTCATTTATCCTACTACTACTAACTACATAATGAATAATTCCAACTCCTAGGTCTACAACAATATAAGTAGGTACCTAATTCTTTGAAATATTATGTTGTTTGAGTATCATTATTAAATATTATGAACATTATACAATATACATCTAACACAGCATAATTAAAATTAAGTATTAAAACAAATTACATTTTTTCATTAAAACTTTCCTAAAAAGTTTCGAGGATTATAAAATAATCGATAAAAGAAAGCTGTGAAAAGGTATTTATTATATTTGTTATTCTTAGAAACATCGTAAATTTAGTACAGGGATTTCCGAACAAGCTCGCGAGCATGTTCGCGATAAGCTCGCCTCTGCGGAATCTTTTAAAACGTCGTTAAAGCGATCCCCCTGCCTCGCAGACAAAGCCGTAATAGGCTAATTGTTGACGAAAAATATTCCCCATGCAAATTCCTACTGTTAACGGACCATTTTGAATTTGTTAAGCAAACTTTGGGTAATTAGCGTCATACCTCAATGCGAGTGTTTAGATTTTATAACAGTTGTTCACGCGGCTTCTCGAGTTACTTATGCCCGCTATACACCACAAAGATAAAACTGCACAGTTCGGTCACAGTAGACGTATACAGTACTACATCTTAATACTAGACCGCCCGAATTGTCGCACGCACACATACTAAATATGTCTACTGTGACCGGACTGTGCAGTTTTATCGTTGGCATTAGGCATCTTGTAAATTTGTCTTTTTAATGAAGGTAAAATGCCATTGTTGTTGCCACTTATGTTTGGATGTTTGGATTACAGAAATTATTCGGGGTTATCATGCAAGGATTGGAACGCTTGCTAGCATGCGATCCCAAGGGAGTATTTTTAATTCAAACAATCAAAGTTAATAAACGTCATATCGGAGACCGCAACAACAACCAATTACTGTTACAGGACGGTTACCTATTGTTTATTGGTCATACTTTTCCCCAAAGACAAAAAGCTCTCGGGACCTTGCAATCTGATCCTACGCCGCCCTTTCGGTAATTTTCTCGTTAGCGGAATGAATAAAACATTTTATTCCTTACCTACCTTTCTTTTGTAATTGTTAATGGTTGATGGATTTTGAAAATTTATACTCGAGTTCTCTATTTCTCCTTATTAAAAGCTTATTGTTTGAAAGAAAGTATCTGTGTTGAGATTTAATATCGCAATTTAATCGTATGATCCATTTATAAGGGTTCAGGGTTGCTAACCCTCAGGCTGTTTTAAACATTCACCGCTTAGGGTTAGGGAGCCACTAATGCTCAAACAATTTTAATTTTGCTGATACACTTGGACACCTATCTGTTAACTGATTAGGACTAGTTAAGTGAGTAAATTAAAATGTTGAATAGATACGCAATGAACATTTCAAACAACTGTACCAATTTAAATCTTTGTGGTTATATTGTGATGTTTACATAAAATATCGTACATTTTCTGAACCCCGCCTTCAGTAATATTAATAAATACATTTTTGTAACTTTGAAATGTGTTATTGTGTACACACAACTGTTTTAAATAATTCCAATGTATTAATAATTACAATTTGGAAGGTGTTTTTTTTATCTTTATTTACCAATAAAATAACAAAAACATTACATTTCGGCGCAATATAAACATTTAAACATGTTAAAAATATCATGTGTATAGAGTACACGTGGCAGAAGTAAAACTCCATTCATGATTTAAAATCCAAAAATATTCTCATCGCGCCTGAAGAATATCACTTAAAAAAATTAATTCAAAAAATAAAATTGTACACCTAGCGCCATCTGTGTATTGAGCCGTACTTTATAAAGTTAAGTTGTTATGTAATCGTCGTGTCAGAAGCTTTCGGTAGATGGCGTTATATCCAAAATCGTGTCGTGACGTGACGCGACCCTGAAATTTCACTTTCAACGCCGCTTAAGATGTTTTACTTGAAAATATTTTTACTCCTGTTACTGTAAGGATAAATATAGACATTTGATAATAGGTACTTGTTTACATTTAAATTGTTTTCGATTAAGAAATCACAGACCAAAAACAATTCCAACAATGATGTAAACTAGCAGCTAGCTTACAATTGAAAAATGGCTCCTTTACAATGAAACAGCGAAATTTCACGAGAAAGGCAGCTAACAAATAAACCAAGAAACTGAACATTCCCGCCTCCATAAAATGCAGACGGAAATAAACGTTAGACTTAGTTTCTTTAAAATCCTGACAACAACCGCAAAAGTCTGGGAAATGTGTATGAGTAGGAATTTCAGAGTCGGAATTTTCATAACTGTGGTGCGACATCATTCAAGAACTCGACGAGATGGTGTTAGGATGCGATCAGTTTCCGATAGATTCCGTTTTCTTCAAGAATCCCGAGCGCTTCGATATAATTTTATAAAACTATTCCTCCTATGTTGAGCCTACACTTACACTTTCGTTATTACTATTGAGGGCAACAAGTAATTTGTTTTTGCCAATTTCACAAGTAAATATTAATTGCAATAATTTAAATTGTTTCATTTGTACAAAGACTATCATTAAACAATACAATTTCCACTTAGGTACCTACATCTAAAACTTTCAACTGAAATTATTTTTACATAACCGTTTTGTACCAAGCAGTATTTCATTTCAAGTTTATAGGCCAATTTCACAATTAATAAAATACACAGTACCGAATATTTTATTGAATTGCGCCGGTTGTTACGAACACAAGTGTCAGGAGCAGAATACTGCGGGCAACACCCTTCGAAGATTACGCGAGTTTTTTTTTTATATAAAGCCATTCAGCCAATTTCCTCATATCCTACACAGCGGCATAATAAGGGAGGGTTTTGTAGGGAAAGAGGTTCGTGTACCTACAATACGTACTGTGTATTCAATGAAAAGGATAGGGGAGGCAATATTCGACTCACTTGGATCCGAAAACTCTGCTTATTTGGGCTTCTATGATATGAACAAATAGGTCATGAAATAGGTGACGCAATCCCTCAACTATCAACCAAAGTTTCAATTGGGTTTTGATTCTTTTTAACCCCCGACGCAAAAAGGGTGTGTTATAAGTTTGACGTGTCTGTCTGTCTGTGTGTCGTCCGTGGCATCGTTGCTCCCAAACCGATGAACTAATTTTGATCTAAATTTTTTTTTGTTTTAAAGCTTACACGATCGAGAGTGTTCTTAGCCTTTATTCATCATCATCGCGCTTACTTCTTGACAATTCTGGGGTTTTATAAAATTGTCATTTAAATTATATTTTTTAAGATCCCTAGGTTCAATTTACACCGAATTGAAACGATAAGCGACATGGCGCTGCATTTTTAAGATAGCTAATCAAAATTGAACTTTATTCTTTACACAAGATGATACACGTTTCATTGTAAGAGTTCAAATGTCAGGTTGCACCGCGCTGCACTTAGCGCATGTGCAGTGTATGACTGAGGTCATATGAAACGTATATCTTTTCGTGTCGCGAATAATGATCATTTTTTAATAGGTATCTTAAAAATGCAGCGCCACGCAGCGTCACGTATCGTCGCGGTGTGAACTGACCCTTAGAGTATTAGATTACTTTGTTGATATGTGATATTTAGTTAAAATATAAGGGTAAAACGATCGTCAAAGTCCGTTCATTTCAGTCCGTTACATTACAGAGCTACTAGCAAAAATAGAGCAGGTGTTTGAGGCAAGCTGAAACGTTGTCATATATTTCTCCTATTGTACCTCAACACAAGACAGCAGAACTGGCTGGTCTGAAGCGGGGCTAAATGAATATACAATTTTTGAAGTGTTTTTTTTTCCAAAAAATGTTTGAAACAATTTGAAATTTTGATATGTTGTAGTTTAACATTTGCGGAGTTGGTAAAAAAGCCATGCTATTTATTTAAGACATACCCAGACCCTAGGATTCTTAACCCCATATTTCCATTTTTTAATACATTTATCTTTATTGATAAGTAAATTAAAAAAAAAATACTTTTACTGTATCCCGCTTACTAATTGAAATATTTACACAACGGATCACATTATATTTGCTGTCTTTGTCTGTCAAGTGACTTTTCTAACGCATCAGAAAAAACCAGCAACGTTGTATAAGTTATCCGTTGTGTAAATATTTTTATTGAAAAGGGTATTTTTTTTTGTTAATTAATCCCACTACTCTTACTACTATTATAGAAGTTTGTGAGGATACATGGATGTTAGTTACTCTTTCACGCAAAAACTACTGAACAGATTTTGATCAAATTTGGTATGGTAGTAGTTAAGGCTTTGGATTAAAACATAGGCTACATTTTACCCCGACAAAGTACAGTATTCCCGTGGGACAGTGTACTTACGCGGGCGAGGCCGCAGGCAAAAGCTATTTATTTATATGTAGCTGCGGCCGACGGCGGCTGGCGGTGACGTCACGCGGTCACCACTGCCGCGCCGTGTTCACTGACACAACCGAAATTAATTCACAACGAGTAACTAACACTCTAATTAATGACAATTCATACCTGTGTTTTAAATGTTAATCAGCGATTGCATTGGCGGTTAGATTGTTGATACACTAACATATTTCCGGTAGTTTTCAAACGTGATGATAACTACAATGAAAGGGATTTCTTAATACTGCCACTAATGGCTCCCCCTATTGACTCCCAAAGTGCGTTTGAATAAGTATTTAGAGATTTATTTGTTAGTGCTTTAGTTTGCAAATTGAACTGTTAATAGTACCTTAGTATCTACCTATTGTGTTGCTATAAATAAAATCTGAGATGATGTAAAACAGCGTATTAAAAGTTTAATTTGCGTAAACATCAGAAACTATTAACATATTATATTTAGTCAATTAAGTGTTCGATAACAAGTAATTTATCTATCGTCACGCACAAACTGTTCATTTCATTTCATCAGTTCATCATTTGGGTTCGAAAAGCCTCGAGGTTATTAAATATTTAATATATTGAATTCGCCCAAACTTTACTCCTGTTTAATCAGCGGATAAAATTACGAATCCCACGTAGATCTGTGAATACGCCTTAATTAGAATTTAGAATCACTTAAATATTGTGTATATGTATGTATATGTACGTCGATACGTCTAATCCTCTTGTAACAATTCCATTAATTTCAGTATAACAGGCCAAAAATAGAAATTAATAATAATGTAAAAAATAGAAAACATAAATATAATACAATATGTAATAAACAAAAGAGCCCTGTGCACGTAAAGTTCGGACCGCGGATCGAAATTGGTTCCAAGTCGCGGAGGGATCTGTTTATATATATTATATATTATATTTTTAGTCATAATATTAATTATGACTAAAAATGCATCACGGTTTGCGCTATCAACGACATGCCATATCGGACTGTAGGCCCTGCGCATTTACACGTTCGGTTCGGAGCGCGGGTTGGAACAGCGCGAGCTATTTCCCGCGGGCTCTCAGAACTTTCAGAACTGTACGATTGACTATTGAACAAGTGGTCTAGTATAGTAATAAAATATAAATGACAGTTATAGTAATGAAGATGTATACACTAGGATATAGCGGCGTTCGCCTATGGGATATCATAAAATAAAAATAGCAATGTAAAAGCGAAGCGTATGTAAAATAAAATTTAAGCACAGTAATAAATGCGCTACAGGTCTATGCATTCGGAGCCGGGATGGTGTTTTATGCATGCCAAGTGCAACACATAAACATATTGAATATTATGTCTCAAAGTTTACCAGACGACCGCAGTATTTGGGTGTATATATTTTACACGGTTTTACATATTGGCCTTGGCGTATTTTGCAGACTAATAATTTTAAATTTGTCTGCATCTCTGCATGTCTGTCGTGCATTTTTTGGAGTGACAGTATAAGCCGACGCGAGAGCGACTTGTACGATCATACCTAGGGCACATATGTGGTGTGGCTGTTGGTAGATTTAGGTCAGTTTTGTGCCGTTTTGCTCTTGTTGCTGGCTGGCTGGCTAAAGTTCCAAACCAGGCTCCCGTCATGACTTTGTAGTCCTTTTTTAAGAAGCGACCTCCACTCGGGTCTATCATTGGCTTGTTCTTCCCAGCTGTTATGATCAATCGTGAATGACAACATATCGCGCTTAGCGCAGACCTTAAGTAACAGTGGTCGTCCGACAGGTCTTTTAGCATCGGCGATAGCACCAAGCAGGACCAGACGCGGCATGCGCGAGGTCTTCATGCGGTGAACATGGCCCAGCCACCTTAACCGCGACACATGGTTTTAGACGGTTACAAAATGTTCGTACGCTTTGGAAATAGGTTTATCTGACGCTTTAAGTGATTGTTATTCAGTTACACTTATAAGTAGCTATTACACTAAACTAAATATTGAGTTTTGATAAGGCATACTACATACAATTGTATCAAACAAACCGAGGCAGGAAAGTTTTCTCTAATACAATTATAGTATCCTCCAAGTTTAGAAGCGTTGTAAAACGCCAGTTTACGAGTGGTAAGTCGTCGTAAAAGAGAGACGACACCAAAAACTAGATTCAGACAGACAGAAGCATCATTTCGCAGTTCGTTAGATAAATTGAGAAATAAATTATTCTTTATTGCCGTATAATGGAAAAAATGTTGCCAATTATGGTCGTAATTGTGTTTTGATGTAATTTAAATAAGAGAAATGGATTTAACTTTGCATACAGCGACCGCAATTCGGATTTTGTGCCCACATTATGGACATAAGCTTCTTGATAATGTGTAATAACAATTTCTGGTTGCCTTTTTATTTAATTAAACTTACATCTCACAAGAACAAGGCAAGATAAGGCAAATTCTTGTCATTTACGGCTGATTTTTCAATCATCATATCATACTGAGGAATAAATATGTGACTTTGACAGATTATTCATACAAAATCTGTCAAAGTCACATATTTATTCCTCAAGTATTATTATTATTATTATAAAAATAATCAAAAGAAATTACGATGCGACGTAAGAAACTTCAGGAGTTCCTCAAAGTAAACCAATTTAAACTTTAATAAGGTCATATAAGTTAATAACAGATTTATATAAATTAAACAGACTCGCAAAAGCAATTATATATTTTATTTTAGTTCAATCTGTTTTCGATTCATCTTTAGCTGTGCAGAAAATGTGTCTTCCAGCTTAAGTGTATTGACTATTATTATTCTTATCTTATTTAAAATTTTTTTTCGAGTACACAACAAAATTGCAAAAAAGGCGCAAAAATTAACAATCGAGTTTCCAACTTGTGTATTATTTTTATTCAATTTTAGGCTGGTACCCCTCAGTAGCGTTCCAACCGATATTATGACAGGATTAACATGTTGATGAAAAACCAACATCGAAAACGGTTGAATGACATAATTATGTACATCTGTACAAACGTAGTTACCTTGTACAAAGCCTGCCTTTGCTGATAAAAACGTATTACAGAATCGAATGGTAATTCGGTCCATTAGGTAGGCACTTAATTGGTCTTTCACGTGTTTAAATGCCTACCTAGGGGACCGAATTTCAATTTTACTAGGACTTAGTGTGTTATGCCTAACTGTGGGAGAGCCATGCTTCGGCACAAATCGGCCAGCTCGACCGGATAAATACCACGACCTTCCAGAAAACCGGTATGAAATAACGCTTTTGTTTCGCAAGCGTTATTTCACACCATTGGGGATTTTAAGGACCAGGAAGGAAAGTCGCAACACCAGAGGACAGAGTTACAAGTGTAACTCCTCTGGTGTTGCGAGTGTCCATGGGCGGTGGTAGTCGCTTACCATCAGGTGATCTGTTTGCTCGTTTCCTGGTTCATTTTATTAAAAAAACAGGTATTATAAGTACTAGTATATAGTACTTATAAGGTCGGCCTGTGGTAGAAATTCAGCTATAATAATTCATTACCTGGGTAACCGAGCTTAGCTTGTCAAAGAAAAAAGAAGAATCACAAATATATTTATATGACCGGGATTCGAACCCACATTCCGAATTACCGTACAACGCAAAAATTATACATTCGCATGCCAATCGGACTAACATATCAGAGGCGAGTTGTTGCACGACAAAAAAAAACATGTATAATTTAAAAACGCACAGTTTCTCAGGGATAAGACCCAGCTAGATCGATTTTTCTCCCTCAAAACTTCCTGCATACTGAGTTTTATGGAAATACCTGCAGTCGTAATTCCGATTATATACATACAATATTAGCTCGCTTAAAGTACCTCTCTGATAGGAAACAAAAAAATTGGGTGTCAGAGTGACAAACGTGTTACAAAATTGAATCTATAAAACGCACGGTTCTGTCTTAATAATTTGATATTGTTATTTTTATGTATTTCTAAGCATTATTTAAAATATATCAGCTTTCTTCATACCTACCTTCACATAAACTTTAACTGTGCCAAATATCAGACACCGTACCGTATCAGACAGATTTACGTATTAATATAATATAATACCTGGGAATAATATAATACCTAATAGTACCTGGGAGACCAAGCTTTGCTCGGTGTTTTATAAGAACGATAAAATAATAAAAATAATTAAAAATATATAAAAGAAAAAGAAATAATAAGAATCACAAAAATATTTATCTTACCGGGACTCGAACCCACCACATTCCGAATTACCAAACAATGCAAAAATTATACGTATACCAAGCTACCAATCAGACTGACATAAGAAATTCTGACTGAGAAAGAAAACTGAAATCGAAATTATTGATATACTAGATGTACCGACAACTTTGTTCTGCCTTAACTATGAACTGAAATTTCTCACCGTTTAAACCTTTTCTGAACTTCTATTCCACAATTATTTCAATATCAAAATTATGCAAATCGGTCAGCAGTTTTCGAGTTTTTAACCGACTGCCAAAAAAGGGGTTATACGTTCGGCTGTATATACGAGTACATATCTTTTTCTGTATGTTCAACGATTACTTCGCCGTCTGTACCGATACCTATTAACCGATAATTATTTCAAAACCTTTTTTCCACTAAAATAAGACGAGAATTCAATTTGGGATCAAAAACAAGATCCTGGCCAAATTTACACATTCCAATGAAAAATTTGGTTACATAAAAACTGCGAAGTTAAAGGAAAATATTCAAAGCTACCGGCTAGGTACACATGTTTACTGGAATATTACGAAGCCTCGTTTTTAAGCTCCTCCGTTTACTTGTTCATGTTTATTTTGGTCCCATTTTTTTGGAGGTTGCTTTCAATGTTTATTGTTTTTTTTATTTTATTTCAATCTAGATTTTACCGTCTTCTTCATAAAGTCAAGGCTACTTGTGATCCAAAATATTGACACCTTATCATCATCATCATATTAAATAATACGTGAAGTTAATGCTTTAATTGTTTATTGTTTATTTTATATCAATCTAGATTTTACTGCTTGCTTGATAAAGTGAAGGCTATTTGTGATTCAATATACATATCATGAAATTTTGTATGCAGGGACTTTTAGGGGAGAAAAATCTATCTAGCTAGGTCTTATCCCTTAGAAACTGCGCATTTTTAAGCAATATATGTTTTTTATTTCGTCGTGCAACAATCTATATAATTATATAAAAGAAAATCGTGTTAGTTACACTATGTATAACTCAAGAACGGCTGAACCGATTTGGCTGGAAGTTGGTGGGGAGGTAGCTTAGAACCAGGAGAAAGACATAGATTAAGTGCCCCGCCGAGTCTGTCTTTCTGTATGTTCACGATAATCTCAAAAACTACTGAAAGTATTTTCATGCTGTTTACATTTACCGACAGAGTGGTTCCTTAGGAAGATTTAGGTCCATAATAATTTGTTAAGGTTTTGTGGAAATTGTTTATTTTATTACGATAATTGTTGGTGTCTGTCAAAAAATCAAGCCGTCTAGGAACTTTTATCGAAAACGCTGCCTAACCTAACCCGTTGGAGATAAATAACAAAACCATGTATGGTGGGATTGTTTCTCTTTTATAGGTCTCCAAAAAAGTCCGCGATGGCATAGATATTTCTATCTTTTAAGGATAGTTTACTATAGTCTATACCCATTCTAAGTTAAAAAAAAATGTGCAGTAATAATGTGGTATTTTCAGAAGCTATTTAGACGAATACAATTTAATTATCATTATCTAGGAGATTATATCTAAGAGATATCTTGAAACTAAAAAGTACGTGTGAAAATTTATTATAAAGTATATATATGTTTTTACTCTCTGCTATTACTATATTGCAGGTATATTTGCTAAGGAAGTTTTTTGCCACGAACACTCTCCCACGCGGGCGAAGCTGCGGGCAAAAGCTAGTATATTATAGTGATGTGATTATGTTGTGATGATCACGAATATAATTTTGGCAATAGCAAAATTTCAAAGACATTGATATCGGTAAACAAAACTGTAATGAGTAGTGAGTACCTATGACACCATAATAATATGTTGGTGTTTCGTGTGAAGATGATCGTGATGATGATGATGGTTACTGTAAGTGGTATGATGGCATATGTTTGCAGTTCTTTAAATCCACAAACATGTATATATAAGGACTCAGGAGTTCTGTTCAGTATTTTTGTACACCCTGGGGTATACCTTGGTACAAAAGCTTACTTTTTGGTAGCAAATGCTTGGGCTACTTCAAAAAAGTCAAAATCACTATATGTGTCCATATAAATTTCGAGAAGTTCCCTGGATTCCTCATGGATTCCATCATCAGGTCACCACTTTGGTGACAACGGGGCCAACTTGAGATTATAACCCTTTACTTTAAAAAAAAATAAAAATATTTTGAAAATCGGTACACAGACGGCGAAGTAATCGTTGAACATACAGAAAAAGATATGTATATACAGCCGAACGTATAACCCCTTTTTTGGCAGTCGGTTAAAAACTCGAAAACTGCTGACCGATTTGCATAATTTTGATTTTGAAATAATTGTGGAATAAAAGTTCAGAAATGGTTTAAACGGTGAGAAATTTCAGTTCATAGTTAAGGCAGAACAAAGTCTGGCGGTACAGCTAGTATATCAATAATTTCGATTTTCTTATGTCAGTCTGATTGGTAGCTTGGTATACGTACCTACGTATAATTTTTGCATTGCTTGGAAATTCGGAATGTGGTGGGTTCGAGTCCCGGTAAGATAAATATGCAAAGTTAGTTAGTACATTAGTACCGTATTTAAAATATATATATATATATATATATATATATATATATAATATATATATATAATATATATATATATATATATTAAATACGGTACTAAACCAAATTGCGCTAACACAATGTGACGTGAATCAATTCCATATTTTAAAAATTAATAGATTTAAAGTAATATCCATAAGCCGGCTTGTATGCACGCCTCTCTATATTTTTTTAGCAGGTATTACCTACTGAAAAAATATCAAAACAAAGTTAAATACCTATATGACAGTTAAACTGAATGAGAACAACATGTAAATGTTGTAAATATAATGAACATAACAAAATTCATGGTAAAAATATGAAAAAGACTTGTATGGAATTTAAAATCTGTGAAATATTTAGTACAACTCATATGAAAATTGTCCCATTACTACAAATAGATCAAACGTGACAATATTATCGGTAGTTTGAGTGCAGGAAAAAATGAAAACGAAATATGTACCCGTTGCAGTTCATTTATATGCAAATGTAGTCGCTAAATGTGGGAAAGTCAACGACGAGTTTAAAACTTTTAACTATTTTTATAAAATTTATATCATAGACAGCTATAGTTTTGCAGTTTTGTTTTTTTATACACATAATGTTGTCTATCTAAAACGTAACATACTTAAGCGTTTAACAATAATAAGGTATCAATCTATTTTTAGAAATTACGATATACCTAACATATTTATAAAAATCATATATATATATATATATATATAAAGGATAAAAAGGTTTGCTTGTTCCTGCTTTAAGCTTTCCAGAAGTTTGAAATTTATTTTCTTTCACTTTATTTACAGTTTTCTTTGACACTAAAGATGGTGTAAAAGGCAATATTGAAATTGTAAGTAGCCTCAAACTGTCAAGCAGTGAGCGAGCTGATGATTTCAAACAAAAAAAAAGCAGATCAAAATTGATTTATTCGTTCGGGAGCTACGATGCCACTGATAGACACACAGACGCACAGATAGACACGTCATTTTTTTTTTTAAATCGAGTGTGCTCTAGACCACACGACTAAAGTAAAAAGTAATTTTCTTTCTATCTTCACTAACTTATATCTCCCTCTCAACTTCCGTTTGCCTCGCCCGATCACACCTTTCGTAACGCTCTCGGCCAAGTCAAGCGTGCGTAAAGCAGTTTTACTACAAAAAAACCAGTGTCCAGTCCACACGCGACAGATGCGAAACCTTATTAAGTAGGTACATTGTTATATTAGGTATTGACTTCTACAAAAGTCCTTTTGTCAATTGCTTACTTACTACCTACAAAATTATTACTGTATAAATATTTAAAAAACCCTATCGGGTGTCCCGTGTCAACGAATACAAATTACACCGAAATTATGTAAATTTTTACTTTAAAAATGTCTTTAGGTTTATAGCGAGCTGACGCTTCATTAAGGTGAATATTACTCACAATGTACACTTATTAATTAGAGATACACAATGTTAATTATTAATTTGTAACATAACCCACGTTATTACGGGTAAATACATAGCTTTAATTAGCATTACAAAAATATTGTAAATTTTGAGGATGTAAAGTTGATTTTAAGCGATGAAAAAGGGCTTATAGTTTTTTAATGAAATTGCTGTAATGAGCGTGCAAAATGTTAATAAGTTAATTGAAAATGTTTTACTCAGAAGTTTAAAAGCAATTTTATTTTATGTCGTAACTAGCTTTTGTGCGCGACTTCGTCCGCGTGAATCCTCGTTACAGTAAATACCCGGGGTATTTATTTCGAAAAACCATTTTTTAAGGATTTCTGCGTGATAACTGCGTGACAAAATTTTACGTGTATATTTCACTATACAAACTTTGGACCCCATTTCACCCCTTAAAAGGCAGAATAAAAAAAAAATTATAAAATACGTACTCAATAATTTCTATTTACTTCCTCGGCTATTAAATTTCATGGAAATCGGGACAGATATTGTTTTTTAAAAACGCTTATATTACGCTTTACCTGTATGTTTGTGGGCTTGTATATTTGTATGTTTGTAACTTAGACTCGATTTGGACCCACTTTAAACGGACATATTTAATTCAAACTTTGTACACTTATCAAGAATCGGTGACAATATAATAATTTCGTGAGTTTATCTCATTGTCCTGATCAGGATCGCCAGGCTTAAATAATTACCACAAAATTGTTTACATTGCAATATTTGCTCTTACTGAATTGTCATATTTTGTCAACTGTATATTCGACATCACATCACAACAGTTTTTTTAATAATCTTTATTTTATATTATACTAGCTGTTGCTCGCGGCTCCGCCCGCGTAAGTATAGTATCCCTCGGGAACACAACTTTTTCGGGATAAAAAGTAGCCTATCTTTTAATCCAGAGTCTAAACTACTACCATACCGAATTTCATCGAAATCCGTTTAGTAGTTTTTGCGTGAAAGCGTAACAAACATCCACGCTTTCACATTTATAATATTAGTAAGGATTAAACCATTTCCAGTGTCTAGTTTAGTAATAAAATTATAATTAGCATTAAATAAATTATTTATTATTAAATATATTTATTTTTCACTTTTTAGTTTGATGTGCTATAAAGTGGGTTTTTTAGTTTTTTTTTAACTATATTTATTTAATGCTAATTATATCTCATATAAACTTACAACCCTTAATTTACACCCTCAGAATTCTAACAAACCCTGAAACACGTATTCAATGAAATGTAATTAGGAGTATGAATATCAATATTCATTGAAATCGGTGCAGATTTCAAGATTTTCCATGCAAGTTTTCAACCCCAATTTCACCCCTTTAAGGGTAGAATTTTTACACGTCAGTGAGTCAGTCAGTGGGGACATCTCCTTTTATACATATATATAGATAGTAGATACTTTGAGTTACACAAAGCACAGTATGGATTGTTTAGTGAGACGATTATATTGTCATAATTAACATCAAAATTTGGCAATCTACTATTTGGTACCTACATACTATAACAATCGTAAGTAAGCATCGATTCGTAAGCCCTACGGCACCAAATTACCTAAAAACCTTTGCACTTATCATTCAGACCAGCCATGAATGCTGATGTTACTGAATAACGATCGCATTTTTATACCGATTTATGAACGTAACAAGCTCAACTTTTCATATGAGTAATTCAAAATTGCAAATGAGCGGAAGTCACCCAGCGAGTAATATATTTTTAATTGATGCAACGGCCGATATGTCGAGTAAACATTCGACGGGGACTTTTGTTGTCCGTTTTTACTCCAATACGGTAATTGGTGTAAAAATGTACCATTCGCATGATTACACTTACGCCGACAAAAATTTTAATATACATTTATACGGTGAACTGTTTTGTTGTGTTGATTGATGCAGTAGGTTCGGATATTTCAGACGCAGAAAAAAACATTTGATGCTATTGTTAGTAAATAGGTGAGTTGAATAAACACCATCCAATCATACCTATCGTTTTATGTTTGCCGTAGCATGCCAAATTGAAATAATTCATAATTGTTGATTATCTTTTAAAGACAGTTTTAAAAACTATAAAGTTTACATTCGCAATAAGAACAACAGAACGCAGCCCCGAATACCTTTAAAAAGTTAGAGAATTAAACAGCCAAAAGTTACCGAATGTTTCAATTAGTACAGTCGATAACCTATATAAAGCATCAGTTACAAAAATGCAGCTGCAGATATGAGAGCGCAGGCACTACAATCATTTTTAATTTCCGATGCTCGCTGCCATTGCACTGAATACCAATTACTAGAAACGTAACTACTGAACATGTAGAATGCGAGCGGAGTTAACATCGGATTTGTATCTACGTATATAATATGCGCATTCGGTATGCGGATCACATAACGATTACACAAGTTAATTTCTTTCGTCAATTCACTACAAACATTGGTTATCGCTTTTCGCTTATTGAATATATTGGAATACATTTACGTTTATCGTGGTTGGTTTTATACGCTTACTGACGGTTATTTGTTATTGAATATTGACATATACATACATCTGCAGTACTACAGGTGTCTTCAAATCAAACATCGAGACGCGTTATCAGTATTCGATTCACGTTCCAAAAATATATAATTTAGAACATGTGACCACCTTCAATTTTGACCATATTTAACTAATCTTATCATAACCTCGCGACCGATACAATGCGGCGGGCGCGTGACTTTCAAAGCCGGCGCGTTGTACGGCAGTGTGAGGGTGTATAGCGTGGTGAGACTTGTCAGGAAATGTTGATGATTTTTTTTTTCAATAACGTAAATTTCAGTTATGAATACTGCCATTACTTATGTAATATTGTAACATAATGTTGGGTTAAATATAGATTAAAATACACCTGTGTAAGGAACAAAAGTGCGAGTTCCTGTAGGTAATATGCTTCTTTTATAACAATATTGTAATAAACTTCTAAACAATATAAATCGATTTTAACATTATTATAGAGACATCGCCTTGCATCCAACGGCTCGTCAACCTTTGGAAAAGTTTAAAGACTTTATCACGAAACTTAAAGACTCGGCTAACTTCTTGCGTTATTGAAATTTACTTTTTAGAATAATATCGAGGTGCACCCGGGCAAGTTTTTACTGTACCCGTATTGTCGCTACATTAACATTCAACTCCTCTTTTAGCATGAAATTTTAAATTGGATGCCGTAATTATGATTAGACTGGATTGTGCTCGGGTTTTATCTCGAGTTGCATTGCGAAGATATTAAGACTGTGTTATGTAATTTTACAAGGGTTTTTTTAAAGAAAGGGAAATAAGCGCTTACCTTCGTCATGTTGTTTAAAAACAAAAAAAAAACACTAGCACAAAAATTTATAAGCTGAGCCAGGTTCTTTTCAGATATGAACACGTTTTTCTAAACAGTTCTTACCTAACAAACATGTAAGCAAATGGCAAATTTTCAATTCTAAAATGAGCAGACAGCTCAATTTCACCTTTGTATTATGATAATTTAACTTCAATCGGTGAATGTCATGTCTGCAATGTACTTTACAGCATAGCTATGTTTTCACTGTTATTTTGTGAAATTTAAATGGGGTTTACTAATATTCGGTGCCACAGTCCGAGGACAAGTTTGTTGTCAGTACAAACTTGTGTTCGCACTGTGTGATTTATGTGTAGGTTTTTGTCCCGACCCCGCGGTGGCGGTATATTGAAATGGGAAAATCGTGTTCAGATCAACCCTTATACCTAAAAACACCTACTTAATAGTAATATATATATAATATACTAAACTACGTTGAATATTTTGAGTTTTCATTTACAAATATTTGAGTAAGTTACTACGTAAGCAGACACTAATAAGCTCTAAACTACTGGACCACGAAGGCGAAAAAACAGGTACTAAACACAAGAGATATTATATGTTGATAATGTAAAACTACAGGTATACATATTACTTCATCACAATGAAAAGTTATTAGGCACTTTCATGACAATATTCCTTTTTCAATGGGTAATGTATCATAAATTTAATCACTTGAATTCTTTAGAATTCTTAGAAAAGAAAAGGGGCGAAAATTAATGGAATCCTAAATCCTAAAGTGTTACGTTCGCAAAATATGATCTACAGTTACCCATACAGAAAATAAAAACACGTCAACATATGAACAACCAACGTGTTTTCATATCATGTACTCACGCAGCGTTGATTTATACTCCATCGATGACGTAGCAAACATACGGAACCGAGTTTGTGGGGAAATGAAAAAAAAAGCAATCGTCGCTGTTACTGAAGAGTAAAGGCCGTATATAAAAAAGTTATGATACGGTTTTGAGAATGCACAACACAAATTTTCAACAATAATAAAAACACAACACTAAGGTACCTACGTAAGAATATATTTTTACTCTGTGACTAAGGGCCTTCTTCACAATCTTCAAACAAATGTCATATAGCTTATTATAAAACTTTGTCGCTGCTTTTTTATATCGAGCGTCAGAGACAAAACATGCAAATAAGCCATCTGACACTTATAAGTAAATTGTGAAAAAGGCCCGTATATCTATTGTTAGTAATAAATAACGAACCTCATCGCTTTCAGCTTCTAAACTATTCCGTTCGTCGTGCACATACCGAAGTCGAGTCAACATTTCCCGTAAACTGAACACCATGTTCATTTTAATACTATTGTCTCGCGACACAAACTAATGTTGGACTGTCGTTTTGGCAGTTTATTTCAGTCTACCCACAATTATTCATATTTATCAGATAAACATTTTGTTTATGAATGAATTAAATGAAAATAGTAAATTGTCGTGGAGATTAATGAATTTGATTAAGAACACTTGATATTTTTTTAATAAGTGGGTACAAAGGCCGAAGCATCAAAGCGCATTCAGTCGTAAAATATTATGCCGGATATAAAACGTTTCGGGAAGATTAAAAAGTTAAAACGTCATCGTTTAATTTTTATTTATTTAAACATATGGCGTCTGCTTAAAACCATTTGGAATGCACTGACTATTTATTTGGACTTTGACTAGACTTTAGACTTGACAATTTTTGATTACTTGATTAAGTACTTACTTAATACTTAGTATCTACTTAATATTATTATTATATTTTTTTTAGCTTCTAGTACCTATGCTCTGTCTAATGAGATTTATTTATTTTATATTGGAAATGTTAATGAATAAAAATAAGAAGAAAAACAATGGTTGTAAACATGCTAAGCAATACCTACTTGTAACTTCTAACAGATCCAATATAAAATAAAATTTACGATAGATACGTGTCTCGATACAATGTTATAAACATCTAACACATGATTATTCATGCTAAGTGAGATGAGATAAAATATCTCGTGTTGACTTGAAGTAATCCCGGCGGAAACTCTCAAGTCACTGAAGCAAGCTCTGATATTTTCCACCTTCACGGCCCTGCACTTTACAGTTTCAGTTTGTTTTATTTGAGAAATGTTATCTATACAGCGATGTTTTTCAAAGAATATCATTAAATATTAAGCTAGTATAGGCGATACGTTTAGGCGTTGAAGTTATAGACTGAAATATAGAAGAATAAGCGCCATCTAACAATCGCAGATATACTTACATGTTAAAAAAATTGATTGTCACAACAGATGGCGCTAGGATGATAGGCTAGCTTCTATTTATATTATATTTATAGATTGCCGGTCGAAATTTTTTATCAGTTTTGATTCTGTTAAATCTATGGATATAGGTTTTTGGATTTATATATGACCTACGTGCTTGCATATTATGGCGCCCGCACATGGAGGGCAAGCAGCTTGGCAAGGTAGGACAGGGGTTGGAGACTGCAGAGACTCGGGGACACCGAAAAACAGAAACTGCTTGCATGTGAATCTAGCATAAAGTAATATTATGTAGGTAATCAAACTGATAAAGTTTTAAGACTTGAAATAGCATTCCACATGCATAATTTCACCTAAATGAAACCTAATCATCGCTATGCGCGTCTATATCTATTAAAAGCGGCAACTTAATTACGTTATGAAAATAGCCATTAAAAACTCAACTGCTAGAATAATGTACGGTCTCATTTCAGCAGAATGGTTCCGCCAGACGTAGTTTTTATGAGCTATACACGAATAGATTGTCAATTAATCGAACAGCATTGTTCGTGTGCGGTAAGATTGGATTCCGACGTGAGGCCGTCACCGCTAATGCATGCACGTGCATGCCGTGCCTTGTGACACCTACGTGGACGGGAATTTGCAAAATTCCTCTCAGAATCATTAAGTTTAAAATATATATTATATTCGGATTGTTTGCATTGCTGGAGGAAATTCGATATTTTGCTAGAATTATCTTATACTTTAAACGACCAATTCTCGTAAATATTTTATAATCAGAATCTCGTAATTTCAATTACTTCGATTTATTTCAAAGCTAAACCAATAATTAGGTCAATGTTTGTCAACTATTAAGTTCCGTTTTGAGCGCTGTCTATTGGTATCATATAGGTATCTAAATTATACAAACCACCCACACACTTATGAATTTATGAATTACATACATTTATGAATTAGCATACCTAAAATATATCAGTATTGTAAAACTACCTATAGTCTAAACAGACAAGTAGATACGCAATTCGTAAATTTAAGATTTCATTTACCTCAAAGTGATTTAGTAATTTGAACTCAATATTGCAGAAGAAATTATGATTTTATCACTTCCATTGAAAAGGAATTTACCTCAGCACATAGATTGAGGCTACTGCGAATGGGGTCAAGTATATGTGTAGAGGACAAACACTCCATCGAGGTCTAAGGAGCTTGTCCCTAAATTGTTTCGGAAGGAAATTGTTTTCTCCGAGATTAATAATGATGCTCCCTCCGACACGTATTGACAAATACCCGGACGCGGACCTGAGCAAACCCGAATACATGCATAAATTCATGGAATTTAAAGCATCTATACGTACTGTGAAATATTATTCGAGAAATGAACTTTACAATTATAAGCGAGACTAGCTGACCCGTGTCCACTTCGTTGGGCGTTAAACATTTTTTGATGATGATGATGATGAGGATAAAAAGTATGCTAAGTTACGCCTTATAACATCAGCTATCTGCTAGTGAAAGTCCCGTGAACCAGAGATTAGCCGGAATAAACAAACAGACAGACGGTGACAGTGTTTTAATAACGTTAAAAATTGATTTTTTATTGTTAATATCGTATATACATGTATATGTATTAAGTAAAAAGCTGTTAATTTGAAATAACAAACAGACACTTCAATTTTATATATCTGTATAGGTTGGTAACAGCAAGAGGTATAGAGGTATAGATAGGTATTTTTTATCTTTTGGGGCCAAGGGGAACATTTTAAGCAATATGTAAATGATATGTTGTCACTATTGTGAAAAAATTATGTTTGTTAGTTAGTAATTAAAAATTAAGTGCCAGAGCATGCTATCACTCTCGTGTACACTCTATTAAATTCGTGTGTGAGTGCGTGCGCCGACACTGGAACCATGCTGTGAATCGAGCAGAAATTATTACGTGAATTGAAAGTGAATTGAAAGTGTATCCTTAAAATATTTGTGCACAGCCCTTAATATTATTAGAGAAAACTTGATTTTTATTTTCTTAGGATCATACCAAACACACAATTTTTGACGTGACAACGTCTTATAATTCGATGGAGCCGGCTGCACGCACGAAAAAACATGACTCATGCGGCGTTACCTCGCTATGCGGCGTTACCTCGCTCTGAGGCGTTGTCACGTTCAACTATCGTCAGTAAACCGATTTTTTTCACATTACACCGATTTACAGACAACCGATTTTTTTCTCTTAATTGTTATTTAAAAGTAAGTTTATCTAAGGCGCAAAATTATGACGATTTTTCGCCTTAGACAAACTTACTTTGAACTAAAAAAATTGTAAGTATCAATTGATATTTATATCGACATGAAAAATAACGTAGGTTATTGTGATGTTAATTGTACAGTAAAACGGCAATATAAATCTATGGACGTTTATTGGATGTGGAAAAAAATAATTGCTTTTAGTTAACTAGATCCATTCCCCAAATGTAGTGGGGCGATAAATTTTACGATTACGGCCTACATGTAGTTCTTACAAGGTATTAGAGAGGATGAACACTATAAAATCGAAAATCGTAACCGTAAATCCTACTTGTTAAGATTTATCGAAGCGAGCTGCGACGAGAAAATTTTGAAAGTTACCTGTAAGTAAGATTTATTATATAAACTTAATAGCTGAGGACTGTCGCACTTTGCCGAAGAACTCTCACTTAGTGTAGCCTAGGTTTATACTCTCAGGAATTCTCGGGACGCATTAAATAACATACATTATGTTTTATCTTGTAATGGTATTCGTTACCCTGCTAGAATACATTTTTAGAAAAATACCCTGTCGTAGTAAATAATGTAGGTATTTTTTTTCCTACAAATATTTACTGGTTCCAATAATTATCTATAAAAGTTGATCAATTAGAAATATTTTATGAAAAGAAAAATGTATGATAATTTTATATTCTTATAAGATATGTTTATAATAATTATACTAGGTAATTAGCAAAACAAGGCAGAAACTTATGAAATTTATTTAAAATAGCTGGTGGTAAAAGATAAAAGTAGCCTATGTTATACCTTATAACATCAGCTATCTGCCAGCGAAAGTCCCGTGAACATCGGTCATACCGGTCTCATCGGTTTCAGAGATCAGCCGGAACAAATAGACAGACAGACGGACAGACAAATTTGAAAAAATAAAATAAAATTGTAAGTACCGTATTATACTTTCATATGTATAAAGGGAAAAGCTGTAAATTTAAAATTACAAACAGACGTTTCAATTTTATTTATTTGAATAACACACTGATGAATAACATATAGATGTAGGTACTAGCTCTCTTACGTAGGGACACTTTTTCTTTTAGTTTTGTAAATCTTATATACAATTAATATATTAGCTAGAACTAAATGGTAACAAACACGCTGCAAAACTTCCATTAAACGACCGTCTCGCGAAAAGCGATCTTAAGACGCGGGGAGAGAACTTCATTTTCTCCGTCTGTAACGACTAAAGCGAGTATAGTATACATAAATAATTACCCAGAAAAGTACTCTTCTAATTAGATATAACGAAACAAGAGGGCGTATAGCGACACCTTAAGCAACTGTAATGTTATTAGGTGAGGATACTGTACGTACATCAAGATTGAATTTAAGTATTCATGGAGTGAGGAATAAATGATACGAATCAGGGGCTACGATCGATTTAGATCGTACTCGGGTGATCAGAACGAGTTCCGGGGAAAAACTTACATCCCAACCGCTGCGAGTAAATAATTTGTTCCGTATGAAACACATTCGGTCCCGGCAACTTGTTGTTTATTTGCTTTCCTATATTGGTTTCGCACTAGCATTGTATGTGGGTCAATTTTGATGGAACATGTAATGCGATGGTCTGGTTGTTTGTGGGATGGGTTAATCTTGATGGGATGTCAGGTAGTGTGTGCGTAAGGCGTAATGTAGCGTAGCGTAGCCACACCGTTGCACCAGGTGTGATTTGTCTCTTATTTTTTCGTAAATGGGCTAATTACAGTTGTATTAAAATAAGTATAAAAAATAAGTAAGTAGTTCTATGTGTAAAGGAAAATTTTTGTGACAAATGTACTTCATACATTTAAAGGAAATTTTTTGTGACATGACGTAACATATTTCACATGCAAAAATTAAAGATTTACATACATTTTCTCGTCGTACACATTCTTCAGATAAATAAAACACAAAGCGCCGAAATGCTTCCTCAAATATTCCTTTTTCCTATCGGTAATCAAAGCACTGCGCCCGCCAGATAAGAACCCCGGCTCGGCGATATTTGTTTACATCAGTCTATTTACAAAATAAGTATCCCGGTAATTGAAAACCGAGTATCGCCACTTAACAGTGCCCGAAGTTACATAAAGTTGTCTTTAATACTTCACCGAGCTATCGCGATAACAATATTATATGAGTAATTCGGAACTCACAGATAAGTAGCGAGATTGCAAATCGCGAATATATGGAATAAGCCTACGGTTATAAAAATAATACGCCCGTGGATTATTTAAAGCGACGGTGGGAAATATTTCAATGGGAAATCCTTAAAGCTCGCAGATTAAACATGAAAACTTTTTTGTATTTGCTTGGCGTTTCACGGTTGATATAAGTGGATTGCGAAAGTTTAGAGGATGAGCATAAAATCTGCGAATGAAGAAAGAAAATCAGTACTTAGGGACTCGATTTAGAAGCGTGTTTTACTTAATAACATCGCATAAGTGTGTTTCGGATTACAATGTTTTATGTTACCGCTAAAATTACATTTTATTTACACAGTGTTTCTTCAAAGTTAGGCTTCAGCAAAATGAAATATTCTGTATTCGACAAAATACATATTTAGCATGCAACGTTACTTATGATAGCCATACATACAGTCTATCGTCCAATCGACTTAATTAGTTCAACATCACTAAGTTTATTTTCGAACGCAGAGAGACACGTCACTTCCCTAAGGGAAGGGTCACTATGCCTCACTGGCGAAGCGTGAGACCAGCGGAATAGTAAGCCGCGTAAGCTAATATCTATTGTAATACATAACAACACAAATGATGATGCTGATGGCAACAAGTCGGGGACTGGCCACATAGTAAATGTAAATGATCATAAAACTCACCTCCGGACCTTTGTGGGTTGTTAATTGTCGATAGTGGGTCCGTGACAGCACCCAATGAAGATGGGCGGATCCAATAGAATTGAAGGGTCGGTGGACATGTACACGTATTATATATAATAAAGATATATGTATAATAGATACGGTTCTATACATTATATTTATGATAGTGGCTGGAAATATAGAATATAAGCTGGCAATATTAATGTGCGTTGAAATGTGTAAGTTTAAGTTAGTATTTTTATTTCAATTTTCTGACATATCGTAGTTTTACAGTCTACAGTCAGGCCCAAGTCTATTATCATTTTGATAGTATAGGATGTGTAAAAATATAAATAATAATAGATATTAGAAGAAAAATTAAACCGAAAGTTAACAAGCACAATAATCAGAAGATAACTCAATGTTTGAACTCGTGCAATGTTCGAGTCATTGTTTATTTTACAATTCATCAAATCGTCAACTCACTTTATACAAGGACGAGCTATTCATAGACGGTCTTCACCATTAGGGCTTTTTAGATCAATCGACACGAAAAACACAAAAAACACAATATGAATATTAAGGTTGTTTACTAACATCTTTTGTACTCGAGAAGAAGATTTGAATGGAAAATATTCGAAAAACAACAATAGCACTCGAGAAAAATTATTTATTCATAGCAACACCTTTGTTGAAAGATCGATTGGTTTTAAGTGAATGCGTACGGTGTTTGATGGATACTATGCGTGTTAGTGAACGGAGGGGTAGCCGGGTTACCCATTCAACGAGAACAGGGACGAATAGGATCCTACAAAACGAACAACGGGGTTTAACCCATTGGCTGCGTTCAGCTTGAATAGTTATACGCATATGACTAGTATAGAATTGAGGAGACGACTACATGTAAAATATTTAGTTTAATCTATATTCTCAGAAATATAGATACTGCTTGATAAGCATATATGCGCAACTGCTTGATAAGCATATAAAATTTTAATATTTCATAATATGATGTAGTATAGTAATAACATACATCTAAAAATACAAAAGAGTTTCGATTTTTTTTGCTAAATTAGTAAAACAAAACCTACATCATTTGTTTGCTTACTATCATATACACAAACATTCTTTATGGTAAGTATGAACTTTAATGTACCAATTTCGGACAAGTATGTTCCTAATATTTCATACACTTTTACCTAATAGTCACAGTTAGGTACGACTTTTGTATTGAGCGTTTTCACGAAACTTGCGAAATTTCGTACACAAATCACTGTACCTATGAAAATATTCATTTTAAGTATACTGTTTCTTCTGAGAACTTACACGTATTTATAAATAGTACTATATATAAAGTAGAACTATATATATTTAAATGTACTCATATTATATGCAATATTTTTTTTGTCGTTTAGCCTATTACTACTTTATATTGTCATCATAGTCCAAAAGTGACTTGTAGTATAATAAATTTTGGAAGTTATAGGAACAATTCATATTCTATTGTAAAATCAATTGCGTAGATAAACAACGTAAATTAATGAAGTGGCGGGCCGTCGTCCATAAAATACGATTTTATCGTACCGCTGGGAGTTACACGATTTCGAATATAGTAATAAAATTCACAGATGTCAAATTTATGACGATGGACCATTGTAAACCGATTAAAAGATTTACTACGGGTCGCTACGCCGCTACGAGGCTACGTGGCAACGCAGCTACAACGCTACGACGCTACGATTTCGGTTATTAGCATTTTTACGATAACTGTATGGTTAATTATAATCCTCACCCTCCATTTTAGACGTCAACTTACCTGAAACAAAAATGACAAAAAATTAATAAACGTTACAAATTTTAAACAATGTTTATTATATTGCTAAAACTGTGACCAAAATATTATTGAAAAATAAGCCTTAGAAATAAGTAGATAAATTAAATAAGGTATGAATAGGTGTAGCGTTGTTTTAAGCGTAAGCATCAATAAAGAGTAGTAGCAAGAATCTCAAAATTCGTTCCAAAAGTTACCGAAATCTAACCTATTTACTTATAAAGGAATTCCCGAGGGGCCACCACCATTTACCGTTAACTCAGACAATAAATCAGAGCTAACGACAGCGATGCCGAATAAATAATTTTCTTTATTCATCAAAATTAAAAGTACCTACCGTTTGACAAAGTGAAACCTTTAATTAAAACAAATGCAAGTTTAGACGCTCATAAATCTTCGCTTATTGTTTTCCCTCTGATATGAATTGAATAATTTATGTGTGAATAAATATGTATGTAGATTTGATGTTATTAAGCAGATAACTTTGACATTTAGTATTAAGAAGTACATCTTACACGAACTTTATAATTACTTGCGCGATTGATTTTTAACCGACTCCCAAAAGGAGGATGATATTGTGATATATGATTAATTCTACTAATATTATAAATGTGAAAGTTTGTGAGGATGGATGGATGGATGTTTGTTACTCTTTCACGCAAAAACTACAGAACGGATTTTGATGAAATTTGGAATGGTAGGAGTTTAGGCTCTGGATTAAAACATGGGTTACTTTTTATCCAGGAAAAGTACAATGTTCCCGCGGGAATCTCGATAGTATTCACGCGGGCGAAGCCGCGGGAAACAGCTAGTGTGATATATTTAGTCGATTCAAGTGAGGCCTCTTATTTTATTTACAAAATATATAAAGACTTTTAGGTGTGCGTTTACAAATTCGATATAAATTTATATATTTTATAAATATACTAACATTTAAAAAACATATATGATTTTTAGTACTGCAAAAACAATTTTCCGGAACCTCTTTAGCCAAACTTCACAAAAAGAGGTCGTGTTTAGGACAATCTTTCTGTCCTTATGTAGCTTATTGTTGTGGACTGCGACGTCTCGGTTCTTACAGATCCTTCTTATGTTTGAGTGGTGATAATGATAATACAGCAACAATTGTGATATTCTTCTTTATTGATACAAACGAGAGAGATGCTTAACACAGATACGTATTTACATATGAGAGATGCTTAACACAATATAAATATATATAGTGGACACGTATCTATGTTAAGCGTCTATATAGCCTTTTGGCTAACTAAAATAATCTAGAATCAATAAAGAAATCTAAAACTAGATAGGCTGTGCTTGTGACGTTTGTCAATAAGACATTGACATTTCTACTTTTTATTATTAATTTATTATGCAACACTTATTTTGTTTGTTTATTTAAATACCCAAAGATAGCGGATACCTTTAAATTAGTAAAAAAATAATCCAACAATATTAACATTATTTTCGAAAAAGCATAAAAAGTCTTCAAAAAAAATATCTCATGTTATGCATGAATCTAAGTACAACAAACAAACATCATTGCCTTGTGCCAGGCAATGATGTTTGTTTTATCTGGTCCCTGGATTTGTTGCAGAAAACATTTCTAAAGATGTGTCATTCCATACTCGGGAACCTGTCAATAAACTTTTTGTAAACGCGTCCTTTATATAAGTGATCGTAAAAAAATGTTGCTAGTAATCATTAGTTCAACGCAACATTTATCGCGTACTCTGATCATTTTACTTGGTGATTGATAAATTCACCACTTTTTAATTGATTTTCTGCAATCATTATTTTAGCATAAATTCCTTAGGGTAGATTGACGGTACCTAAACTGCGGAGTGTCCGCTAAACTATAACAATATAATTAAATCACATATTATAGTTATATTGCTCCCTGCGTAAAATTTAAAACAGTCTGATAAAATTCACCGTGGCAAATTGTAATGTAATATCGAAGTTCGTCCAATTAATATAACATGAATAAAAAAACCTATGCACGGTAAAAACTTGTGAAATACTGTTTCAAATGAGCGGTCAAATACAAAAGCAAATATATACGCGCCATATTTTCGTAGAAATGTAGTTACTGAGTATTAAAAATTTAGCCCGTTAATTGATTGTTATTAATTTTGTGTTTTGTAAATGTTATCTACATTAAAGTAATTCTATTAATTAGTTGTACATTTCCATAAAATAAAAATAAATGTACCTAACTGTATATGTATAAGCGTCAACGTAAGCGCGCCGCGCCGCGTCTCGGCTTGAGCTGGCTCGTAGGTGTATCAAAGCACGCCCGTTAGCTATTTTTCACCGAGTTTGTTTCAATTGTGTTCAAAAATTTGGGAAGTATATTGTTTTATAATTCCGAAATTTGAAAAATCATTATCGGTTAGTCCAATTCGTGGAATCTAGTTAGAATTCAAGACCCCTTTTCGTCATATTCAGTGGAATTTACAATTTATTTAATAAGTACAGAAGTTTCCAATTTTTTAAGATACTCACTAGGCTTTTAGAATTTTTGCTTATTTAAAACTTTTTACTTGAGCACAAGTCTTTGCATTTTACATTAAACACTTTTAGTCTGATCTATCACAGATTAATATATAAAACATACACAAATGTTTCTATTATCCAGATTCACTACGAGATGCATTCGAAATAATTTAACTGTGCATTTTGAAAATAATTTCCAGTGGCATGCCCTTAGGTTGGTATTCTGTTATTGTTCGTATTATCGGGCAAATGACGTGTGTCGATAGAATATAATTCACGTTTGGAACGAGATTGTTTCGCGAGTTTCAATTATTCCACGGTTTGTATTTGTATGATATGAATATTAAGTATATTATTATACCTATAAGATGTGCATCGTGCTTTCATAGATGAACTAAGGCTATTTTCGTTTAAGTCTATGAACATAGTAATAAGAATAATATCTATAGACGCTTCACACCACGTCAATACGGCCCGTGGTAAGTACACGTAGTAGAACTTGTGTTGAAACCAGACAATGGGAAGTATATTTAATACTTGTATACTATACATAATATATTTAAGATTTTAATTACATTATAAATATATTTAATATTGTTTGCATATATTAATATCCATACTGCTGTGATGGAAACATATTGTTTATTCAACTCTTAATTATAGATTGCAACTAACAAGTAGCGTGTGACTTCCAGAAAAGTAAAAATGTAAGTTAATTATCATGAATATTATAAATGTATCAATCATATCATTAATAGACACGTATTCCAAAACCATAAAGTAGTTATTTGCAAAACGGTGTTCAGTGCAAGTGCACATCGAGTTTTCAATTACACAAAGTGATGGCCGCAGGGTTGCGGCTGGACCGCGAAAAACGTTGTTGTGGTCTAACGTTCTGGCCGATTGCAAGCCGCCGCCACGACCAGCCTCGATAAACCAAATGCGACCCTAGTGCGATAAAAATAAAGTTTCCTTTAAAACGTCACAACTAATACCACCAGTACCTTTAAAAGGTTCGAGTAAAACTCAATCGCTTTACAGGCGGGAAGCTCTCAGTGGTTTATTGCGTTATTACCTGGACGTGTCTGCCGCGCCGGGGCGGCCGCAATTTAGGACCAAAGAACGATATGTTGCGATGAAAAAGATTTTACACAGCTCAAGAGTACGCCCCTGAAAGCGTCGACGCCTCTGTCGTCAGTAATTGTCTTTGATCAAAAACACAACACGACACTAAGTACTTTACTTTTTATTTCTATTCAATCCAATATTGTTGAGCGTTTGTAAAACGCTTCGATTGTTTTGCACCTTCATTCTTTATAACTTGCTGCACTTGAAACCGGAAGAAAATGTCTTTAAAAATCAGACGTTTGATAGTCGGTTTTCTTCGCAAACAATAATAATCTTATATATATATAAATGGATTGCAATTTGAATGTTTCGCTAAAACTCGAGAACGGCTGGACGATTTGGCTATTTTTGATCATAAAATAATCGTATCAGCTCAGGGAAGGTTTGTACGGTGAGAAATTTTGGAAAAATTGCGGGAAAATATTAACACTATATTTATAGGTGCGACAGAACAACGTGTGTCGGGACAGCTAGTTCTTTAATATTTTGGGAGACGGCTTGGTTAATAGCTAATATTGACATAAAACTAAGATTCTGAAGTCTGGAAGCTCATCGCTGGAAACATATTATTTTATTAATTTAATTCTTCTTAATGATTTCATAATAATAAATTCTATAATAATTATCGAATTATACTCGTAATAAACCAATTCTTAATATATCACACAAAAAGAGCATTCACACTAAAAAATATCAAATCAAAGTCAATCTCGTGAAAAATTCCTGCAATAAATTGTTGCAACCTTAACGACAATCTTATAACCCGGAATACTATTCAATAAACGTGTGGGAAATCGTTCAAAGATTTGCTCCAATGATCGCCTACGAAGCCGTAATTCGGTCTTAGAGCCTATGAAATAAGAGTGGGTATCCATAAAATAAAATAATAACCGGCCAATAAAAATCTCTCAGTCGGGTCCGGTGACATGTCATATGGCCGATATAAAGAAAGTTGTCAGTGGCGAAAAGTGGTTATCTTTGGGTGAAATTTGATCGCACCGGGACAGATAGCGGCCATCAATTGTAAGGTAATTGGGAGGTTTACTGCCGCCTCGGTATTTGACATTCGATAGTCGATATCTACAAGTTTGACAGCCTCTCATACATGTAGGAAGTAGCTAGAGACATACAAGTTTATTGTAACGTTTTTAAGTTGGTGTCCCACTAAATTAAAAGATACAAAAAAGCTTAACAGTAAGCTTAATTTACCTTTACAAACGGGCTACGCAACTCTCATACAAATTGATCTTATATTGCATATTATTGCTATAAATTGATATTGCAAGTTAAAGAATCAATTCTCTCGACTCCATAACAATACGGGGAACAGGCGAGGCGGGCAACAACGGGCAATAACGCCGACTTCATTATGCAGATTGCCCCGCGGTCCGCATATGCACATCTGAGGGTTCTTGCAGTCTGTACTTGCGGTTGACTTTGCCTCGTCTTACATTCTATTGCCCTGGCTATTAGGGATCAAATTCAATATTGGTATACATGAATTGTGTGCTGCCTTGTTTATTACATTTTATGTCTGACTCTATGCATTATTGTATTCAAACGAGTAAAATCTCTATTTCATATAAACACTATCTGAATTGTCTAGCTGAAAGATACATAATCTTAGAAGTAGTTAAAAATATTACTAGCACTCATTAAACGATTTAAATTAGTTAAAAAAATAATAATGACAAAAATAGAATAATTAAAGACAGTATATAAAGACAGTAGACAGACCATTTTGCTAATGGCCCGCGATAATCATCGTTTTTTTGTGACTTTTCTCGAAAGACATTAGAAACCGTGGGTTTACTATAATTAAACAATTAATATTAAAAACTTTAGTGGATTGCATAAGTGTTCCTCTCAAGTCTAAATAAACGTTGTCTTGTTTTCATTATGCATATGTAACATTGTAAGAGTGGGCAACATAATCTGCATAATTGGCAGTCGTCGTAGGATATTACGTCCACGTGAGGTGCAATTTTCTGCGTCATTTCCCGTCGATCGGCCACTCGGATGGCAACGCGTGCTTCTTTACGCTAAATTAATGGAAATACGTTAGCGCCGTACACAAATGTAATTACGTGCTGCATTTTGATTACGAATATAAGCTGTGTCATGTAAAATGTATGTTTTACTTATCCCTACTAATATTATAAATGTGAATGTAAGTTTGTTTGTTACTCTTTCACGCAAAAACTACTAAAAGTATTTTGATGAAATTTGGAATGGTAGTAGTATAGGCTCTGGATTAATACATAGGCTACTTTTTATCCCGAAAAAGGACAGTATTCCCGCGGGATCCCGATTGTATATTTACGCGGGCGGAGCCGCGGGCAGCAGCTAGTAAAATATAATATGAAACCCTCATACCCCATACCTGGACAGCGGATTTGCAATTTAAGCTTCAGCAGATATTTGTAGTTTGCTGAAATTTACAAAAAAGGTCTATAATCTAAATCGGAAAATCGAAATTGAAAACCCTACATCAAAGCAAACCTGGATTAATTCCGTACGATAACAGTCTCGAAATATTTTTGTAAAGTGATCGCAAAGGCCCTAGTTTAATAAGCTTATCAGTAGGTAAACACGTCGCCCCAAATTTGATGGATCAAACAAATTATATTTAATAAAACGTACCTGGCAAATGTCAATCACGGGAAGCTCGTGTGCGACGGTGTCTGTTGATTACATTTCTGCCGTCAAGACGCAGCAAAAACTTCCTCATTATAAATACTCGTTATTGTTTAAATAAGATTGTTCAAGCCGCCGCAGATTGTACACAAAAGTATTACTTGCTTTAATTAAAGTTCCCGAATGATTTATTATAAAATGTTCTAATTAATTTCAAGTTAAATTATAAACTAAGCTAAATCATTCTCCGTCAACTTTATGAAGAGAACCGAGACAAAGGCTTAATCTTTTACTTTTAGTTACCTGTCTGTTTTATTTTCGTAGTGAGCGGTATTATACTTTTGAAACACTGGCCAAGTGCGAGTCGGACTCGCGCACGTAGGGTTCCGTACCATTTTACTATTATTTTACATGCGTTAAATTCGCGTTTAAGGTAAATATGTGGCAAACGGATACCTAAATCAAAAAATCGTCTTGAAAACCTCGGTGATTTTTAAAAGACCTATCTAATGATCCCCCACACTATGGAATACCCTAAAAACAGTATTTTATAGGCAAAAGGGTACCCTGTGGTCGAAATTCACCCATAATCTATACATATAATAAAAATTTGGTATGGTAGTAGTTTAGACTCTGGATTAACACATAGGCTACTTTTTATTTCGGAAATATGTACGGTTCCCACGATATATGTTTTTGCGCGTACGACGTCAACGGCTTAACCGATTTGAATGCGGTTTTCACAAATGCGTTTTGATTAGGTACTCCTCTCCACTTAAAATTTAATAAACCGACTTCCAAAAAAGGAAGCGGTTATACATTCGGCTGTTTATAATAAGTTTTTTTTAGTATGTTCAACGATATAGGAATCGAGGGAACTCCTCGAAATTTATATGGACACATTGAGTTTTTCTGGAAAAGTCCAGGGCCTTTAGTTAAGATGCATTCGATAATTTCGACGGCGAAGTTCGAAATCAAATTGTATGGGATTTGACACAAGTCATCGCTAAGTGACATGTCGCTTGCGATGCCTTCTGTCAAATTCCATACATTTTGTTTTCCAACTTCGCCGTCGAAATAATCGAATGGATCTTGACTAAAGGCCCGGTATATTATACCAAAAATAAAAAAATTGTACCAAGGACCCTGCGGTATCCAAAAGTACTGAACAGAACTCCCGAGTCGTTATAGATGTTTGGAGATTTTGGCGTTGTTTAAAGAATTTAAAGCATATTATGCCACTTTGTCAATTAAAGTAATCATCAACATCACCGCCTTCATCACACCGTATACCATCACATTATGATGATAATAGGTCATTCTCATAGTCTTTTACACCGACACATATTAAAATTATTTTGTTGTTGTAAAGAATATAGGTAATTCGAAATTGATCTCTTAGTCACCAAGGTGGATAGGATAGGTGGACTGATGCTAGCGTCTATGAGGAATCGCAAGAACTTCACAAAATTATAAGGACATTTAATGTGATATCGACTTTTATAGTAAGTAAAGTTTTGTGCCAAGGTGTAACCTTTACCCAAAAGCACTGACAGACAGAACTCCCCAGTCTTTAAAGATACACGTTTAGAAATTTCGGTTTTATATAAAGAACTGCAAGCATATGCCACTTACAGTAATCATCATAATCATCACCACCATCTTCTTACGATACACCAACATATTATTATGGTGACATAGGTACTCCTCATAGTTTAGTACACCGATATCAATGTAGTATTTGAAATTTTGCTATAGCCAAAATTATATTCATGATCATCATCATCACTATAATATTATCTGTATTTAATGCTGACTGCTATATTTTTTCGCCGACTACTACAATAGATAATAATAATTATTTAATAATAAAGTTAGACACTTTATTATTAAATAATTATTATATCATTATCATCACTGTTTATTTGGTCCACAGATCGGTAATGCTTATTTGGGGAAATACCACGGCCTCAGAAAACCGTTTTGACGCGAGAGTGAGAATACCGGAGGGTTTTTGTATTGATAACTTTCTTAAAATGTGTTAATAATAATAAATATAACTAAAAAAGGAAAAAATATTATTTTAAACAAAAAATGAAAACATAAAAATGCACAAAAGAGTATGAAATAAACCTTATATTTTAAATAATCCTCCTTTTAAATTAGGCTAAAATTTTAACAATTTATCTACTATCTACATATTTCTGAATTCGGTACCATAGCGTCTACAAAATAGTTCGAAAAAGAATTACGCTATTTTAATTACAACGCGTATATAAAAAGTTTCGGAAAACTTTTATTTATTTGTAGATAGGTAGGTAGCCACAGGCGAGGCGTGCACACAAACCAGCTTTTAATTATTTACAGTACCTAGTGACTAGGTACTATAAATAATAATTAAAAAAAATATAATAGTGATGTCAAAAGGAATTTCAAAAAAATACTGGAATGTAATTTATTAAAAATATTTGTCGAATATTCAAGTGAGATTTTGAAAACAGATCAGGACGCGTGTTTAATATTGAAATAAAATCATTGAATAAAAAATTGGCTCGTATTTTATTCAGCTTGAAAAATCGTTGCGAAGTCGAATCTGTAAAAGGATCGTGAGAGTTCTGTATAGCGTAGTGATGATCGAGTATAAAAATGATCTGTATAGATAAACAATCATGAAATGAAAATTGGTTGTAGGTCTTAACACAATACCTAGATAAACGGAAAGGTTTATCTATTATGTTAAGACCAACAATCAAAATTTTCATTAACATTGTAACTAAGCGGCAAACATTTTAAAAGTGGAACTCCTAAACTTAATAATACAAATTTTAAATTTCCTCCTACCAGTAACGTCATCTTATTTATAATTTTATGTCGATTTTCTATCATGAATTTACACTAAAATTGCTTATCTAAAATTGTGTCGTATTGTCAGGAACATATAAATATCGGTATATACCTAATACATCGATATGCTAAGCATCATTGTTTTTATATATTTTTATTCTATTTTATTTTAAGGAGCTTTATAAAAAATTACACGTCATTTTTGTTAGTTAAACAATATAAGAATTTCGATATCGATATTAACCATCGATCATCCCTAGCACATGCATCATCTCTACTCGTACGCCGCACGCGATCTAACGTGCTGTTTTTTCAGCGAGTGAAAGCCCCTATTTATACCGAATACTTCAACGGATCGACTTTCAACATTCTGTATCGTGATTTGTTTTTATAACATTAGGGTTTTACATTTATGACGGCATGGAGTTTGCAGTAGGCTAGAGTGATGGATATTAATAAGTAGACAAAACTAAAACATGTACCTTACCTACTACACACACATATGAATATGAAAGTCTAAGCTTAAACTACATTTCTTCAAAACAATTTTTTCTTCAAAAGTTTTTGTGATAGTGTAGATTTTATGAAAAAAAGTTTTTTTTTTTTTATTATATTTCCTTTTTTCGAAATGTCAACAGAAAAAGATTCAACTTTAAAAACGAAGAAAATTCTACCGGTTCAATCCTAACCCGTCTAGAAGAGCCGGCGTAAGAAACTTGCACATATTTTTTTAAATGTTAGTTAACATAATTGTACCTAATATACAAAAATGAAGAATCTTCGTCTCTTCTAATATTTATTTATTGCAAGTTAGTGTAAAATGAAACGTGTTAGGTGATTGTCAGGTGTTGTGGGGAGAAACACGAGTGTTGGGGAATGTAATACAGCAGTGACAAAGCGCTTTGTAAGTCTGACCGCAGCAAGACCTGAGGAACATTTGTTTCTATTAACGCTTACCGCGCACTAATGTGGACGATGACTGTACTTTTTACAGGGTTCCGATTGAAAATGTAATACTGAATGTGCAAATTTAAGAATAAAATGTTTGCAAATATTATTTGTTGCATAAAATGCCTTTTATTTTTTAAGGTCTGGGAACACAGTTGCTGTAAATTAGCTGTCCCAAAGACGTAAAAAAAAATATATTGTACTATAATCCGTAAAAAAATTGACCATATAATTTTTTAAGATTAGTATTGAAAAAAAGACTTTTTTTATATTAAAGTTGCAAAAAAAAAATTCTTTGATATATGATAATAGATAAACTATGTATTAAGTAAGCGTCGAAAACTATAATAAAATTTCAATCAGAAAGTTTTACATACAGTATATATTAACCGACCCATGAGCACAGAAGACTAATGTAATTTAACTAGTTTCATAATTTGAATTCAACTTAAAGTAATTTGTCATAATGTAAGTAATTATTTCAACAACTTTATAATAAACCGGTTCAATTACAGTTGGTGTTTTTCTTTTTGTTATTCTGCAATTTACTTAGGTACAACATAGTGCTTCCACCACAGCTGCCATATTATTTTGTAATTTAAAAATAAACTTCAATAAAAAGGAAACTCAATAATATTTATAGGATAAACAAAACACAGCGGCAACAATAAACATAAAATCAATCGGGAAAACAGAAACGAAATAAGTGTGGTGCATCAAAATGTGAAGAAAATCGGTGATTTTATAAAGCAGGTGTCTCCGGATTAGAGAAGATAGGATCACGTACGGCCACTGAAATGTGATGACACTGCAATTCCAGTGCATGTGTGAAATGCCTTAAAATGCGACCAGCTTAGCTTCCGTATATTATACTACGCTGGTAGCAATTATTATGTTGTTAGAGAATGCAATAACAATTTATGCGATACCATTTCAGGGATGATATTGTTTACTATGTAATGTTGTTTCGTTTAATTTTAATCTACTTATAGCTAGGGAGCTGGTGGCAATTTAGGTGTATGATTTCATCGACGTTGATACTAAAACACCTTGTAGTCTGCAATTATGTGAACTAGAGAAAAATAGTGGCGAGCTCAGGGTGGCTCTGATTTTTTAAAAATAAATAAATTCTAATTTGGGTAAAAAAAAAATGTGTCTGCCACCAAAATCTTTTTATATATTAATAAATACTTCATATAACATAAAATAATTATTATAAAAATACGATGGAATGGTATTGAATATGCTAATTATTTTTTACACTTTTATAAAAACTCCCAATATCCTAATTTCTGGCAGCTTTAATTTCACTATCTATAAAATGTATTTAATAAGATACGATAATACATTTTTTGACAGTTTTTTAATCTAAAATTTCGAACTTATTTATTTTAAAAAAACCGAGCTACCGGAGCTTGCCACTACTTTTCTCTAGCTCACATAGTTGCAGACTATATTACGTCTTAGTACAACGACGATGAAATCATATATATATAAATTGCCACCAGCTCCCTAGCTATTAAGGATTATCTTTATTTAAGTTTATTTCTGAAGATGGTTGTAAGTATAGATGTTTAACTAAATAAGTTTCTTTAACATAGTATTTATTCACTTGCACGCTTCTCCTTACGTTCGTGAAAAAATACAATTAATAATATATTTTAAAACCTTTCCAAGAGAATTTCTTTGGTATATTGAAGTCAAAGTAAAGTTGTTAAATAAACATCCACGGTTCGCGACTTAGCGATATACCTTGTGGATTAAAACAAAGAGTCGCTTAAGTCAATTGTAATTTATACAAAGTCAAATACGCCTTATAAATACACAATACTTCTTTCTCTATATTTAATCAGGCGAATTTTCTTGTTACAGTCTTTGTTTTTTACATATTTTATACCCAATGTTTTCATAACGGTGATACCTACTATACTGTATTTTCTGCTATGAAATTGTTTTTTCAGTAAGCAAGTTATTTTCAAATAAATCTATGTTTGGCGTCACATACCTAACAACACTTTTTTAGAAAAAAAAAAACAATAGATACTTTATTTCGCTCAACACAAAATAACACCAAAAATTTAATTTTGAAGCTAAATGAAAGCTCATATTATCAAAGTTGTAAATGTATGTTGAAGCAGATTCATATGCATTATTAAAAAGCAAAAGTTTGCAAACTACTTTATAATAAACATTTTAGCGAAAACCGCGAAACATTGTTTAGGGGGAGCATATTATCTGCGCGAGTGTACCTTATATTAATTATTTATTCACGTACTAAAATTTTCCTTTAAAACAGCCTATAAGGAACTAACCATGGAAATTGCCCCGTAAACAGTCACTATGGCAATAGAAAAAATTGAATTATAGATGAACTATTGCGGCATTGGATAGCTGATATTTTTTTTAACGTTGAATAGGGTATTCCCCGAGGGGAACTCCCGGCTTTGCGGAAAGGCTTCAATTTATGCAAGGATCCTATTGGCGTCTATCTGGATAACAATCTCGACTAGACGATGGATAATAAGATTTTGTTAAAAAGAATCCTTTCGTTAGCTGGACCAGGCAAAGCATAATAGATGCAAGAAGATTATATGGATTAAATTTGCATTTATTATATAAGCACAGCAATATGAGGAGAGGAGTTTTTCACGTCAAAGGATAGAAAAAAGATGAAGCAAGTTAAGTCATATTTAAATGAAGTAAAAAGTAAACATTTAACTCATGAATGAAACGTCCATTATTCTTACTAAATATGCTAAACCATCATAACAATTATTAATTTGTGTATCTAGTTAGACATTTTCAGAGATTTTATAAATATTGTTAAAGATTAATAAAGATTCATCCCAACTGTATGATAGGGCAGCGTCCCGAACCCTATAAACAGTAGACGAGACCAGCGTAATATTGTAAAGTGCCACAAAAAAGGCTGTTTACTTGTAGCCCCGTAAATTATGATTAATAAAGTCAGTTTAAACAATCTCAAATGCGTCCATGATTAAATTAAGTGCAAAATCGATATCGGACTGAGCGAACAAATTATAGACAAAAGGGCGGCACGGAGCGAAAATATTCCAGTTGTTTGCGTTGTGCCCGGCCAATCGGCTGCCGGCTGCAGCGAACTAACGCCAACAAAAGAGCCGTAAAGAATGGCCCACCATACTCGTGCTAATAAAATAGTTTGCGCAACAGGTTGCCTCGGCCCGCTCCACAATACTACGTGTCCCTGCGACCCGGGTATTAAGCTTCGAGAACTATTTAGATAATCTTCAGAAACTGTATGTTTAACATAATTTACCCGGGGTTTCAGTTGCCACACGAGTTGAACAAATCTCTTTTTAATTACACTATTGCATTTGCATGTTGGCTTTGCTTTTAATTAACGATGTAACTGTACAAACGAGTATGGGATTGTAATTGTTGGTTGCATGTTATTTTTCAAGGAATAATGCTTATCGATTTAACATTCCTAAGTGTCAGTAATGGAATATTTTCTCTTATTATTTTACGTAGGTACCTAATGTAGTCATATGTACTTACAATGATCATTCTTGAAATTTCAGTTTTAGAGTTTTTAATGGACAACAAAACGAGCAGAAGGATTGTCATAACAAGGCACGAGTTATGCGTTATTTCATACCGGTTTCCTCTGAGGCCGTAGTATATATTCAGTTGAACCGGCTCATTTGTGTCGAAACGTAGCTGTCCCACGTACATAATTAGGAATATACAAATATTCTTCATTGATAACAACATTACCTACGTTTATAAATAATAATCCTTTATTCATTTATTTTTGCAACGAAAACAAGCGATAAACGAGCCGTACCCCCAAAAAACTGTATAAACAGCAAATCTCTTAATTCCCTCGTAGCATGAACGTTGTGGTTTCACGGGGGATTTGTAAGTTCTGTTCCACAGATCCGAAAACCTGTTTCAGTCCAAGTCATATCTAACTTTTACACGTAATGGGATATTGTTTTCTTACGTACTCCTGATTGGAGATCAATTTTGTTAATCTTAGAAAAGCGAGGGTTTACTTTAGCTGTGCTGTTGTCCGCTCAAATACAGATTAATAATAAATAGCTTATGTTGGCGTATTTAAAACAGCTGTGGGCCTAGCAGGAACATTTGACAGTTGCGTAAACGCAACGTTATCGAATGAGAATTGTATGAAAATCTGTCAAAATCATGACAGCGCCCATACGAATTGCTTTCTATATAGTTACGTATACGCCGCTGTCAAATGTTCCTCTTAACTGAAAGCACTTGAATAATCATACCATTAATAATCAATCTTAATCGCATTTTAGCTATCTGAGATCAAGATTTCAATACATTTCAACGACCCTAGGATTATCTTCACGTCAATTTTTGTTTGAGAATCTAAGATTGAAGTCAATCTAAGTGTTTAGATACGTTTAATTGAATTTAATGTTTAATGATTAATTTAAAAAAAAATAAAATTAGACGAATTCAAAGTTCAAATGCGACAAGCCGTTTAGGCTCTCGACTCGACAGCGTGCCGAAAAACATATACATACATACATTCACTCAAAAAACATAACCCTCCTTCTAGCGCAGTCGGGCAAAAATAGAACCATTCTTTAGAAAACCGAAAAGATCTTAGTCCACAAAAACTGTTACCGTGGCAGCTTAGTCGAAGAACAAATAAATTAAATAAAAGACGGCAAAAGCGGCGGCGTGAGGACTGCGAAGCGACAAAACTTGAGTCGGCTACTAATTAGCAATACAAACATGAATCAGAGAGTATTAGTTGTGTAAGTTGGCGCGGCGGCGAATTTAAATATCACGCCTTTTAGCACGCGGTTTTATTGCCGCCTTAGCCGCGCGAACCTCACACTAAACTCGATCCCGTTTCCCGAATTTGTATTAATCGCGTTCGTTAAAAATTGTACTCGCCGTAAATAAAGTTTTATGAATTTTATTACTTAACTTTTGTTTTTAAATCCGCTAATAAATATTCATAGAAAACAAATGACGCGAAATTAGCGTGGCGACTTCGGCCGACCGAACGCCCCCGAGACTGGAGCTCGGCGACAATATTTCATTGAAATTTTATAAAACACTTCGTCCGTCGCTCGAAAATTATCTTCCTCATTGACTAAAATTTTTCACGGCAAGTTTGACATCAATCCATTCCATTTTCCATTTTTATCTCGGTTTGACGAGGTGGTGGAACTGTGTTAATTACGAAGTTGAACACTTTTATAGTACTCCGCTAAAGTATAGCACTTTTTTCCACTTGCGAGAACCTAGATAACGGTGAATCACCAGGAATGAGATATTTAGCACAAATGGAAGGATAATAATTGTCTCGGATAAAACCGTTATATTTTTATTTCTGTGCTTTAGCGAAAGTGGGTGGCGTTATTTCGCTAGTCTACTATAGGCATACACAATTTAAAGCCTTTTTCCTGTATATTTGAAACTAGGTGTTGCCCACGAATTCATGCGCGCAAATGGATATTTCGAGGGAACTGTACATTTTGCTACAATTCAATGTAGCCTATGTCCTTCGGCGTGGTCTATTCTATATATGTACCAAATTTCAACGATATCGGTCCAGTAGTTTCGCAGCCTATTCAATACAAACAAACAAACAAAAATTTTCTCTTTATAATATTAGTATAGATAATGGCATGTTCATATACGTGGCCCGTACAATATATTGAGTGTGAGATGAAATGGATTATCCAACAAAGACTTGTCAATATCTCGTATTAAAGCTTTTAACAGCGGGTCGCAATAGCCGCGACCGCGCTGGGAGCTCCCGCGTGAAAATACACAATTAACACAACGCGTTACACTTAGCGATTAAAGTGCAAAAGTGCCTTGTAAATTGTAAAATACAGAACGTAAACGTATATATAGCAATATTTTGTACGAAATATCGAATTTTATGTAACTGCTTCCTGTTGTAACTTATGCTTCAAATTTATGCGGAATGATTCAGCCGTGAAGCGGTACTTATTTTTGAAGACCTAAAACAGTATTACTTGCTACTTTTGCTACGTGGCGAAAGTAGTAAGTCTGTACAAATAAATAAAAATTGAAGCGTCTGTAATTGAAAATAAACAGCTAGGTAAATGCAATAGTATTGGTACACGGTACCTAGACCAAAATATCAATTTTATACATTTTTTCTGTCGTTGTTTGTTCCGGCTAATCTCTGAAACGGCCGGACCGATTTTGACCGGACTTGCACTGGCAGATAGCTAATGTTATAAGGAGTAACTTAGGCTACTTTAATCTTAAGGTTCCGTTTAGAAAAATAGGGTTTTCCGCTTCCGCTTTTAATCCGCTTCCGTTGACAGTTCCACGCAAACGAAGTTACGAGCACCAGCACCAGCACGTGCTGTTAGTGAACTAAAATTGAAGGCATAATATTTTGGTTTGATTTCTTAAATAATTACTATCAGAGGTCTCTTTCAATAAGTAAACAGAATAAATTATTTGTGAAGCAAAACGTTTTGAATAGGAAATACAATTATCACATCAAAACATTATGAGATCGTTGGCGCGATTAAATATTATAACAGCCAAGCGTGACTCTGTATGCTAAAACTGTTGTGTATTAATTGCCATACATACGTCATGAGAGACACACATTTATATCATTAAACATCTACCTCCGTCTCAGCATCCTTAATATTCTCGTGTACGTAAGCATAAATTAGAACTCAAATTTCATTCCCCTGTTTCAACATTTGAACTTTACTTATGGGCGACGCAGATGCCAGAAAATCGGGACCCGGGATACGGCAGCAAGTATGGCCGACTTACGCAGGTAAGATAAAGTAAGGTCACGCAGCCGGCATGGGCAGGACTATTGCCGTTGCGTAGTTCCATACGAACCTTCAACTCTAATAATTTATGTCGGCTCTAAACCGTATATTAGATTAATTAAGTTTGTTTTGCCAAGTTAAGGGGTAACCTAATGTTGCGGAGTTATTAAATAATTTATGTTACAGTTAGCAAGTTTAACTTTTTTGATTTTGACACGGGATTCACTTTAATATATTGCTTTTGTTTTTTGCTCTACTTGTTGTTTGTGACGGGAGAGGGGAGGGAGAAACAATCATTTCCTTTAAAGATTAACAGTCATAGGAGTTGGTCCAAAATCGACCCACAGTCGACAGCAATGAAATAGTTGCCTGTGTTTGTTCACTTTAAATAATGCTTGATTTTTAGTACTTCTTTACCCGGCGTATTTCAGTATTGCCCTTTTGGTGAAACCAAATTGTAAAATTAACTCTTTTTCGACCGTTTCATTGCTGTCGATTCTGTTTTTTTTTTAAATGGATTTTGGATCATACCTGACAAATAACCTTTCCATTTTCAACTTAAAATAATAATACGCCGACAGAATTACGTGAACCATTAGAGTAACTTAAAGACTCAGTCGGCTTCATAAAAGAAAAAATATTTTCCAAAAGTCCATCAGAGTCATTAATGTCAGCGACAGTTTTAAAAACCATGCATTAAATAGCCTTAATGGTAAAACAGTTTCTATTAGGGGAGGTAAATAATTTATGATTAATAGCCGGAACGACAGGAACCAACGCGATCAATGTACCACTCCATTTATTCCCATTTTCGTGTACATATTTATGAAATCATGAAACAAAAGAAATGCGCATCAAAAATGGATCGGGCGAGTTTTGTTTTCATTTGAAAAAATTAGGCTATAAAACCCTATCGGTGTACTTCTATGAAATTCTGTTTTCGCATCAGGGAGAGCGCCATATTTGAAAATTCTATTTGAGTTCGAAAAAAGCATACTAGTTTTTGTTTTTGATTTTGATAGGGGTACAATAGAATATAAGTTATATCAAAGCCGGGCGTCCTCTTTGAGTATCAAAGAGATTTAATCCGGTAGTGGACGATTTACTTCCTTTTATGTTATATTAATTATAATTCGATATGCCGGGATTATTTTAGTATTGCTATCTGGTATCGATGTTAATCGAGAGTTTAACTGCTTTCGATCGTTATCGTAATCGCAGATTAGTACAATGCCAAATTTAATTAACTGAAACTGCCTTTTAAATGGACTGAAAATTTTAACTTTGTTTCTGTAGTGATACTATTGCAGTGGAGATAAACCCAAAGTACATTTTTTATTTTATTAATCATACTACTATAATAAACGTGAAAGATATTTGTTACTCTTTCACGCACATAGTACGCAATGAATTTTGATGATATTTTCTGTGGTAATTAATTTCTGGATTAAAACAAAGGCTAACTTTTTATCCCGAAAAAGTACAGTGTTCCCGTGGGATACTGAATTTACGCGGGCGGAGCCGCGGGCATAAGCTAGTTGTGTTGTTGTTGTTAAATGTAATTCGTTATTTCGTATAAAAAAAACATAACAAAATATGTAATCACTATAAGTATATATACTTTTGTTTGCTACGCACTTTTCGTAGGCCCTCTACGAAGGTTATTCTGACTGTTCAAGAAGAAATATTTTAAGTTTTTATTCCTATTGTATTAGATAATTTAAAAAAAAATATTCAGTTTATTGTATGTAGGTACTAACCAATTTTAGAAATAACTTACGAACATTTGAAATACTGTCTCCCTTATTTTTCCTCCCAAATAAACCGAAAAATGAGCCTACCCCGAATTCATAAAAGCCACCTCAACACTTTCTTTATCATACATTATAAGTGTATGGAATCTGTATGAGCCCCCATTTTCTCAACTCAGCTAAGACCGGATTGGGGCACGCATTCCCCATTCGTCGTGATTTATCTTTATGTTGTGCTAGATATTCATTTGATTTTTGAATAATTTTAAATAGAAATATTAATATTGACGAGGTAAGTTTATAGTTATACGTATATACGCGGCTCCACCTGCGTTAATACAGCCTTTGTTTTATTCCAGAGCTCAAGCTACTACCATATACTATACACCATACTACCATACCAAATTTCATAAAAATCCGTTAAGTAGTTTTTGCGTGAAACAGCCATCCATCCATCCATACATCCATCCATCCATCCTCACAAACTTTCACATTTATAATATTAGTAAGATTTTTATTGTATTTATGTACAATCAGGCAATCTTATTCATAAGCAGATAGTGTTCATCATATGAACATGAGTGACATGTGAGTTTGATATCATAATATTATTATACGCGAAGCAAAAACTTTCAGTACAGATTTACGAGAATTGTGCAAACGGAGGAGTATGAAATTTGGCCGGTAAATTAAAGTTTATGTGGAGGAAGGTGTCCAGTAAGCTAATATATTTTAATAATGCTTAGAAATACATGAAATTGATAAAAATTACAACAACACAAACTGCCTCAGATTATTAACACACACTACCGTGCGTTGATAGATACAATTTTGTTACACGTCGAGGCTTGTCAATCTGTCACAACTACGCCGGGTTATTTAACTTATTATTATTAAACGTTAAAACTTGAAAAATAATATATGAATTATTATTAGCGAATTTCGACCTCTAGTTAATATAATACGAACAAACTGAGACAACGGTCAACCTGCTTAAGAAACAGATTTCCTGATATTACATTTATACTTAAAATAAACGTTAAAGTAAATAGAATTTTTGGGATTTATTTTTGTCGAAATAATTTTTACCTTGCGAAACCTCAACGGTACTCATCGCTTAATTGTTACCAAAAAGCGAAATATTTATCGCATTTCATTAATTAGCTTAAGGCTTCCTTTTTGTGTAAAGGTCTTTCATCTTTATTAATTAAAAATAATAAAGATGTACGTCGGAAGCTGATTTAGCGACGACAAAAAATTTGATCCCACTATTAATGATTCCGAGGGGTCGAGTTTCGGGACCCTTAAGATGGACCACCAAGGATCCAACCTAGGGGTCCACTATCTGATGTGGCTCAGGATTAATTAACTTAAATGCAACAAGACCGAGCTTGCTCTCGAGATAATATTTTATAAATTGTACCACAGAATTAAATACAGAGTAACTTGACTTGTACTATCAGGGAATCTGATTCTTAATCAGGTTGACCGTTGTCATCATTTATTCGTATTATATTAAAAATAATATGATATCGAACTGACATTTCATTGACAATTGTTTTGGGACCGCATGTCATCATAATACATATAAATTATGAGAACACTCTATCTGCTTATGAATTTGATTCCCTGATAGTACTTATGAAATTTTTGATAATTTCTTATTATTCTGTATCAATCATCAGACAAGCTGATAATGCTGCCCCGATTTAGAGCATCATGTTGTTGTAAAACTTGTCGGTCTTAGCTAAGGTATATAGGTATATATATTTTTCCCACAAATATATAGGGGGTAAGCAGATATCACTCAGTATATAATATTAATATATTGTATTTCTAAAGAGTAAATACATCATTTTAAAATGCACTTATTTAATTATAATCTTCCGCGATTATAAACTGAACCTATTTATATTCGAAGTTGGTTTAAATAAGAGGATAAATCAGGATTATTGGAGGTATGGATATTGGTACATACACACATGGGGCCGCTCGAGGACAGTGATAATAGACTCAGCGAGATTAGTGGTTGTATTCGTGTTAAAAGACTATCTGTAGATACCAAAATTTTTCGAACTTATAATATCTACAGCTAATATGCAGCATGCAAATTATGAAAATAGAACACATACCTAATACCACTAATTGACCAAAATATCACCGTGCAATAAAGTAATATAATCACATATTAATTTTGTCGATTATCACATTTTTTACGTTAAGCTTCAGTTCACGCCGAAACGAGACGATATGTGACCCGAGGCTGTAATTTAAGATAGCGATTCAATATTGAACATTGAACTTTATTCAGTACACAAGAAAATACACGTTTCATTGCAAGAGTTCGAATGTCGAACTAGGACGCTCTGCATAGCGGGGTGCCGCTCTTGCAATAACACGTGTATCTTCTTGTGTACTGAGTAAAGTTCAATTTTGAATCACAATTTTAGTTTCGGTGTATGCTGGCCCTTAGATTAAATTGGTTTTGATAGAACTTTTCGGATTTTTCTCGATTTTCAAGGGGAATCACAGACGACGAAGATAGTAGATACTATAATATTTTAAGTGAAGATAAAATATCACTTGCTATACTGTTTGTATGAACTATCAAAGAGCTCTAATATATTTTCATATTACAGTACATTTTATATGCATGCATGACGCATGTTAAGATAAAATATTAAAGTATCTTCGCCATCTGCGACGCCCTTAAATATTGCTGAAGTACCTACCTACTTTCTAAGTTACAGAATTTATGGAAAATAAGAACCTTTATTTACAGAGAAACTGCGAATCACCCGTGTGCGATGATCATGATCAAAATCAGATCCGTGTCAATGAAACACATTTACACTTTCGGGACCCTCGTTTTACTTGATCCAAGTTTTAAGCGTTGTTAAACTCCAACATAAATACGAGAAAAAAAACTTTCTTAGTTACCCGACACCTATATTGTACGGCCGAAATTTTATTATAGACGTTATGCCGACGAGATAAGGTCACGAATGGTATTCGGCATTTTGCGGAAGTGTCCTAATGACGAGCCCGAGTACAATAGCACATGGTACTTATTGGAATCTATCTGACCTAACCGCCATGAGTGATTTGTCCAAATGAGATCCGGACCTTCGCGCTTTGTAATTTTTTCCCCGACTACCCTCAATTTATGTTTAATATGTCTACGTATTTTAATTAGCGTTTAGCGCGGCGCGCATTGATACCGAAATTGCTAAGAATCAAATTTTTACTCAGAGGATTTTGCACAAAGTATTTGTAATTTGGTTCTGATAACGTTTTTTAATTAACATCTCATTCGCTCTGATTATTTCGCAAAATTTTCAGAAACAATAATAATATAATGTAACTAGAGATCAACCTGTGGTCAAAATTCGCCCATAATAATTAAAAAAAAAAAATAGTTTGAACTTTATAAGGGTTCTTTTGCTTCAAAAAAAAAATGTAAATGTTGTGACAGATTGACAAACGTCAATGTGCGTGGTAAAAATAATTTCAGGTGGTGTATTGTTATTAATTTTATTAATTTCACGTAATTCTAAGCATTATTTAAAAATTTAATAGCTTTCTGCACACCTTCCTCCACATAAAATTTAACTATGTCAAATATCATAGTCCTCCGTTCGCACAATTCTCGTAAAACTTTTTGGCGAAAGTTTTTGGCTTCATATATTAATGTAGGTATATTATGATGATGTGCAAAATCTGATTTACAATTAAGAGGGATATTGCTATAGTAAACAGTCCGCCGGCTAATTTCTAGTATAAGCCGTGGTTTGTCACAGATAGCCGATACATGAAATTCATACAATAATTGAGCATAATTAGGTAATACGATACTGCGAGCAAATAAGGCCATTTGATTGTTATTATTCGCGTTAATAATCCGAATTTCGTTGAAAATTTTAATGCGATTACTGGAAATATAGAGTAAAGGATGTAAGTCGGACTTGAACAGGTTGACAGGCATAGATATATATAATATAGACGAGGCATGTTGAGGCAAAAACTGCCTCCACTGAAATGGCCTCACTTTTGGAGTTTTTGGGGCCATTTCGACATGTGAAGTATGGTAAAATCAAGATGGCTGACATTTGAGTTATGGGGAAAACCAAGATGGCGTAACATTTTCTTGTATGAAGATTAGCTCTGTCAAATGTACGTCAAACGCAAACGTAAAGACGTTTACTAGGAATTTGTATGTGATTTGACCTAGTTGTCGCGTTTACAACTAGGTGGCGCTGTACAAATCACATACAAGTTCCTAGTAAACGTCAAACGCGCTCACGATCGAATTCGAAAAGAAAAACTCACACTTAGCACTCTGAAAACTTTGTTGCCAGGGCAATATTATTGTATTTTCAGACAAAAATATATCTATGACCGATTGTCGAATTGGATATAGCCTAAAAATGATTATCACATGTGTTTCATCTTTAATGTCATCGTGTCATAATATTGCCGAATTCCTAAAATATTACTTTGGCGGCCAATGTTAAAAGGTTTTTATTGGACACGTACACGTTTCAATATCGAATCGGAGCATTTTATCCCTGACAGAGGTCGGTCAATTGTCAGACCGTATTCAAAGAGAGACCACAAAACAAATACTCAAACACATTAAAAGTTAGCAATATAATGGATTATTTATTGGTAATTTGATTTGTATTGTAGCGAGCGGGACACGCGACGCCCCCGCCCGCCTAATGTTTAACTCGCGTTTCTGTGACATCGTTCGGATTTCACCAAATTGTATTTTCGTGTCGGTACGAGTTTTCCTTATAAATACTGTTATTAAGACAGCAACACCGTGACAGGTGCTAATGTTTATGGAGGTATCGGTCCATTTGTAAACAGCGACGATACTGTGAAATACGGCCGCGGCCGCCATAGATCACGGAACTTATAGAGCCGTGATTCTGCTGAGATCGAAAGCAACAAATAACTCACAGAAGATTTAGAAAAGAACAGTCAGAATAATATACTTAAATAATGTATAAAAAAATGAAAAAATCATTTGCGAATATTTCGAGCACATGATTCACTGCTCATATAAAGACGTTTAGGCAGAAAAATAATTTGCGTTTAGCGGAAAGTCACCCATACATGAGATGATTTTTTAGTTTGAGTATGAAATTTTTTTTCTACCTAAACGTCTTTACACACGCAATCAATCCGTAATTAATTTTTGGAGACGTTATATATTTGATGGAAGTAAAAATATGAGTTCAGAAACAAATAGCGGACAAAGACATTATATTTTACATGAAGACAAGATTTTATTTTAAAAGATTTTTTTTACAAAAACAGGTGTACGCATCTAGTTAGCAGAAAACATTGTCATAAAAGAGGGTGAGATGTACTTACATTATTCTGTCCCCGCGTCATTTGTTTATTAAACGCCTTCCGAGGTGGAACGTAATAATGGACAGACTTCGGCCGTCCTCCGCTTTAAATTGTAATGAGGATGCCGGCAGCCTTCGGCACCCGACACCCATTATTAAGTTCCTTGTCTTGAGGTCAAAATGAATAGGTCCCTTTAAAGGCCACCTCCTAGTGCTGGCTGTCGCAGATATGAAAAGAAGTGGGTTGAGTGGCCCTCAAGTGAAACCGAAAAGTACATAGAAAACAGCGTCCTTTTTTCTCTGTTTCGTATCTTGAAATGTCACCTTGTTTTATCTCATTCATGCCGAACGTTTGACATCACAAATATAATATTCTTATGGCCGCCATAAAACGCGGATAATTAAAACTTACAAACGTAAACGATCGTTATCGTAGACGGGTATCAGAATATTATTTGGACGTTTTATGTGATGTTAATTTTAATTAGTATTAATGTTTTAATTATGTAACTTGAAAACAAAACATAATGCCAACTATTGCATTATATGTTTTGTAAGCATTATATTTTAATATTGTATTCAGAAATAGTAAAAAATGTTATTGGTCAAAATCACACGCACACATAATCATATTTTAAATATAAAACTAATTTACGGGGTCAAGTAGTTTTTGATTAATTTGAGGTTGAGATTGTTAATGATGTTTAATCATAAACTTTAAAAAAGCAATAAAAGAAAAAATATGTAATCAGAATCTCGGAAATAGCTTCAAGTATTTCCACGAAATTCAGTATGCAGGAGGTTTTGGGAGAGAAAAATTTTATTAAAATATTAATCAAAGTTTTAGTAAAATTTTGATTTTATTAATACCTAATAGCTCTTTCTTATGTTCGCAAATGTGGTGTCTCGGTCGATTCCTGGTCACATGAATATTTGTGTTATTCTTTTTTTTAATATCATAAAAAGAAGATTTACAAGGTCAGTTATATCTTTAAGTTTAATATCTATCAGGTAACTATTACCTGATTTAATTCTTAAAGATATAACTGACCTAGGTGTCTATTGTACTATCAGGGAATCTTATTCATAAGCAGGTTGACTATTGTCATAATTTGTTCGTATTATGTTATTAATATAATATCAAACTTATGTCATTGACAATTGTATTGTGACTGCATGCTATCATTGTAATACAAATAAATAATGAGAACACTCTGCCTGACCATATTAGATTCCCTGATAGTACTAGAACTCCGAGCAAAGCTCGGTAAAAAAAGCTCGCTCGGCCCAGGTAGGTACTAGGTATAATATTTCAATACCAAAATGTTTTTCTTTTCACTGTTGACGTTTAAACAGAACCCTAGTAAATTATCTTACACTTTAATTTTACTTTTATCCAATTATAAATGAATTTTCTTGATATTATGAACTGATTTATAATGTCAAGACGATTCATTTATAATGCAGACATATTTAGAGTTTGGATCAATCAAAACGGGTTTGACGTCCAACGACCTCTCTGGTTGAGCGCGTTGGTGCTCAAGCCGAGGGTCGCGGGTTCGAATCCCGCGAAGGAACAATGAGTTTTCTGTGTTCCTGGGTCACGGATGTGTATTAAATATGACGTGTACAATATAGTAAAAATCTTAAATATAAATATCTACCTACCTACCTACCTATACCTATAGTATAAAAACTTAGGCCTTTTTATCCGTTATTGGATGATGATTTATACAGTATTCTCCGAGCGAAGTAAACACTCTTAAAATACTGGAGTGCCTGGTACAGTCGGTTTTTTAATGTCGTATGATTGCCCAAGCACATACGGCATTCTCACAACATAGTCAGCCTAGTCCAGAGGAATAACTGGTCAATACGTCTGGGGCCAAGGCATGTGCGGGTTTCCTCACGATGTTTTTCTTTACCGTAAGAGCATCCGTATAATGTAGTACTTGAGATCTGAAAGTCTCATTGGTACACGCCACAACCTGGGAATCGAACCTGCACTCTCTCGAGTGCGATTCAAACGGTCTACCCACTAGGCCACGGAGCTGTATATGTATGTATACTCGTAGTATGTGATTTGATTGACGTAGTGTGAAGTGTCTAGAGATATTATTATTATTACGTTTATGAGAATACCATTTTGCAATTTAAATATATCGGGACTGGATTGTAACTGTGTTATTGTAGGATTTAATAAGCAGAATCGACCTTCTGGCTTTCAGTATTATAATGTTAATATATTATTATGATGAGCGAAACAAGAAAGCGCTAACTTAAATAGGCTAAGAACCACCGCGCGCGACAATATGAATGATGTTCTTTCATTTATTGTGCAGCCAGGCATGAATAATGATGAATTCATGTATTAAATTATGTTTGTATTAAAATAATAAACATTTTATTAAAAATGATGGAAAGCGATTACTGCTGCACTCGCAATATAGAAGTCATAAGTTGGCTGCCCGCCTTTAAAAAAGAAATCGACATCTTGAAATTGAAAAGAAGGAATATTTTATTCAACTAGAAGTTGTTTTTGACGACTTTGTTTAAAAAAAAACAAGTAAGTTGATACCTAGTAGCTACATCATGGTGGTCGCGAATTTGAATCCCGGCGCTCCGTTCCCGGATATTCTTAAAAAAGGGTCAAGACAGTAGCACCCTAAACCAGGAAGCGTGTATGAAAAGGGTCACGAGAATGTATGATGCGAAAATGCTCGCATCTAGGGGGAGACCTGTATTATGCCAGGAATGGTCATAATAATTTTATCAATTTTAAGATACACCTACTAGTATTTAAGAGTTTCTAAGATGCTCCTGGCAGAATATCAGTGCAGCGGGCTTGCTCGTTACGAAATGCTGATCTGGGGTCAATTTTTGGGATCCAATATTTTGTGTAGATTATTTTCTTTTATTCTTGTCTTTGTTTTGTATATTATGTGTTGTGTGATGTTTTTCTTATCTTAGGACAAAATTATAGAAGGGTGATGGTATGGGTGGTATGGTATGGGAGGTAATGATGCAAAAGTTTACCGTGTTTCGTACAGGCACTAGCACCTACAATGCCAGGATAGCCAACCACAGGACCAGGTTGACTCGGTGTGGAAACCTAGATATTTATTGTTGTTACGTTTTCCTTGTCGGTATGAGAGTTGGATTTGAGTACATTTTTTGATGCTTTTGATGAGTGTTTTGTTTCGAGAGGATTTTATCTCAAGTATTAAACCTCCGTGATTTCTTCTTTCATCGCTTGAGATTTACAGTCCTATATAATGAATCTGTGTACCGTAATTAATTGCAATATTCTAAGCGATTACTTATTACAATTATTATTATATAAAAGTCTGGTATGTATTAATTTACTATTATAATTCAATTTTACAATATTTTATTTAGTTTCACCTCCTCCTTTGTGTATGACCAAATCTTGCGAGTTAAATTTGACCCAGTTATCCATGTCCAATTGAGCTGAAATTTTGCATTGAGCTGATCTGATGCTGGAGGTGGAGACGGTGGCAGTTATAACTCCACAATAATAAAACCATCGTGTTTAGGCTTCTATTATTTGTCTTGACCAGTACTTTGTCTGAGATGGTATCCAGGCTCCGATACTGGAGCTGGAGCTCGCCATAAGAACTCTGTTATAAAATAGCTTATTTAAAAGAAAAGTATTGAAGTGAATCTACTTTAGCGGCGTAGAGACTGAAATTTTAAGGTCGCGTTACGTCACGACACGATCTGTCGGAAGCTACTTTTACTTCTTACATAGCAACTTAAATTTTTAAAGCAATACATAGATGGTGCTAGGTGTACAACTTTTAATTTTTCTTTTCTTTTTTTAAGTGATGTTCTTTAGACACGATGACAGTATTTTTGGATTTTAAATGATGAATGGAGTTTCATTTACAATTTGAATCACTTTTTCCACTGGAAACGTTTATCTACTGAAAAAGTTTTATTTCACATATAATACCTAATGAATATATTGCTACCTATGATTTCAAGTAGAAAATAACCGAATTAATTGCGGTGTTTTTAAAATTTTGGTTGTTATGTTCCACCACAATATGGTAATCAAACGATCCTTATTTGTAAAACCGTTGATTAATGGCGTTGAGGTCAGTCCTAGTATGTTTTTATAATTTCCAATCCCCAAAGTGGTTGTTCATTTCATAACTGGTCGTTAATAATTTAATTCCTGCAGGTCATTTTCAGCTCAATAGTTTATCGGAAATTAATATGAAAATAATTACAAATAACATTTATAAAAGCATTGTCAGTAAGGAATTTTAATTAAATTTTTAATTAATATGCCATTCCTAATAAATGTGTTAAATATTTTGTGAATGGTCGATAATACCTCGTGCGCGTAAAAATGAACACAGACTTGAATTTTTTAAACGTTTTATATTTTTAATTTCAGTTTATTGTTAATAACCTATAAAAAATGGGAACTTCTTCACACTTGAAAATTATTTTTCTACGCTTCGGCTACACTAAATTGCTTTATAAACCTAGGCATACAATAAAGGAACAAGGTTTTCTTTTAACAAAACTATGTAGAGAAATCGGTGAAATTGCGGGCGCATATTTAGCTATCGTAACTGTAGTAAAAGTTATTAGGTTAAAAATCATTAATAATCATAATACAATTCAAGAATATCTACTACCTTTATTTGCCGTTAACCAAAAAAGAGTAAGTCAATATGAAATTATTGAATTGAAAGTTTCAATATTATAGGTTTAAACAAATATAGCTGGAGGGCCATAATTGTGGTCACAATGTTAAAACGTCCGACCCGAGATTACACGGGTCACTAGCTCTGAAGGTTGTTTTGGGGTAGGTGAGGAAAAGAAAAGGCATTTGATGATTTCAATATAGAATCTCGCAGTCATATACGAGATTGATATGGCATGTAATAAATAATAATAAGTATTACCTAACATTTAATGTACTCCTATACACAAAAGTCATTTTATGTGGGTAGGTAAATAGTGGGTATTGTAGTAGGTAGAAACAATATCTACAAGGTTCCTGCTCGACCAGTTTCTAAACATTTTCCTTCGCCGTTCTAGTGTTCTCATCATATTTAAACACAAAGGATGTGACCGCAACGACTGTAGACATAGTTGAACTACGTATTTAACACGTGAACATGTGTGCATGCGGACGATTCAACGACGCTGTTAAACGATTTTCACCTTATGCCTGGTCGAGCGGCAACAAATTCGATAGTACCTACTAGCTTCACATCAAGTCTCGAATGCGTTTCAAATTTTGGATCAGATTTTAAAGGGCACGCTGATAACATCGGATATCTAAATAGATTTTTTTTAACTATTCGATTTATATTTATTACTTCGATCAAATATTATATTATATATTATTATGGCAATAAGTCGCTACTAGTGACCTTGGTAAAAGCTTTCTATTTTTTCGTAAGATAAATTTTCATTTACGTGGAATTCATTTCCAGCTTTTGGCAAGTGGAATGTAAGGTTTCAGTAATTTACCTGCAGATAAACTGCAAACTGATATATTATCATTGCGGCAACTTGTATACATACGAGTAAATTTGTTGCAAATCAGATTGGGAGCTCAAGTCGAAGTACACACATAAATCCGGGAGCGTCTCTCCCGGGTATAAGTGTGGAGTAATTTGCACACACGAGTCGAGTCGCAGACATTAACTATTAAAATCGTTGCATACACTAAGGCCTTGTATCTAATCTACCTGGACATTATGCTGTACATTTTTTATGTGTGTACATTTAAGCTGTGTCAGTGTTGAAGCTGGTATTACAGAAGAAAAAATTAACTTGTGACGTGAATACAAAATTGTTTATTTTATTTATAAGTTTTAATAAAGTACAAAACAAACTCGGTGTCACAAAAACCCAAAGAGTTGGTCCGTGCACCGGTGAATCTTTGGTCGGATGCTCAAGATATTACAGACACTTATATAATATTAACTACTTACTAAATACTATGTGATAATCATCATAATTAGAAAAAGTAAAAAATTAAAGCACCCACAAATAATTAGGTTCGACTTTTATTTCTATCATGACAAAAGGCAAAAAGTACCTATTCTGGGTAAAGGTAAGGAAAGTAGCTAGAAAGGAGAGTACTTACTCAAAACAAAACGTAAAAAAAGATTTTCTCGTAATAAAATAATGACTACAAAAATATACGACAAAAATTACCGTACTAAAAATATATGCATAAAGTAATAAAATTACTTGGCGAACTAATAAAAATTTGGGGAAAATTATTTTGTTTACCTTAAGAAATTTTATGCGAAAAAAGTTGGTGGCAATTAAAAAAGTTTGAAAGATACAGTAGAAAGTGCGACACACGTCCGAATATAAATTCTTATAACTCATTTCTTCGGAAACTCGAGATTAAAAATCTCGGTTTGGATACTTGAAGGAATTTTCTTTGTTTTGAACGGCCAACAGCCTTTCTAAGAGTTACAAATCCCACTTGACACGTTTCATTTTTGCCTTTCTTACGAATTGAAACAGGTAGGTCGAGTTTTCCTATAAGTATCCATACTTAAACTTGTAATTTATAGAAACAAAGAACGACATAATAACATTCTTTCAAAAGTTCTTTCAAAGAAGCAATTATTTTATTTCACTCATTCACAATGAATGGTTATGAGGTAATATTGACTGACGTACGAGGCTCAGCGTGGCTCGTTTGTGGGAATACGTTGACATTTCCGTTATAAGACCACCAGCGCGGGCGCAGTCAACCTTTGATGAATTATCTCTGTTCGTTACACCAAAGATAATGCTGAGAAAAAACAAACCTTTCCAGTCATATCAAGAATTCGCATTAGACTGTTTTCTAATGCCAGGCATATGCCTTGTATCAGAAAAAATGATCCTTGCAAATCTTTGCAAAAAGGCAACTTCTTGTGGAGAAGAATTTGCCTCTCCGATGATGCATTCTTCATCTTCGTAATGATGATATTTTCCCAATTGTTAACTTAAAACATTAGCCAGATAAGTGTCGATCTTCGAGTCATCCGAAAAGTTCCCATGGTGAATATTCCACTTACGAGCTACTTTTCCCATCGGCGGCGCAATGTCCGTGGCAATGCACTTTCGCTGACCCCTTGCCTCCTCCCACGGCCACCATCCCTCTCCCACTTATTACTTTCTTCGTGCTGCGTCCCGCTCGCACGCTGCGCTTGCGCTTCCCGGTTGCCGAGGTAATAACATTCTACGACGCCGTACGTCGCCGATGTGGAACGGGTTATGCCGATGACACGAAGGATAAAAGTTCGATTACACTCGTACGGTTTTAAGCAGGTAATTGAACATTAAAACCAATAAAATCAGATTTTATAACAATTGATTGATGGTAACAAGAAGTTCAAGAAAAACTAAAAGAAACATTAAAATCACTGCATACCTTAAAAGTATACAATAGTGACTGCAAAAATTTAGGTTAGACATATTCATTACATTACATTATATACTAAATTTAGGTGTCCTTTATTATTCACACTTAAAACATATTCCATCTTTTTCATCCAGTTTTCCACGTACCTAATTATATTATTCTTTAAATAAGATAGAAAATAATTTAAGTATATTATTATAGTTTATATCGTCCAGTACCTACATTGCATTTATATAACTATGTAAATTGTCAGGAGAAATGAGCGTATAAATTATTAAAAGTTAGGCTATCGCTTTTCGTATTTATAGCACCATGTAAGATAACACATAACTTATTCAGTGTAAAATCCCTAAAATAAACTAGCTATAAGAAGCGCTCGTTTAATTAGATGCGTAAATAACTATATATATGTTTTAACGAAATTAGAAAATTAAAATGTATAGCTGATACTTAACGACGCATAAAGTTAGCGATAAGATTTAACAAACTTGTACGGATAAATCGTAACAAAAGAACAATATTTTAAAATGTATCACCCATATATCCATTTTGTAGAATAAGTTTCTACAGGAAAGTAGAAAGCGGTGGATCTTTTTGTTTGTGGCAAAAATGTTTAGGGTTTCGTACACGGAGGGTTAAACGGGAACTCTGTCTGTCTGTCACCAGGCTGTATCTAATAAGCCGTGATAGTTAGTTGAAATTTTCACAGGTGATGTATTTCTGCTGCCGCTATAAAAACAGCATAAAATAAACATAGGTCTCCCATACAACAAACGTGATTTTTTTTGCCGTTTTTATATATAAAATGGTACGGAGCCCTTCGTGCGCGAGTACGACTCGCATTTGGCCGGTTTTATTTAATATCCTACTAATATAATAAATCTGATAGTTTGTGAGGATGGATGGACGTTTGTTACTCTTTCACGTAATAACTACTGATCGGATTTTGATGAAATTTGTTATCGTAGTAGGCTCTGGATTAAAACGTAGGCTACATTTTATCCCGAAAAAGTACAGTTTTCCCGTGGGATACTGCAGTGGCGTGCACAGGATTATGACACTGGGTATGCGGCAAAGTTTTTGTGACCGAGTGGTTACAAAAACTTTTTCGTTTATAGATTTTTAGCATAGCTACAGCCAAGCGACGGATCTCTAAGTCGAAACCATGCCAACAGAGCAAGTCTTAGATGTACTACTATTCATGTACATCTTCTACGGCCACGCAGACAAAACAGCGATCGATCGTCGCGGCGGAAGAAATTCTAATAAATAAAATAAATATTTTAAAATATTATAACTACTCACCAGTCAGTCAGCTTCAATTTTCACATATTCAAGGTTCCGGTTACTTGAGATTACTATATCCCGATGTAAATTACTAAATAATATGCAAGGAAAACAATATAATTTAATCGTGTGTACACAAACCACACAGCCAGTTATACGTTTCATAACTTTTAACATGAAATTTTCGAGTAACATTATTTTTTTGCTGGTTTAATTGTTGTAACTCGGGAACACACCTACCTACCTTTAGACAGAATTTGAATCTTTTCACTGAATGACAATTGTGAGAACTTGTTATTTTTAATTTTTAATAAACACACATTTTCAATTATTGAAATCAAATTGAACAAAAATTGAATCAAATTAAATGTACACACTTACAAATGTTAAAATGAAAAATCTTTTAAGAAAACTATAAATAAACTGGAGCGATTAAATTGTAAACAATGCTTATCACATGAAATATGCAATATGGCCGCCGCGAAACACAAAACGTTTCTTCTATTTAAACAAATAAAACCTTACTAAACAAAAATGCATAATGTGCATACGTGATTTATTAGATTTCCGACTATTCTTTTTACTCGGATTATAGGCAACGAATAATATCCGACAAGCCAGTTCGGCGGTTTTCGGAAGCGATCGGATAGCCGAGGCCCGAGAGCAATCGCCTGCCGCGGGACTTGCCGGTATATAATTATGTCGATATTCATGGGTGTGTGCGTTTGCGAAGTATGAAAATTACACATACATGCGATGATTTGTCCTGCACAAAGCAACCGCATGAGTTGCTATTTATAAAATATTAGGCGTTTTTAAGTTATTAAATTTTTTAATTGATTTATTTACTATTAATTAATTATTAAAGTAATCTAAAGCGTACGAAAGTTTTATTAAAATATCTGTGAATGACAAGTAAAGCACTGCATTTCTGCCTATATGGAGCGCACGCCATATAGGCAGTATCCCAGATACTGTATTTACGCGGACGGAGTCGTGGGCAAAAGCTAGTAGATACTGTAATTATTATTTTTTTAAACCTGAAGTACGTTATTAAATATTATTTCATTACATATGAAGTTGGCAATTTGTAAAGGAGGAACATAATGTCGATTTTTTAAACATAATATATTTATTTAATCAAAGTATTATATACCATTGCTATCTATGCACTTTTGCCATCTCATAGGTAGTGGCCAGGGTTCAGCCATTGCGATGAGCATTTCCGATTATCGTACAGGATCCACTTTTCATAACAGGTAATGATTCGTTTTTGTGCCATTCGTTAAATCTCTTCGTTATTGTGCCGGTTGAGTAATGTAACGCAGCAGTCGACGCGCGTTTGTCGGTTTGCTGCACTCAATTCATGAGGACTCACCTTTCAAGCTTTTTCACCTTCCCAATTTGCTTCACGTGGATCAAAACAGTTTTATCACTAGCACCGCAGCCTGGAGCTAACTCGGACGTGGTTTGCGATGGATCCGCTTCCACAATAGCCTTCAATTCTTCATTATCAAGTTTGGTCTCCGGCCGTCCAAAACAAATAAATTACGGTTTTCGAAATAAAAAAATTCATGAGTAAATAGCGGTATAAAATTGAAATTGGAATTCCTAACCAAAGAAGATATATTTGAGATCAAAGTGGCCAGTACGACAAAACGCCAATTTCATATATAAGGACCTAATATTATTTTAATTCACAAATGTATTCTAAGTATGTAGGCACGTAGGTATACACAATAAACTTTTAATTAAATGAAACGTTGAACAATGTTCAGTCAAAAACCGCCATTAGGCTAACATAGTAAACTCCGTCCCTTTTCTTAGCAGTAACTTTAATATTGACCTTTTAAATAAGTTAATGCAGGATTATTAAAACGTTAAGGCATGCTACAAAAGCCGTAGAATATAATATTAGGACCAAATTGATTAAAAACCTTTAAACTTAGCTAATTAAATAATAATACCATGAAGTTTAACTTGGATTATTTTATGGAATTCGCGTAATTTTAAATCCGTAATTGTTTAACATTTTCAGATGGTTACTGGCTAGCAAATTTGCAGTAGGCACGTGTGCTGATAATTTTTTTCCAACTTACTATAAAAATTATCTTTAATGTTCAGCCCATACAAAGAAGCAGGCGATGCTCCAGCCGCAGGTCATAACTAGCATAAAAAGTCGTCTGTACATAAAAATATTATACACTACATCTAGGTTAAACTGCACTCCCATTTTTGTCTCCTCAGCCGTTTATGTATGAATATAATATGAGCATGCATAAAACCCATTAGAACGAATATACAAAGTTATGGATTACGGCATTGAAGTACAGACGTACACTACTTTAATCCCGTATAATTTGAAAGCTAGATATCAAGTACCGTCGGACGGTATGGATATTTCGACTTTAACAATTAAATATTTAGAACGACATTCGTTAGTATCGCTCTCAGGAGGACCGCATCCTAGACTTGCGAGCATAACGCCGCCCAGGTTCGAACGGGCACAAGCGCAAAACACACTGTTGTCTTTTGAGGCGTAAGCTCGAGTGTTTGAGTTTACATTTCATTGCGCAGTTCGTGCTACATACGAAATATTTCGGCCGGCAGCATTCCATCGTACAATGAGTAATTTAAAAATTCAAAAACTCGTCGACGCTCCGTATACGAGAGGTGAAGCGATCCTGCGAGAGCGGCCCTGCAATTTACTCTGTTATCTGTTTACGTACTGCACAATGTACTTAAAGAGGAAACAATCCGCTCCGGCTATACAAGAATGTTATCAAAGTATTCAATGTAAACGTACAGAGCTTGACCGAACGCGAAAAAATACTGTCAGTTTTTAAAAGTTCAAATATAAATCAGAATACGAGTAGCTGAATGTCCTCTAAACTATAATATTATGTTGACAATATATAACTGTAGCTACTTCTATAAGGCGGCCCGTAATATAAAGCAATATTTACCTAATATACTCGTGAAACAAGCTGGTAATTTTTCAGCCTATCAAAATGGAATCAATAGACTATAGAGCATAGAAAACCCAAGTGCTCAATGTAATGTCAGTTACGGAGAGAAAGAAGGAATTCTCGGAAGCGTGCCGCGTGCCCAGTGGTAATTGGTAAACATGCGGCGAACCACAGCCCGCCTCAGTACTTCGCGCTTACTATTTTTAAAATGAAATTCTTTCGACTTTAATATTTCGAACTATAATTGCGAGTAGTTGAGCTATGTAGCGACGGGCCCGGAATTTGAAAGGGTATTTGATAGGTATTACATTATTTAACTCCGTCGAATTCGTAACCCCGCGTCGAACGAACATTTTTGCTTCGAATACTTTATTATTGTTAAATAAAAGTTCGACTGTTTCAATTTCCAATATAATTTGGTCTGAGCAAAACAAATAACTTTTAGTTTTGTAAATAATTGTAGTATATTGTATTCGTTGCTTTTTTAAAAATTCATTTGTTGTCATTGGTACTTACCTATAATAGCGAAGTATTGACGACCTCTGTGCGGCCTGAGCCCCATGCTGAACCACTGATGGTTCAGCGTGTTGGTGCTCAATCCGGGGGTCGCGGGTTCGAACCCCGCCGACGGAACAAAAAGTTTTACTGTGTTACTGGGTCATGGATGTGTATTAAATATGTGTATAATATAATAAAAATCTTAAATATATATTTTTAGAATAAAAAGTATTAAATATATTTCCGTTGTCTGGTACCCGTAACACAAGTTCTTCGAGAACTTACCACGGGACCAGATTGACGGGGTGTGAAGCGTCCATAGATATTATTATATTATTGGATACTAAAAAATATCTTCTCGATTATGTAATCTAACATAGGTTTGTGCCTATAACAGTATTTTGTAGTTAGTGGCATTTCAATATACCGCTACCTATGACAAACGGTACAATACGGCAGTGTTTGCATGTCGATCACTTCTCACTGCTATATCGATGGTAAAAACATGGGAACAACATACAATGAGAGCGTACATGTAAAACTGTAATTAGTGTTTCGAGCGAGGAGTCGAGTGGCGAGATGTGCAGATAAATAAAAAGCACATGGCGGCCGAGAGTGCGTGGTGTAAACATTTTGACGCAAACTTTTACAACATAACTACTTTTATGAATATCACGATTTTGCGATATAAAATAGTACCTAATAATTGTAACATACTATAGCATACATACATAGGTTCTCAATATGGGCCTTAGAGTTGGCTTGTAGTTACCCTTCTACGGCGAAGCCAAAAGGAAGGCTATATATGTATGTTTGTTTCATTGTAGTGCCTAAACTGCTGTTTCGACTTTAATAAATGAGGTATCAATATATTCGTAATAATAGTCAGGGTAATGTAGGCTATATAGTTTACTTAGTCCCGACTAATATTTTTTGTAAAAATTATAGTTATTTTATTTAAATTGTTCGAAATTCGAATAGAAGTACCTTTGGTGTTGAAATGTAATTAGGAGCCCTTACGTCAAAAAAAAGAAAGCACAACAAAAACTATATCGAGTTCATGGTTAGATATTTAAATAGATAATAAATATTTTCGACATCGATTTACTTCAAACAATTTTTATACTAATACGTACATTTTGAATAATCAAGATAATATTTTATATAATCATATATAGGTAGTAAATACAAAACACATCACAACATATTGATTTTGCTGTAACTTTGAATTAAAAGTTAGATACTAATCAGCAGACACATTCGTGTATAATAGAGCGCGAGTGTCCCAACATAGAATGTATGGAACACGTGAATGAAAAAGTGTTTCGGTCGGTGCTATTCGTAAAACCGACACTGAAACAAGTTGAAATTCATTCGTGACTCAAAAGTCTAAACTCTGAATATATAGTGTATATTATTATCTAACAGTATTAACACAAGATTGTGTATGATCCTATAATGTCCACATTTCTTATAATGTATGTTATTAATTGTACTGTAGGTTCTTGGTGGAAAAACATGTTTCAAATTAACAATACACAGAACTTCTTGTACCGTTCCCACTTTAAAAGGTATTTTACATTAATTTTATTATATTACTCAACCAGTTTCGACAAAGTCATCATCAGGTGATGGTGTGTCTTATAATAATGTGTTCAGTTATCGCTTGGTGCCATCTTTCAGTTACATATGTACCAACAAATATTACGCTTTGTTTGAAGACGAGAATGATAACTCCAGGTCTTAAATTACTTCGTACTTATAACACAAAACAGAATAATTCAGAATTGACAACCCTAGTTCCTGTTATGCAAATCAAAGCAACAATTTAGTAAGTCACAACCCTAGAACGGTAAGTGCATGAGGTAGAGATGTACTTAATTATACAAAGACGTAATCCTACTATTCCTGAAATTCGCTCAACTTTCAATAATAGCACATGAAACATTTACTAGGGAATACATTTTGACTGAAGAATAAGTATGTCACAACACAAAATAAATATTACAGACTTTTGAATACCTACTCTTTAAAAATTTGTATTTTGGAATTGTTTACAGCAGAGAACGTAAAATTACTTTTCGTTTAGATATACAATTAAAATTTACACCATTATAAAAGCGTAATCATCCCTGATAATGCCGGAATAAAAAACATATTTGGATAAAAAAGGGTCCTAATAGAAAACAGATTACAACACCTTGGGTGTATATCTACGTTGTCATATAAATTAACTAGCACCCACGGTTTTTACCAAATAAAAAGATACGTTTTTTTATATACGTATCTATATATTTAAAAAAATGCATTTAAATTACCTGAAAAATGTCAAACGCAAGTTGGAAGAACACACACAACATAAGTAATATATATAAGTAGTATATATTAGGTAAATTGTTAGTAAATATAAATGGTAAATATATTAGGTAAATAAAGTATATAGTAGGTAAATTGTTTTATATCACAGATATCTGATGTTATAAGGAGTAATTTAGGCTTACTCTTATTTAAGGGTTCCGTTTAAACTCAGTTTCGGGCACCAGCTAGATATATTTATGTTTGCAAAGTGCAGGATAACTTAGTATGGAATGGACTAATAGGAAAGAACCACCATATTACATAAGTGAATAAATAAACCTACATACTAAAATGGACTCACCGTTTCGGGCGCTGTGTAGCGTCCGTTGCTGCACTCAAGTAGTGAAGATTCACTCACCTGAAATTAAGAAAAGGCAACTTCAATCCTGAATCGAATTAGAACACGGCGAGGGCAATTTTTGCAGACATCAAAGTTTTAAGGCTTCGCTTCGCAGTCAAGTTAAAAATTATGTAACAGCAGATAGTTGAAGTAAATTACAAAAAAAATATAGTCTACGCTTTGAGAAGTCACGTGAATATATAAAAGTCAAATTGACTTATTTGTTTACGAGTATTTATGGACCAAAAACAGTTTTGCATCAAAAATAACGTAGAATAATAATATACATTCAAATTTACAGCTAGATACAATAACTAATTACATTTGGCCTCAACATGCATTGGACTATTTTACACTAAAAATTAAATTACTTTATTACTAATAAATGATGTATAAGGATAATATAATGACGCATAAGGGCCAGGTCACACCGAAACGATACATTATGCGTCTCAGCGCTTCATTTTTAAAATATAAATTCAAAATTGATATTTATGAGAAGAACTGGCGTTTAGCGTCAGTTTACACCAAGACGCAATGTGACATAGCGCTGCATTTTTAGATGATGATTCAAATTATTATACTACACAAGAAGATACACGTTTAATTGCAAGAGTTCTAATTTCGGGCTGCAGCGCGCGCGCTCTTGCAATAATACGTGTATCTTCTTGAATAGTGAATAAAGTTCAATTTTGAATCGCTATCTTAATAATCCAGCGCTGCGTTGCGTCGTATCTCGGTGTGAGCTGACTCTAAGCCGTTTTCACACTAAGCGATTTAAGTAAGTCACGATTCACTGACTTCTTAACGCGAATAGACAATAAGAACTTAACCCTAAAATACTTTAAATATAATATTATGTTTCCCATTAAAAGGCGCCTAACACCTTTCCAAAAACAAACTATGTGTATTAATAAATTCAAAAGAGGCCGACGACGACCGACGTAGGTACTTCGCCCGGGTGCGCACCCATATTACGAGTAGTCCTAGGTACATCAGATTTACAAATATATAAACTATAAATTATTTTTATAATAAAGATATCGTTTATTAAAACCTTATTTCATGCGGGCGAAGTCGCGGGACAAAGCTAGTCTTACCTATAAATGCGAAAGTAGCTATGTTTCTGTTATGTCCTTATGACCACTGAAACGATTTTCTGAAATTTGGTACAGATCTAGAATAGACCACGATGATTAAAATATTCTTCTTTTTATGCAGGCAAGATATACACGATATACTTTCTTCTCAAAAGAAGTTGCGGGCAACGTCTAGTAACAATAATTCGTCAAAACAGCAGTCGAACGGCATCAATCAACTCACAGGGGTGTGAAATCCCCCATAACGAAGTACATCGCAAAACGGAATATTAAAGTCATCTGAGCACAAACGCCCAACCTTGTTTCAGTCGATTCGGGTCGGGGCGGACCACAATCTCCGCTTAACTTCATTACCCGACACGCTAAACGATTCGATTGTTGCGAATAGAATAGTTTGCGGCCTGATTCGAGTATTAATTACACAAACAAATGTATTAATTGTGTTATGTATCATCAGGCTCTGTCTAGCTGTCTGTCTGTTTGTTGGTCCGGATAATATATGAAACGGCTGGACCGATTTTGATTTGACTTTTAGTGGCAGATGTTATAAAGAGTAACGCTACTTTTATTATAGAAAAAGTAATGGTATCATTCTCGTTCATTATACACATACGAAGTTGCGGGCAACAGCTAGTAAAATCAAAAGTTAAATGGCGAAACTGTGCTAAACTAAATTCTGAAGATGATTATAAATCATTTTATATTTGATATTCGGGTTTTTATTCCCCGCCGACAACTTCAAGTTGTGCGAAGTTTTGACGGCGTCTTTTGCGCACCGTAGGTACAAACTTCGTAACATCGCACGACTGTTGCCTACGGGCATTTGATAGTAATTATTAGCTCAACCTTAGCTGCTCTGATTTTAATAATATTGATAACATGTTTGAATTCGACAGAAAGTAATCTTTTAAAAAGTTTGTTTGTTTGCATTGAATAGACTCCGAAAGCACTAAACCAATTTTGATGAAATTTGGCCACGGGCCTTCCCCGTATGTCCTTACATAGGCTACTTTTTACTGCGGCAAAATGTACGGTTACCACGAGATTTCGTTTAGCAGGCAAGAAGTCGCAAGCAACATCTAGTAATAGATAAGTTTTTTTTTAAACGACTACTTTACCACATCTTTGCTACCACATAATTAATTCTACTAAGGTGTGAAAGGTGACTGCAGGATGGGATACATACTTAAAAACATAAAAAGCTCTACCTACTTTAAAAAAACTCACAATAAAATATTTCACAAAATGAAATGTCCCAACTCTACAGAAAAAGCGCAAACTCACTAACTTAATTTTGTCTAAGAAATTGTATCGTTATTTAATCAGAAGGTAACAAATTGCGATCAGCTTGCGTTTCATCTTCAAAGTCCACATTCTCGGGGTCAATAAATTGTGATCAAACTTCGATTGAAGGCCTATAAGAATAGTTCTCCAAGCAATTCCTGTTTGTAATCGTTAAGTCGCACAAAGGAGGTTCCTTCTGACAAGTTTTAGAAATTTCTCGCGGTTTTTATCTTCCTCGTTAAAGCTCGATTGTCTTGTGATTAATTAAGAGTTTATATAAAAGCTTGGTTAAAACTCTTGAAAAAGCGTGTAAAAAGTGTTAAGTGTGTAAAAAGGTCGTAAAAATCACGACATTCTTGGAGTTCTTCACGTCCTAAAATGTAACAATATACAAATATTGAAGCGTTTCTCGGTATTCGTAAAATGTTTAAAAAACATCGTTTACCTACGTCGATATCACGACATGATGCCTTTGATAAAAAGACTCCTTTGTGCAAATCGTCTTTGCGTCCGGAAATCTGAGCTATTCATAAAATCAATTTATTTTTCAAACAAAGCTCTTATAATAGACATCTTAGTATTGTTTAAGACCGGTTAGAGTATACTATTTATCCTTTATGTAATGTGAAACATTTTTTAAATTGAGTCATAAAGTGAGATCTTGCCGGGAACCTGGCTTACGAAGCAGGGAATTTAATAAAGCAACGTGTATTTTACCGTAAATTATTTTGCAAAGTATGCTTAGTATTTTTTTGAATTAATAACGAATATATTTTGACACATGTTTTGTTATAACGATATCGGAGATCAAATCTTTTTTCTATATTTTAATGTTAGCTTTTATTTCACTCATGCAACACCGAGGTTTTTTGCTTTGAGTAAAATTCACTGTCTTATTAATAACATTGTTCGATAAGGTATATTACAGTTTCGTGGCCCGCAATGAAGTATAACTTTTAGTTAAGCACGCTGTTACTTGTATGTACCGAAATTTCAAAGTTCCGGAATTCTTACAACCTAACTTCGCAGTTGAATGTGGGTGGTACAGATTGAAAGTTATACACGGTACAATCGCGTGCAAAAATTGTTTGTGTTCATATGACCTCGTCTAATTGAAATGGCTTTAAATTAGTTACGACTTGGTACAAAGTTTGCAAATAAGTTAGTGCGACAAGGTAGTAAACTGCCTCTACATTTATGTTTCCGACTGTACATGGCAGCTTTTGCAGGATAGAACACTCCCAGCGGATCCCGCTTGCTTCCGGCTTTCCGTAGTCAAGTATCCGTTGTGTTGATCTGGGAAAGCATCTAATTGTGTTTAAAATTTCATCGAAAACATGCCACTATCGTTCAGTGAAAAATCGATTAGAGCTTATGAACTTCAGGGAATAAACGATAAAAGCATAAGTTACCTTGATTAAATGTGAATAAAAATATACTATTTGATATATACAGGTTGTTTGGTTATCCGAATGGAATACTTAACTCAACATTAGGCCAATAATATTACATAAGTATAGGCAGTTCGCATAACTAAAAATTTTCGTGATTTACACAAAAATAACAATATGATTAATATTTCCTGACAACTCGCACTTCGCATGGACACCATCACACTGCCGTACAACGCCGCCGGCTTCAAAGTCACGCGCTCGTCGAGTTGTACGGGCGCGCGGTGATGAGTAGAATTTTAGTATTATATAGGATAATCTGGTCAAAATTTAAGGTCACATGTTATATATATTTTTGGAACGAGAATCGAACACTGATTACGCTCCGTGAATATCTATTTTTGTTAACCAAACATCCTGAGGTAGATACAAAATGTGGCCAACATAAGATTAAACCCACACAAATCAATCGCAAAGGGCTCTTGAGAGCCTCAGAAATATTCCTAATTAGCAAATGAAATAATAATCGTTGGGAAAGTCAAAGCGGACAAGTTTTATTTTTTTATTTATCGTTCGTACAGCTATTCCTATGATTCAGCTATAACTTTTCTCTTTGCTTATGCACTAATTATTTTTTTATTAATTAAAGGGATGCTAGTCTGTACATTTTAATTTAAAATATTCTTTTCACATCAAAATCCTACAAAGAAACAAAAAAATAACTTATAACATTTTACATTGGATCTGATTATTATATTATATATTAACATAAAAACTAAGGTATTCTATTATATACTATAATTATCGTCATATTGATCTGATATAACTTGATGATTTTAAAGAATCCAAAAGCTACAGGAACTAGTCAGTACCTGAGAGACCGAGCTTTGCTCGGAGTTTGTAACGATGAAATAATCAAAAATAAATCAATAATTATAAAAGAAAAGGAAATAAAAAGAAACACAAAAATATTTGTCTGACCGTGATTCGAACACGAGACACCAATTTGCCAACAAAGCAAAAAGTCCAACGCTAACCAAGCCGCCAACCGAATTTGTCGTGTAGAAATCGAAATCACTCATATCTTATTACGCGACGAAAGAAAAAAACATAATAAATAACTTAAAAATGCGCAGTTTTCCAAGGATAAGAGCTAGCTAGATTATTTTCTCCCACAAAACTAAATTTCATGGAAAAACTTGTAGCCAAGATTCTGATTATATCCTGTATACATAATGAATTTTTTAAATGGGCATCCCATTTATCTAAAACCTAATGATGCAGTTTTAGTTTTTATTGAACTCCTTTTAGCATTTTTGCTATTGCTTACAGTTTCGGATTTCGCCTACCAAATTGCAAAATTCGCCTTGTATATACAATATTTTCTCATTTGAGATATAAGATTTGCAATAAACACTATTAATCTCAGTGATATCATGCTTAGCGTAGGTTAGGTTCGGTTGGTATAATATAATATGGAACACAGACGCGACAAAGGTTTTTCAACGTTGAAAGATTTTCATGTTTTTTTCTTCGTAGCGTGTGCATATTCGGGCCAGGCGTTCAATACAGACGCCGACATTACAATATGACAGTCTAATTAACCTGAAATATCCGAACACAGTAGTAATATAATAAAGTTAAAAGCAATAATAAATATTGTGTGTTATAAAGAAAAGCCGGTATGTTAAAAGGCAGCAAAATATTATAGATCCGCTGATGAGATTATTTTTATGAAATAGGGAGGTAAACAGCTGAAGGTCTAAAATGGCCATATTAAGTGAATCGTACTATGAAACATCATCTGTTGAAATTCCTAACGGCAGAAAAAATGTCAAAAACCCTCATTGTTACATCTTAGGTAAGGTTAAGGTTAGGTAGGCAACAGGTATGAAACATCAACTATTAGAATTTCAACAGTTGATGTTTCATAGTAGTAGTGTTTACCTCTTATTTCATAAAAATATTCTCATCAGTAGGTACTCTAAATTTTTAGCGGACCTATATTTTGCTGCCTCTTAACGCAGGCGTAAGTTGCATCAAAAACGGTAAATAAGAAATTTCTATTCTTTTTCTGTCACCAGGCGGCGCTTGGTAGACCGCCGGTCCTTGTCGTGTCAAAAAGCTGTCTGATGTCACGATTTTAAAAACTCTCATTTCGTTGTCGCCTTTTCTTAAACGAATACTCGATTCTTAAAGATAAGAAAGATGTATTGGTCTGAAAGAGTTAGCCTACGATTAGTTATTACAATCCATGTTATGTTGCTACGCATGTTATTACAAGCTCCATTATTATATCCGATAGACAATGATATATCCTACTAATAATATAAATGTGAAAGTTTGTGAGGATGGATGGCTGTTTGTTACTCTTTCACACAAAAACTACTGAACGGATTTTGATGAAATTTGGTATGGTAGTAGTTTATGCTCTGGATTAACACATAGGCTACTTTTTATCATGAAAAAGTACAGTGTTTCCGTGGGAAACACTGTACTTTTTCATGATAAAAATTTCCGCGGCTCCGCCCGCATTTACGCGGGCGGAGCCGCGGGCAAAAACTAGTTATAAATATTCTCTCAAATACAAAAACAATACAACGTGGATATGAAAAACATTGGCATAATATTAATGTGTATTGACATTGTTTGTTGAGTACACAAAGTTCGAGACCGGATTCTAAGCAAACTGTACCGCCTCTTACGGTACGCACATAACAGAAATGAGTAAAAATACAAATATCCGATGCAAAATTGAAACCGACAAATCAATAAAATTGTATGTTATGATACAAGATACAGATATACATATATGGAACATTTTCTTTTTAGGGTTCCGTAAAGGGTAACAGCGGGACCATATTACTGAGACTCCACTCTCCGTCCGTCTGTCTGTCACCAGGCTATATATCATGAACTGCTATAGCTTGACAGTTGAGTTTTTATAGATGATGATATTTAGAGAATATATATTTCTGTTTTTTTTTACCAAATGTGATGATAGATCGCGAACGAAAGATTTGGGGCTTCCTAAATCACAGGCTGTTACTGTCTCTGTTTGGGAATATGACAAAGAGATCATATTATGACTTGAGAGCTTTTTATTTTAAGAAGCATTTGACAATCTGATAGAATAATGTCCGCTACAGAACACAACGGTAGATTTGCACAGTTCGATCACAGTAGACATATTTACTATGTGTGCGTGCGACGATTCGGGCGGTCTAGTATGAAGATGTAGTACTGTATACGTGAAGTTTTATCGATGTGGTGTGTGGTGTACGCAGATTTAAATATTTATCCAAGTAAAAAAGATCAGTATACCTTTTCTGATTCTAATATGGTTTTTTTTTCTTAAATGTATAACGTGGTGCCGAGCTAATGTTATAATATAACTAGCTTTTGCCCGCGGTTTCACCCGCGTAGAATAGTTTTCTTGGAAAAATAACATCTTCAGCAAATAACTCTACTCACTGCAATATACTTCTGTACACAATATTGAAATGTTTTTAGGGTTTCGTACCCAATGGGTAAAAACGGATTCATATATATTTTTCGCGCTTGAATATAAATTTTACGACGTCTTATAAATATAAGATATTAATTTAAACTGTATAGTTTAAAGGGCTACTACAATGTGTATAAACGGCTTACAGTGAGTAACGTATTTCATAAGGATCATACTGTATCCGTCTAAATAGCTTCTGACAATACCATACAATATTATAATAAGTAGGAACTGGGCACGGGCAGCTAGTTTTCTTAAGTAAACCGCTATGTCCCTGCATTTTAAATCTGTAATATTTTCGAAAATATTCATTTAAATTACATGCTGCAAAGGGCCATATTGATCTATATTCAATGTACAATATATTTAAGGTACTTAATTGAATGAGGATTAATGCTGTATTGCTTAAAATCGCTTCGTAAATAAGACATTATTTCTCGTAAAAAGGAAAGGATAAAAAATGGTTATTGTGGGTTATCCCTAAGAGATAGACATATCACATCACGGACTTTTTTGTAGACCTTTTTAAGGTGTACAATACAAATAAGGTGTACATTATTTCGATCTCTCTCGTAGGGTTCAGCCAGCGTTTGCAATGTAAGCGCAAAAATGTGTTTTATTACCGACATCAGAAACCTCTAAAATGATCAGTGTCTCGCTGCTATATTATGCATGTTATATACATATAAACCTTCCTCTTTACTCTATCTTTTAAGAAAACCCGCATCAAAATCCGTTGCGTGGTTTTAAAGATATATAAGCATACATAGGGACAGACAGATAAAGCGACTTTGTTTTATACTATGTATTGAAAATAACTGAGCCGATGACTTAATGTTTTAGTCAGATGTTAAAAAGTTAGTTGTGGTTATTATATATTATGATAATAATCCCTAAAATAATGGTATCACCGCGTAAAAGGGACACAAGATTAATTGAAAATCGATACCTGGTATACCTTAACGAATATTGCAAAATTCTGTTTGCTTACAAACGATAACCGACAGAATACTGCCAGTATTGATTAATGATTAATGTAATATTATTATTGGCTCCAAAATGCTGACTCTTAAATCTGTCTAAGAAAAGGGATTGCCCTTTTCTTTTAATGACTTTGAAGCTAAAGGGTGCACGATTAAAGCGGACAAAATCTGTTTCGTAAAATGTTACTTACGCGAAATTACTTTTCTGGCAAATATCACATAAATTTTAAGTGCCAGAAAAAAAAACATTAAAACTCATATCAAGGTAATAAAATGCATTGATTTTACGAACTGACGGCTTTTTGAGCGTGAAATAACAAAAAATGGTTTACTAATATTAATTATTAGGATGTTTTGTTCCGAACCATTAGTGGAGTTTATTTGATAGCCATTAGCGTGGCTAGAGCTCGAATATTTAAACGAATTGTACACCCCGCTACTATGTTATTGAGAAAACGTTCAATTGAATATTGAGAAATACAAATGAATTTACGAATATTAAATAAAATAATGGACATCGAAAGTTTTTTCCCGGTTGTGATATTGATATTGAAAACCTTCCAAGCTCGTAATTAGTGCTTCAACAAAATATTAAAGCTCGACGAGTTGCGTCCATTGTTATTACGCTTACACACGCGCCGCAGCTCCTGCGACGCCTCTGCACTACGATTTACGATTTTTTTTTCTCCAGTGAACACCGCTGCTCTTGTGGCGCCGCCGCGGTAGCGTGTCTATTTGGTTGCCTCACAAAAATTTACATTCTTATTTTATTAGTTTAACCTAAGGAGATGGATATTCTTAATACGAGAGCAGAACACCGGGATGACGTTTTCGTATAAATTCTTTTTTAAAATCGCGAAAAACTTCGTGGCGAAAAATCAAAATTTTCGCTTAGAAGGTTATTCAGAGAAACCAAGCAAGCTGAAGTGATTGACCGATGTACCTATCAACGCACACGCAGCCAAATGCTTAAGGGTAGAAATTTGATCTTTTGCACGCGTATCTCATAATATGACGTAGGCATCTACTAAGGAAGGATTTTTCAAAATTCAACCCCCAAGGGGCTAAAATAGGTGATAAAAGATTGTATGAAAATTTTTTATATCATATTTACATAATATTTCGTATGAATTGAGTACGGAAAAAATAATGAGTTATTTAGTTCAGCGTTTTCGAAAATTCCGCCACTAAGTGGGTAAAATAGGGAAATGAAAGTTTAAAACCTAATTTCACGCGAGCGAAGCCGCGGGCAATTAATGCTAGTTAATAGTTATAAATAAATTGTTAGTAAGTAGGTTATAAATTATGTCGGATTTTGTGTTTTTAGATTTCACCATTTTACTCCGCCCATTATAGGCGGCAGTCGACGAGCATTTTACGATGCAAAGAAGTCTAGAAGAAGAAGCAAGAACATCTTGCTAACGCGATATAAGCGCCATGTCCAGCTTTCAAACTTCAACAATGTCGGTCAGTAGGTACTACAAAAGCGATAGGGGTTGAAATCCATACAAAATACGCCGGAGCTGCGGCGCGTGTGTAAAGGCACTTACTATTTTTATTAATTTTACTATTAACTTGCAAATAATACATATTAACTTGCAAATCCCGTGGAACAACAGACTAAATTACGTAATTAATTTTTAATTAAAATTACAAATTAGCAATTGCTACTTTGAAATTTTTTACGAAAAATATTTGAAAATAAACAAAATTATGAACATGTTTTAATTAGCAAAATCAAACGCAAAGCTGAAAAGGATAGGTGGAATTAAGGTTGCGTATAAGGTTGGCAAAATAACAATTTCCTATCAACGTGTTTATTGAGAAAAAAATCTGGTTGGCAACCCTAATCCAATACTAAATCAAAATAAAGGAACCTTTTTGCTTTATGGCGAACAATATTTTTCATTAAGCCCAATTATAAAAGTGTAGCGCCTCGGGCGAACTCGTATGGGATTTCCTTCGAAGATTTTTGCGGGTCAAAGTTGGGAATGTTAACAGATAATTACGAGTAAGTTTTAGCTAGCACGCGACATTTAACAGCCGCTTTATTCGGGAGAGCGTGGTTGCGAGCGCACAATGAATGCTAATGAGCAAGGCGTACACGCAAATACGACCTTTATGCTCAACTATACTGGTACGATTTTGGCCTACGAATAACTCGTTCAGGCTCACGGGACGAACGCGTTAACACATTTGCGCTTATGTCTAAAGCTAATAAGATACAGTTTCGAAAACAAATGAACATTATTCGGTAATCTCATTTTGTATTATTCGAAGGATATCTGGGTACGCGAATACAAATTTAAGATTTAGAATTTGTCATTATATTTCGTAGCATTCCAATTATTCTGCAAAAATTTGACAAGTTCCTATTTGATTAATCAGTTCAATTCGACACTTAGGCGCATTTGCGCAGATTTGGGTTAAACTTAACCCTAAATACTTTAACCAAGATTTAATACAGAAGGATCTTCATTCTTAAGACAAATCGGTGCCTCAATAAGTGCACACACGGCATATTTTAAACGTGCATACGCTGATTATTGCAGATTAGAATCTCGTTTGAAGCGCGTACGCGTCAGCGCGTTTAAAACGAAACGCCGTATGCCTAATAGAATCGAAGTTACATAAAATCCAAGAACCCACTCTAATATTATGTATACCAATTCCAATATTTTAATGCCTCACCGCAAGCGCAAAACATATTTTTGAAAGCATTTTAAAAGTAAATCTTCAAAATCTATGAGAGTGTATCCAGAGCTTGTGATATACATATATCAGGGCGAATCTGTTGGAATGTAAACGACTCCAAACGTACGTGGGATAAACTGCGATTTTCCTTCTTAAGAATTTTAAGCTGCAGGATTTACGAGCGTTTCAAACCTCAAGAACAAGGTTTCTGTAATAAGGGTTACTTAGAAACATTTTTCAAGCCAATTAACTTAGTTGATATTTCTCTGACGACGCTTTTCTAAAACTCAGTTGCATATTTTATGAAAAATACGGTATATACCTTGCAGTCGTAAGTTTACGGGCTAACTGTATTTTCTATACTTGAGGAATAAATATTTTAATCTGCGTAATCAAATAAAAATACATATGCATTTAGATTCTGCTATGAGGGGCACATTAGACTCCCAAAGATTAACAAAATAATCTCCAAATATGCAAAATAATCTTTATATATATTCAATCTCTGAATGAATACGATATGTTAACCAGAACATTTGAACATGTCACTGCATTGCTAGATGAAGAACGTCCAACACTATCTAAGATGCTGAGATACAAGTAATTTACATGAGTTGTTACCTTCATCCTTCCGCGTGTCACGGACCAATTAATTTTATACGGAAACGGATATGCGCGGATATGCTCTCGCATATGCGGGGGTATTCGGGGATATGCGGGGTGAGGCGGGGAGGTGTGCAAATAGGTTCATCACGCGTATAATTTACCGTTTATCCATATAAATCCCAGACACCATATTAGAGATTTTCGTAACTTACGTTTTGGATTAGGTTTGATACGATTGGTTTGACATATAATCGCTTGGATGTGATTTAGTTGGTGGGATTTTTTACCTTAATACCTTATTTATCAATATTTAAGGCACAACGTGTCTCTTCGCAAAATCTTAGAAAACCATAGTTTTAAGTAAGCAACGAAACCCTGAAAATAATAGCAGTTTTTTCATAATTCCCAGTAACATGTAGACCGTACATTTCGGTGAAAGCTTAGTGAAATATTTTTTCATAATATTTTTATAAACATTATACGAATTTTAAACAAAGATATTTCCGAAATGGCCTGTTAAAAATACAATTCGGAATATCTTTTAAAGTAGAATTGAGGCACTGTGAATTATGATATAAAAATGTAAGTACATTTTTTTGTCACTGGGGAAAATTTTCATGTTAACTATATGTGAGTGAAGTTTTTGTAAAGTAAATATTAACGGTACATTAGCTTAATAATATGATGGACCAGCATATGGAGTGATAAAATATTCAGAAACTTTACTGTGTAGACTACACTAAGCTTTAACACGACCGTTGTTAAAAGGAACTAAAATGGATGTACAATGAACAATGTACATGTAATATTATAATGAAAAATACCCAATTTTCCAAGAAATAGAAATCAGCTTAACTTAAAAATAATGCGTCATTATAATATCTACCTATCACATATTGTAGGTATTGTATATATTGTAGGTACCTACAAACACATTACATTTCTACAAGTAAATCAGCGTGATTTCTGCTTCAGTTCGTGCCTACAGGTATTCGCGTAAATGTAAACTTATTCGTATTCCGCGCGAGTTTCCCAGATGACTTATTAACCGAACATTTGGCAATAACATAAGTGCCAATATCAGGTTACGGTTATACTCATTAATTCCGTGCAGACGTCGGAAGGGCAGGGTGGTGGCCTGCATTATGCATGATCGTATGCACCGCGCATTTCAACGAGTTACTGACGAAGAAAACGTCATGACGAAAATGGCTTCCTAATCTCTATTAACTCCGGCTTTTTGGTTTATTTTAAGTTAAGATTTAGAGCTATTCGTTAAAGTTTCTTACTCATAAATTGAAATTTATAATATTGGAAATGTTGTTGGAACAACATTACGCGATTAGATAAATTGGGTATCGCCATTTTCAATTGCTTACCAATAGAATTAAAAGACGATTCCAAACTTATAACAAGTACGACTTGGGTCTTTATTTTAGAACTCTGTCATAAGAGAATTTCCCACAAAATTCTATACAAAACCTAATAATGTACTTGTAAAACATTTATAGCTTCATAATGCGTGTTCAACCGCAAAATTATCTACATTAGATTTACTTTTGTAAGAAGTGTGAGTAAGCGCCTGGTGAGTCTCACTCGCCAAAAGCTTAGTAGTAAATCACTAGATACAGCCGTCCGTGAACGTGTTTTATTTTAGATGGTAAAATTTTAAACGCAATAATACCAAAAAGCGATATTACGAGGTACTTTCTGAGTAAATAAAGATTACATTTTTAACATCTGCTGAAATAGAGTGAAATTTATTTTTTACTTGTCTGTAGCGTTAGCGCTTGAAATATTTATAAAATGTATAAAATTTGTTAATGTTCTGTTTCAGGAGACGATATCGAAGGATTACCTATAAGTCACAACTTATATATACTATACTAGCTTTTAACTAGCTTTTCTAACAGCCTCCGTGGTCTAGTGGTTAGAGCGTGGGTTCGATTCCCGCATTGGAACAAAAAAAAAAAGTTGTTTGCAAGTTTGGTTAGGACAATGTAGGCTGGTTGTCTGACAAGAAAGATGATCCATGCGTCGGATGGGCATGTAAAAAGTCGGACCTGCGCCTAATCTCTCGCCAGTCATGTCGGTTATCCGTCCCACTGGGTTATGAGAGTAAAGAGCGCTATTGTGTACTGCGCACACACTTGGGCACTATAAAATTACTCCTGCGTAACTGACCTGGTTTCAACAAAACCGGCCACCGTCACCAAAATCGATGCGGGGAGAGTATACTAGCTTTTGTCGGCGGCTCCGCCCGAGGTAAAACCGTATCTCACGGGAACACTGTACTTTTTCGGGACAAAAGTAGCATATGTGTTAATCCAGAGTTTAAACTACTACCACACACAAATTTCATCAAAATCCGATCAGTAGTTATTGCGTGAAGGGGTAACAAACATCCATCCATCATCACAAACTTTCACATTAATTACAATAGTAGGTAGTACGATTACAATTTTAAGGTGAACGTAATATGATGAGTTGACGATGTGGCACTTCAAATCCTCTTCGATAGTTTGAAAGTCTATCTATAGTACAAGTTACTAAAAGGTAACAACTGAATTGAAGTACAAAATACCACACGTCCGTAGCTTAAATCTGTTTGGCTCTTTTGTGCGATTAATTGTACTCCCGAGAGCGGCCTCTGTTAGGGTTATTTTAGTACCTTTAAATCATTATGTTCTTATATGGCAGGTTACAAGTGCGGTTGTTATGCTTATAGACGTGGGTTAAAGTGAAGTGCGGTTTTTGACGGTCTCGTACAATATATTCACACTTGTACTTGAAGGCTCACACATTTTATTCTTTATATTATAATGAAATGAGCACCATATAGATATTTAAAGTTATGAAATTAAAAGTTAAAAACATTACGAAAAAAGCTTTGATGCAAAAAATAAGTGTTAAGTACCAGTCGCGAAGGCTGATTCTTCTTCATAGGGATGCCCTAGCCTGTCTGTATAATAGATAGGGATTTGGATGAGGGTCTTTAAAAGGTAAGGGGTAAGTGAAACCGATAGGAATGGAGTTATAGGAACCCCACGCCACTGTTAGGTACTATCGAATAAGTTGCCGTTCGACCTGAACATAAGGTTTATTATACTCACGTGAAATACGTAGTTCAACAACGTCTGCAGTCGTTACGGTCACTTCCTTTGTGTTTAAATTTTTTCTGGCGTCCTAGTGCAAAGTAAAATGTTTTGAATCTGGTCGAGCAGGAACTTTGTCGATATTATACATGAAAGTTAAATTATTTACTCACTTGGTAAATAAAATTGAAAGTTATAACCCGACTAAGCAAATTATAAAGTCTATTTCACCCTGGATAATATTGCAAAGATCGACATTTCATTCATTGAAACCAGATCAGTAGTTTCGGCGCTACGATTTAACAAACATACACACTGTACACAGACTGTCGAAAATCACTATCCATCCTTTTGGCATCGCCATAATCGGGTAACAAGGATATAGGACTTTTCTTACATTTTTGTACATTTCAGTCTTATTTAGTTCATAGTCATTCATATTTACAAAACATATATATTTCCATTTTTAATCTGGTCAAAGCTGAAAACAAATTTAAAGTACTTGGGTACATTACTAAGATGTAAACCGCACTTATTCGACTAGGAATGGTAGCCTTTCTGAGTCCCACAAGCCACTTCCCGAAATCAACCGCAAACGGAACTCGAATGCATTTCACTACAACTAGATTTCTACTTTGGATATTGTGATGTAATTGTTATAAACTTCTGGGTAGTAACAGAATTGTTACCGCATATTTATTCTACGCTTTGTTTATTATATTATTGCAATTCGGTTATATTTTTATTTTTTTATCTTGCAACTCATTTTATTAAAATGTAGCGTAATAAGCTGAGTTCGCTAATCCGGCAATTATAACTGAAGTAAGCTCCGAGATAAATTGTACGTCATTTTGAGGACCTTATTATTTGTGTACCTACTCTCCTACCTTATAAGTGACATCTCCATTACAATTTAAAATATTACGGAATATTAACTCGAAATTCATCCATTTGCGGTTTTTAAAATAATGAGCGAAAATTCGAAGGGACTCCTGCTCGATTCGTGCTCCGAACGCAACATTTTGGGAGATCATTATTCACGCTCCGGATCACTCGTGCAGAATGTAATTTTCAATAAATTATCTAGATATTAATAAGTAGGGAGGTTAAGGGTTGAAAATAATGGTGGGACCATTCATCGTTGGATAAATTGCGAGTGGAGACACACTGTATTGAGATTACGTGCTTCAATATCCGGGACGAGTCCCGACCGGCCGACCCGTAGTCAGACTAATCGGGCGACTGATCGGCCGACGCAAATTAGTGCGTGTAAAACGTTCAGACATATTTCGTGAGGTTATGAACATTTCCTTGTAAAATTTCTACAGTTACCGCGACGAGGAAATTGAGGTAATTTGCGAGGTTAATGCGACTCGAAAAGTATTTGTTTAGACAACATTGTTCTGCCCTTCCGCGTGGGTTGAAGGTATATTTATAATAATTTATGACGCAACTAATTATTTTTTATTATGGAATTTGATGGGCTTTTTGTGTAACGCATTTCTTCGTAAAAATGACTATGTTCACATAGTCACCTACTGAAGTAAATGTTGATAGAGTGACTTCATAATAGAAAACGAACGTAGTAAAATATAGTACAATTATAGTTTCTTTTCAAACTAGATGTTGCCAGCGACTATGTGAGCGCAAAAGGAAATCCCACGGGAACCGTACATTTTAACGCTTATAAAAGTAGCTAAGTCTCCCCTACTCTATATCTAATCAGTGCCAAATTTTCTCAAAATCCAGTCCAGTAGTTTCGGAGCCTATTCAATGCAAATAAATAAACAAATAATATAATTTTAGTATAGATAGTATAGACAAAATACCTAAATGACGCCCTTATTTGTTATGAAGGATTAAAATAATACCAATTTCCTTGTCTATTTAACAGATAAACAGCGATCGCAAACGCGAGATATCGACGGACCGAACTTCAAAACGAAGTAAATCCTTGACAATTAATCCTTAGCAAACTATAACAGCACACCCAATAATTAACTCATCGCTAATACGTCTGGTAATACTGAGTGCAGAGGAATTTCGACCTTATTGTTTAGAACGATATAACTTGTGTTAAACTTTAACTGTCAGGCTCATTACTAACTCGGAGTCGGCACGAAGATCACAAACTCTCTTTGATCTTCATACCAGCTAATTAACAGGGCTACGAAAGATTAACTTGGGTATTGACAGCTGTTGCCCTAGCAAAGTAATCCCCTAACAAAGATCTAATCTACTGCACGCTGAGCGTAACAGTTTTTATGTCTGACTTATTGATCTATGATAAAAACATATTAAAAAAATACCGTGAATTAAAAAAACAAAAAACCCGTACAAATAGTTCTGATGTACCTAATGTCCCTCTCACAGTAAATCTAGAGACGCCTCTCAAGCTAAACTCCATCGAGCCGTTCAGGCCCCGAAGCGTGCCAAACAATTACACATACACTAGTTGTTGCCCGCGGCTCGGCTTTACTCAGGTGTAAATACGTAGTTCAACCACGTCTGCAGTCATTGCGGTCACTTCCTAGTGCAAAGGAAAATGTTTAGTGACTGGTCGTGCAGGAACTTTGTCGATATTGTACCTAATCTGGATTCCTATTTATCATATAAGTACCTACCAGTTCATAGTGAATTGTAATCTGTTTATAGTAGTCTATTAGCTTTTGCCCGCGGTTCCGTCCGCGTAAATATGTACTTTTTCGGGATAAAAAAGGAGCCTATGTGTTAATCGAGAGACTGAGCTACTACCATGCCGAATTTCATGAAAATCCGTTGCGTATTTTTTGCGTAAAAGAGTAACAATCACCCGTCCTTCTATCCATCCCTCCATCTATCCTCAGAAACTTTCACATTTATAATAGTAGGATACATTTACTATGAGATTGTATTATTGCATCCAATACTGTCCACATGATTTTAGCTCGTAAGACCAACTGCACATTAATTTTTTACTCCCCGCACATTGTCGCCATTTATTTGTATTGAGGCGCGCTGTATTCCTGAAAATTTACAAGCGCCGCGCAAATGAGAACAAGTGGCTTTCTATGGCTTTTCACCACATTTTCATTAGGGTAAAGTGACGTAACTTGAAATGTCACAATTATTAAAACGGTTTATTTTACAATTCAGTGTATCTTGCATCAGCTATTTCTCTGACGTTTAACAGTATTTCGTTAGCGGGAATATTAATGAAAAAAAATAGTAATTTTCACAAACAAAAATTCAAACTTTTAAATAATTCCAAAACGCCAACAACCGAGTCATTATGTAAATTACAAACGAATAAAAACTGGTGAAAACTGGCACGATAAGGAAATTAATGTTTTCGAAGCATTAAACCGAAAGCGTCAACCGTCAACTCATAAAGTTATCCGATAAAGTTGCTCGTCACGTGCCGCGTCACCGATGCCGTAGAAAATGCGTGAAACCAACGTATATCAGTTTACCCCAGCGCGGTAAGTGCTAATTCAAAAGCCATAGCTCACATTGTTACTTTTTATCAAACACTCAGCTTTAATAAAAAAGGCTCACCTCATTTTTTAACGGTTCCACAACACGGAACACATATAGTTTCGCTTGTCCGTCCGTCTATCTGTCTGTCTGTATTACCACCTTTCTAACTTCTGTAATTATCAATATAAATTGATGAAATTGTCATTTCTCAACTTTGAGAGTTAGAAAAATAACTTTCCACGCTGATAAGTCAGGCTAAATACTCCTAATAACAAACATTTTGAACGAAATCGAAAAAGAATTATGAATTTGAATTGTACGTTGATGGTTACGGAAACATGCTATTGCAAGATTTTTTATTAAATTTATTTTTATGTAAAAAATAATAATAGGTACATACTACCTTTTTAAAGGTTTGTATTTTTTTTTGCCATCAGAAAGTTATTAAACTTTATTCTAACGGGGACTGTTTTAAAATTTTCACCAAAGATAAGCACGCTAAAGTGTTTATTTCAACGGCGATTATAGGAGTCATTTAATACTTAATAGTCAATTAAAGGGAAAAAGGACCGACCGTCTACTTGTATTGTCTCCTAAACAAACACTTGAAATACAACGATAGCCGATATGCCAGCTTCGCATAAAATCTTATTTTATCTTCAGGTTTTATGTATTATAATTCCAAATATTGGATGGTTAAGAAAACCGGTCAAGTGCGAGTTTGGCACGGAGGGGTCCGTACCAAACGGCAAAAAACCCGTATATATATTTATTTTATTATTAAATATTGTTATTAGTGTTTGTTGTTATAGCGGCAACAGAAATATATCATCTGTGAAAATTTCAACTGTCTAGCCACAACGGTTCATGAGATTTGGTGACAGACAAACGGACGGACAGCGTAGTCTTAGCAATAGGGTCCCGTTGTTAATCTTTAAGTACGGAACCCTAAAGATAATAGGCTAGATGACAATTTTTTTTATTGAATAAATGAATAGTACTCTAAAATATGAGCAACTTCTCAAAAGAAACAGTATATCAAAAGTCAATATTTTGAAAGATACAGCGATTTGTATACAAAGTCTCGTGAAAACGCTCCACACTAAAGTCGTACCTAGCTGTGACGTCACGCCTAGGTAATAGTGTATGAAGTATTAAAGCCGCAGAAACATATTTGTAAATATCTCCGATAGTTGTGCGTTTAAGTTCATACTTACCATAACGAATGTTTTGTATATGATGTAAGTAGGTTTTGTTTACTAATTTAACAAAAAAAATCTTTTTTGTGCTTTTTATGTGTATCTAATTACTAAACTACACATAAAATATTACATTTTTTTACATTTACCAAGTAGTAATGCCTCAATATATCTGAGTATATTAATGAAACTAAATATTTTAGATGAAGTCGTCATCCCTATTGACATTACCAATAAGTACTTATTATTTTGCAGACTGTACAGTCTGCGTAAAATCGTAGCCATCAAGTAAACACATTTAAAAAATAAAACGTAATAAGGGTTTTCCGAATATGCCTACAAATTTAGGAAGTCGTCAATTGAGCTAATTAAACATACGTTTTGCAAGTTTTTAGCAATGTAAGCAAAGTGCTAGCAAGTTGCAGTCTGTTAGTATTTAGTAGCGAGTTCCTCGTGTGTGCTTTGTTCCGCTATCACTTCACCGCCCATTTGCTAATTCTACTTACTGTTTCACCTAACTTATTTGTTGAAACGTAATGTTTTTGTGTAAGCACTTTGCTCGTTTTGTGTAACTTAGTTTGTGTACCGCTAAGTTTATTGAGTTTACACTTCACTTTTACATATTTAGGAGACTTAACATGTTGTTTTGGCCTGTATGTAAAAATTAAGTTTTCAATTTTATTTCCTTTAATAATTTACCAAATTATTTTTAATGTTAAATTAAACATTTGAAAATAATTAGTTATTAGAACTTAATAGAACTAAAAATAACTAAGATTTTATGTGCAGTTTTGTAATCAGGTGCATTTCAAAGATACAACAATATTTTTTGATAATATATTTTTTACAACATTAGTGTAAAAAACCTACATAATTAGTTGGAATTAATATCTACCTAATAGAAAAGATTTACTATGGTAAGTAGGAATTAAGTGTGGACAATGGACATTAACGCGCAAACATCGGAGATATCAGAAATTGTGTGCATAATAAGCAATACATTTCGTAGCAACACACAGGCGTGTGTCGTCCCTTGCCAATACGACATTCGTAATTTCTTTTCGCATCATCATTCGTATATTATGTAATAAAAAATTACAAGGAAAATCTCTAGTATCTGATACTTCAGTGATCGAATACTAAAGCACATCTTTACTTATTACTAAAGCGTGGATAATAAATAATAATTAAACAAAGGTACACTTGAAGCGAATTAGTAGAATGTAGGGTAATAAATAGGTCCACATCCCCGGCGTCGATAAAATCGATATATCGAATGTTTCGGACAGAGCGTATCAGTTTTTATCGACGGTGACAACCCTTTGACTAGCGATAACACGCTACTGATTGCAGCGAACACGGGCAAATAAAACAATACAAATTAATTATATGAAACATTATATTGGGTCATGTGCCTAATTTGATAGTCTAAAATAGGCACATGACCCAAAAACTTGACATAGGTATGTACTAAGATTTCTAACAAATAATTGGTCATAATTAAGATTTTCTAGACTTACACGCATTGATGAATAATAAATTTCTATTTATCTATTGTAAATAGTAGACGTCTGAATTTATAACATTTTTACGCAAAATCAGCTAATTTTGATGAAAATTAGTACTCATCCGAGTACTTTTTACCCGACTACGGTGAAGCCAAAAGGAAGGGTAATGATTTTAGCAGTCATGTTGTATGTATGTATGTATGTTTGATCAGCCGTAACGCCTAAACTACTCGTCCGATGGTAATGAATGAGGTGTCAATAGATTAATAATAGTCCGGGTAACATAAGCTATATAATTTACGTAGTCGGGTTATAGTTTTTGTATAAAAATTGTAGTTATATATATATATATATATATATATATATATATATATATATATATATATATATATATATATATATATATATATATAAGGCAAAGCTGATTGTCTGATGTATCAACGCACAGGCCAAACACTAGATAAGGATTTTTCAAAATTCAACCCCAAGGGGGTAAAATAGGGAATAAAAGTTTGTATGAAACTATTTATTCCTACATATTTGCATGATATTTCGTACGAATTGAGTACCTACGGAAAAAATAATGAGTTACGTATTTCAGCGATTTCTAAAATTCAGCCCATAGGAGGGTAAAACAGGATGAAAGTTTTAAATTATTATAAACTAGCTGTTGCCCGCAAATACACTGGAATTTTGTATCATTAAAACTTTACATAAATTATTAAACTATAGTCTACTAGCTTTTGCCTGCGGCTCCGCCCGCGTAAATACAGCATCCCTCAGGGACACTGTACTTTTTCGGACTTTTACTTTTTTTTTAATCCAGAGCCTAAACTAATAACATACCAAATTTCATCGAAATCCGATCAGAAGTTTTTGCGTGAAAGAGTAACAAACATCCATGCATTCTCACAAACTTTCACATTTATAATATTAGTAGGACATATTGTTTAAAACCCAATTTCACGCGGGCAAATGCTAGTTAGCTTATATCCTGCATTAGCATTACTTCTACAAGGTAGATAACTAGATACCATATATGTCGACGATTTTACGGAAGTCCGTAAATTTCACGAAACCGAATAGCGTATAAAAGCTAATAATGGACATAAAAGTACAAAGGTCCAACCTAAAAGTAACGCTGGAAAGTTGTCGACACCTCAACAGCGCGTGAATATTTATTTGAACTGTAATAATAAACATATGCGACAGTAAAAGCTAGTTTTATGTCCGCGCTATTTCATTCATTCGCAAGTATCTACAGTCATATAAAACAGTACAATTTCAAAATAAATAGGAATATGAAATACAACTGCCGTTTTTGTTTTTCTTTATAGTTATAGTATGTAAATGGATCACGTGATGGTACACCTGCCGGCTGCTGCCCATCGACAACACTAACAAGTAACAACAGAGGTGTCACAAGTGCGTTTGATGTTACAATTAAATGAAAAAAGCTACTGATTCATAAAAGCTTGTTTAATAAATTTTTGTAAGCATTATATTATGATCCTTTATTAAAAGCCCAGTTACTGTGTGACGTAATTTTAAAATATTTACCAAAGCACCTTATGGCAATCTGCCTAAGTCCTAGGTACTACTTTTATTAATGTGAAAGTTTGTGAGGATGGATGGATGAATGGATTAATGTTTTACGCAAAAACTTCTGAACGGATTTTGATGAAATTTGGTATGGTAGTAGTTTAGGCTCTGCATTTAAAACACAGGCTACTTTTTATCCCAAAAAAGTACAGTGATCCCGTGGGATACTGTCTTTACGCGGGCGGAGCTGCGGGCAAAAGCTAGTAGACTATAGTTTAATAATTTATGTAAAGTTTTAATTATAGGAAATTCCAGTGTATTTATACTGAGAAAAATGTAAACTGATTTCATTTGGCGCTAATGAGCCTTGCTAATGAGGTTACAAGTAAAGCCATGGCCAATCACATATTCCATGTGATCAATGGTAAAGAATTTGAGATGTACCTACTTTTACAAGCTAAGTGCGGGTCCGAAAGGGCAGTGTGAGGTTCCGTAGCTTTTAAATAATTTTACAGAGGGTAATTTTCTTTGTGCAACTCTTTTATTTTTATAGCATTGTCCTACTTGCATAAATGCTTACTATGTGCTAATTATTTCAAACATAGTAATTATTTCAAATGTTTTATAAAACTATTTCGAGCGCTTTCCACAAACATTTCTTTAAGTTACATGTTATCGCTCGAGTATAGACGGCGCCACTAGCGCACTTTTGCGCACGCTCACAAATATGGCAAGAGGTCGTAGACGCAGGCGAGCGCATTCTACCAGTTCGAGTTCAACATCGTCGCGCAGTTCGAGCCCGAGCTCTAGCAACGAGGTGCGTCGCCGCCGCAGAATGAGAAAACGTCGAAGAGGATCGCCAACCGTGAGTCAAAGTGTTGTGTTATCATCAGTAATTCCCGAGTTCGACCCGGTAGTGGATGACATTGATATGTGGATTAATGTGTTAAGAGGCTATCGCGCGTGCCTTTGGATGGTCCGACATTATGATTAAATATCAAGGATTACAAAAATTACGCAATACGGCTAAAACTTGGTTAGATTCATTACAAAAAAATGAGACCTGTTGGACGGAATGGCGATGGAAAGATTGGCGCGAACGGCTATCAAATAATTTTCAAATTCAAACAAAACCGTTACCGAATCAGTCGCTTTACGAATTTTATTTTCAACAAAAAGGGAAAATAGATAGACTACAGCTTAAATTCAAAGACAGGGATATAGTATCCATTAAGTCGGTTCAATTGGTGATCCAAATATTTGTACAGCCGCGGAAGCGGGAAATTTTCCCTCTTGTGATGATCTAGCTTCTTTCATACATTGCAAAACTCTTATGGTGAGTGATAAAAATGTTATTAGTAAAAATTATTTGGGATCAAAACTAAATAGTCGGACAGTTCCATATCAACAAAATAGTATGAACGGTAAAACAGATTTTAAAACGGAGCCATCTAGTAGTACTATTACAAATTATACGATGAATACTAATGTTTCATGCTATCGTTGTGGTGAGATTGGTCATAGACGGAATAATTGTAGCCTCAAGGATGACATTAAATGTACTTTTTGTAAGAAGCGTGGGCATTTGGAGAAAGCTTGTAAGTCTAGGCATAAATCGATAATTGAAACTGATCTTGAGGTTAAAATGTTTTGAGGTTCAAATTTGCGAACCTCATAGTAAGCAAAAGTTTTACAAACAAGTAATGTTAAATAATTTTTAATGTAAGGCCTTTTTTGACATGGGTAGTGATTGTTCGTTAATAACTTGGGAACTTGTGACAAGATATAAATTACGGCCGTTCAATTTAAGCACAATAGTCAACTTAGTTGGCTTTACCAGTAGTGCATCAACACAAGTGTCCAAGGCAGTTGCTGTTAGTTTAAAAGTTGACGATGTGCAACTTGTTACTTTATTATATGTGATTACCGAGCTAACTGAATGTGATATTTTGATTGGTCGAAATTTTACTGAAGATAGTAATATAGTATAGTAAGATAGTATAATGTATTCACGCGTTGGTGAAATGTTAACTTTTAAAAATGTAGAAACTATTGCCGTATTTAATATAAATTCTAATAAAAAAAATTCAACTTTCGGGGAATACGAACCATTGCTAAAATCTATTTTAACAAAATACCATCGATGCTTCTCTGAGGATTTGTCCACTCTTGGTAAAACTAATTGTGTACAGTTAGATATAGAGTTAACCTGTAATAGGCCAGTTTGCTGTCGTCCTTATAGAATGTCCGAATCGGATCGAAAAATAACCAGAGAAATTACTAATGATTTACTCAAAAATGGAATTATTAGACATAGTAGTTCAGCTTATGCGAGTCCTGCTTTACTGGTAGATAAGTCTTCAGGAGCAAAGAGGTTATGCGTTGATTACCGCCAATTAAAGAAAATTACAGTTAAAGAAAAATACCCAATGCCAATGGTTGAGGATCTTATTGATAGACTGCAGGGTTGTGAATATTTTACGTCCTTGGATTTAAAAAGCGGATATCATCAAATTCCTATTAAATCAGATTCCATCCATAAAACTGCATTTATTACACCTGATGGTCATTTCGAGTATTTACGGATGTCTTTTGGATTATGTAACGGGCCATCAGTTTTTCAAAGATTAATGAACACCACATTAGATACACTCCGATTTGGTAGAGTTATTTGTTACATGATGACTTATTAATTGCAACTGAAAGCCTAGATGAAAATATTGCGTGTTTAGAAGAGGTATTAGGGGTTCTTAAAAAAAATGAATTGACAATTAATTTTGAAAAATGTTCATTTTTTAAAAATCAAGATACATTTCTCGGTTACGATATATCTAAATGTGGAATAAAGCCTAGTAACAGAAAGCTCAATGCCATTAAGGAATTCCCAATTCCAAAAACAGTGCATCAGGTATGACAATTTCTAGGATTAATTAATTACTTTAGAAAATTCATTAAAAACTGCGCAGATCTTTGTAGTCCATTAACAAAATTATTAAAGAAAAATGTCTGTAGTATGGCAGTGGGGACCCCACCAAAATCAAGCAGTCCTTGTTATAAAAAAGGCGCTAATTGATAATGCTGTCCTAAAAATATTTGATCCTAAATTACCAGTTCGTTTATACACAGATGCCAGTCGTGAAGGGATAGGATGTATAATGATTCAGGTTACGGAGAATGGTGAGCGTCCTGTTCATTTTTATAGGCGTCAAACAAGTACTGATGAAAATAGATTCCATTCTTTTGAGCTTGCACTCTTAGCGGTTGTAGTACGTTCACAAAAATTTAGTCACTATTTACTTGGAATAACTTTTGAAATTATCACGGACTGCAATGCTGTAAAATATGTTTTAAGTAAAAAAGAAATAATTCCGCGTATTGGCAGATGGGTATTGCAGACTCAAGAATTTTCATATAATATAATTCATAGACCAGGAACACAGATGCAACATGTCGATGCCCTTTGTCGCGATCCAGTCATAAGTGAGGCACAAATTATAAATGAAAACGTTAATTTTATTACCGAGGGTGACTGGCTATTATCAGTCCAGCTTCAAGACCCTAGTATTTGTAGTATTAAAGATATGTTATTGTCAGACGAGGCCGAAAGTAATAGACAAATATTTAATCAATATGAATTATTAGACAATAAAGTGTATAGACGTAAAGAATATGGTAGGCGGTGGTTGGTTCCAAAAAAGTGCATTTGGCAAATAATCAGAGCCAACCATGATGATATAGGACACTTCGCTGTCGATAAAACTGTCGAAAGAATAAAATCAAAATATTGGTTTCCGCGTTTAAAGAAAATAGTTTCCAAATATATCAAAAATTGTTTAAATTGTTTATACTATAAAAACATGCACGGCAAAAAAACCTGGAAAACTATATCCCATTCCTAAGTATGCCAGGCCATTTCATACGTTGCATTTGGATCACTTGGGACCCTTCGTAACAACTACTCGGAAAAGTTCATATTTGTTGGTCATAGTAGATTCATTAACTAAATTTGTTTTTATTTCTGCTGTCAAAAATACAAAATCGAAAATGATGATAAACGAACTTGATAAAATATTTAAGGTATTTGGTAACCCGAAGCGACTAATTAGTAATGCAGCTACCGCTTTCACATCTAAAGGTTTCACTAATTTTTGCAACGAGAGGAATATTAGATCTCATGTTATAGCTACTGCAATACCATGTTCCAACGGGCAGGTTGAGCGCTATAATCAAACTATTTTGGAGGCATTGCGTAGTATGGGGACCAACACAGATAATAACAAATGGGATTCAAATGTTACTAGTATAGAGGTATAAACAACACAATTAACAAGACTACATCAGCCATCCCTAGCGAGGTTTTCTTCGGTTACCGGGTGCTTACGAACACTGACGGGTTAACTGAGGATGACACGGTTATTAACACGGTTGACGTTACGGCTTTACGAAATCAGGTCGATAAGAATATAAAAATAGATGCCGAGAAACAAAAATTAGCTTTTGATTTGAGAAGGAAGGACGCACCTTTCTATAAAATTGGAGACTTAGTTGTTATAAAAATACCAAGTATGTCTAATGAAGGCCAGAGTACTAAGCTATTGCCTCAGTATAAAGGTCCATTCCAAGTTATAGAAGTACTAGGTCATGATAGATACAAGGTTGCTGACATGAGAGGAGCTGAAAGAAGTTCCAGACGTTACAACGGGATCACGTGCGCTGAGAATATGAAACCGTGGATTCAGATAGCGGACTCCGATACGCCGGATGTTATCAAGGAATAAGCGTAAGACCATTCTATTTTATGCTTACTTTTATCAATTAATGGTAAACGATAAATGTTTTTATTCAAGTAATTTCAATACACTTTTATTCAAGCCTAGTGCATCCACTTCGAACATCCCAAGTTATGTAGATTAACATGTATAATAGAAATCTGTGATGAAAACTATTATTACATGCATGGTGATACAAGACCGATTTAAAATATGACACTCGGTCAAACCATGTGGTTGCATCATTTGGCCGCCGATGGGATAACTGATGCAACCTTAGTCAGAATCTCATCTGGGTGGGGTGCTCGAGTGGTTTTTTAAGATTATACGAAACGGTAGAATGTTGAGTGTTCATTATAATATAGCATATAACTTGTATGTTCTCAGCTCCTGCACCAGACCAAGTTGCTGCTCGAGGGCGAGCGCAATAGCAGGAGGGCCGGATGTTATCGCTCGAGTATAGACGGCGCCACTAGCGCCACTCCCGCCACAATAGTTTTCGCTCCAGTATAGATAGCGCCACTAGCGCCACTCCGGCCACAATAATTGGCGCGGACGAGTCCTTATAAAACCGTCAAACAGTCAAACGGTTGGCTGGTTAGTGACAAACTGTGGTGAAGTGAACATTAAATAATATCCGGTGTGGTGTATCCGATAATTATTATTAGTGTTGATTATAACAGTGTTAAAGTGATAAGTGTTAATTGGTGGTAAAGTATTAATGCGTTAATATTAAGTATGTACAGTAATTATAAATATAGCTTAATAAATTAAAATAAATCAGTGATTGTCTGTGAAAGCTTTGGTTAATGAATGTATTGTATTAACTAAATTAACCGTGTTATTTTCCTTATATACAATAGGTACAGTCGCGTGCACTAACAAGGAAACATTGATAAATTTGAAATAATATGTCAACGTATCATATTTCAAAACTATGTACACCGGATGTTGTATTGACAATGATTCAACCTACAAAGTGTTTCAAAATTATAAATAATTTTTTTTCCTATAATAGTAAACACCCCAAACATTGTTTTTTTTTTTCAATATAATGTAAACGTTAATTTTGTGTTTCCAAAAAGGTTACCTTACCTATATATACACACCTACATCATTTCTCAGTTAAGAGTATTCTGTTACTTATTTTTGGATATCAACACTTTCGTTACATAAAATAACGCGAAACTCTAATGAATGCAAGACCCTAATTACAGTAGACGAACTTTTAAATTCTGCGACCAATTAGGTAATGTTCATAGATTATGTATTCAAATTCATTCTATCGTTTAAGTAAGTAGTAATGTTTGGCTCTGCTTACATTTTAACTAGCTTTTGGCCTCGTCTCCGCCCGCGTAATTACATTATCCAACGGGAACACTGTACTTTTTCGTGATGAAAAGTAGCTTAAATTACTACCATACAAAATTGTATCAAAACTCTTTAAGTTGTGTTTAAGTGACAGAGTAACAAACATCCATTTATCGATCCACCCGTCCATCCATCTTCACAAACTTTTACATTTATAGTAGTACCATTAGCATTAGTATTAAGCATTATCGTAAAATAGAGCCTAAATAAAAACAGCACCGAATTCTGTTAAAACAGTAGTTGTTATGTCTTTTCCAAGATAATTTTAAACGAAGCAAATTTTGTGTTCAACCAAAAAAATTATTAGGTAACTACATCTAATATAAAAAACAAAATAAAAAATTTTAGTAACGCCCGATTTTTCAAGCGATGAGCTAGTTGGTAATAAAGAATTAAAGCTAAGAATACTTACGATCATGTCAGCTTTAAAACAAAAATAAAATAAAACTACATCAAAATCGGTTCATCTGTTTGGGAGCTACTATGCGACGGACAGACAAATAGGGCTAGCGCCACGATCCTGAATCGCGCCACGAAGTTTTCATAGTTCGACGCTATATACGAGGCATGCCTTTTAAGTTCTGTCGTTTCCATATTTCCCGGCAATTTTGAATTAGAAACTGTTCTATATTCGAATGTGTTTAAATTTTGAATCTCAAAACAGTTGAAAGTATTAGCATTAATCCTATTGTTTAGTCACAGCGTCGATTGGAATCTGTCAGGTCACGTACGAAAATGAACTTTCTAAAGAAAATGTTCGTGCAATAATTTTCTACAACTTTAGAAGAGGCCTGACACGGCTTCAGTGTTTTGAAGAGCTAACATCTGTGTTCAGTGATGAAGCCCCATATCTGCGGACTGTTGAACGCTGGTATTTAGAATTCCAGCGTGGACATACTAGTGTTAGTGACAAATCTCGCGAAGGACGCCCAAAATCCGCCTTCATTGAAGATAACATCATTGCTGTGAGACAACTAATTCTCGAAGATCGTCATGTGACGTATCGAGAGATAGAGGCTCTATTAGTCATCTCAGGGATAACCATTCAGAAGATCTTGTATGAGGCGTTTGGTGTGAGAAAGCTAGTTTGCCGTTCCATACCGCATCTGCTTTCCGACGATCACAAGGCGGCCCGCGTCAGATGGTGTAAGTTAACTCTGCAAAGGTTTAACCGAGGAGAGTCAAATCACGTCTACGACATCATCAGTGATGACGAATCTTGAATTCGTCCTGATCGGCCTACGATCCTGATCCCAAACAACAATCTACAATCTGGGTATTTCAAGACGAGCCAACGCCGACTAAAGTTGGTCGTTCTCGAAGCACTTGAAGATCGTAGAACGGTTAACGCAGAGTGGTATACCACAAGTCATCGCCGAACTTCGAAAATCTAACTCAAAGCGACGCATCATCCTGCACCACGACAACGCAAGCTCACACAGCGCTCGTCAAACGATTGAATATAAGAAGCAGGAAAAAGTAAAAATTCTTGACCATCCTTCATACAGTCCTGACCTAAGCCCTAACGATTTCTTTACATTTCCTAAAATTAAGAAAAGTCTTCGTGGTCAAATGTTCCAGGACGGTGAAGAAGCAGTCGACGCTTTCAAGTCAGCCATTTTGAACACCGGGGACTTTAGAGTGGAATAAATGTTATAATAACTGGTTTGAGCGAATGGAAAAGTGTATTAAGCTACGTGGTGAATACTTTGAAAAACAATAAAAAGTACTATAAGGTTCTAGTTGTGTTTTTTCTTCAAACGACAAAACTTAAAAGGCATACCTCGTATACAACATCTGATACGCTTTAAGAGTGCTTCGGCCTGACCGAGCACCTCGCTCGGTCGGAGATCTTCCTTTGGGGCTTCTACTACTAGTGCCAAATTGGTGACCCCGAAGTGATAGTTCTCTATTTCTTTTCATGAAAGAAGTCCCCTAGACGCGGCGCTGTGATCGCGCGACAAGATGTTGTCAGCAATATTTATGGGTATCAGAATACCTTGATTCTGCTGTTCCGCTTCACAAAACTCCTCTGTAAAGCAGAACAGCAGAATACCTTGAGTATAATTTCTCGAGCAGTACTTTTTACAACCTCAGGAATTGTAATGACTATTTAAAAAATTAAGTTCCACTAATTGCCGCGGGGCTTCCTTCGTGAAAAACACTCTACCACACATGTATTTTCGTCGAGGGGTTAAAAAGCATTTTCAATGCAAAAATGTCTATAAAACTTATTTAAACGCTCCGATTATGTGTGTGTAAGGAATGTTCACAATTCACGCACCGCAGCGAGTCTCGTTACCGGTAATGTGGGTTCAAGAGGTATCAGAGTCTGGAGTGATTTACAATCAACTATTGATAAGCTTAGCGATTTTATTCCCGAGGGACCTTTGAATTAAATATAAAGGCGTAAGGTATTCGTTAGTGGTGTGTGGCGTCGATTGGATTTTAATAATGTGAGTTAATTATTTATGTACTGATGGAGTTAAGCCAATATGATACTAGCTTTTACCCGCGGCCCCGCCTGCGTAAATACAGTATCCCATGACGGGAACACTGTACTTTTTGAAAAAATTTAGCATGTAGGTACTTCTATACCAAATTTCATACAAATCTTTTCAGTAGTTTTTGCGTGAAAGACGCACAATCCATCCATCGTCACAAACTTTTATATTAACAATAGTAGTAGGATTAATCAGCTAGTTTATAGTAATTTATTCATGCGCCTATAGATAGAAAAGTATTCTTCACGGGCAGAAGATTTTAAAAAATCAAATAGGCGTATTTTTCTATTTTTCACGCAATATTGAAGTGCTACGAAAGTTGAGTAATAAATTTGAAATAACTTGGTTTGAATTGTAAGCCCGGAAACGTAGTAACTAAGATCAATGTAGTTGTATATACGGCCGTGTCATCGTTTAAGCCGCACATTAGCGAAACTTGCGCCGTTCGAGCCGGCACCTGGGGCTCGATATTTACGCAGGAAGCTGTGGACGCGGTGAATTTTAGTTAGGGAATATAGTTGTTATAGTGCGCTTTTTTTACGAAGCAACATCAGGATTTATGACGCGATAAAACCTATTTTATGCGGATGGTATTGTATTGCACAATTGTTTCAAAGTGTAATCGGGTTCTGAAAAATAAAATTAATGCTACTTACGCACTAACATAAACTACTTGTATTCTCTAACAGCACGTACCTGAGAACAAAAATACACAGTGTTAATTTTGTACTCCAAAATAGCAGATACTAATAGAATTCATTTTTATAACGATGAATTAACCTTAACAATATTATTTAGATACTACATAGTACATTTTATCATAAACTATATTCAATTGTAGGTATAGATTTAAATAAATTTATTTTTCGAAAGTGATCAAAGTCAAGATTCAACATCGGTCAGCAAAAGAGGCTAATAATATCGTCAAAATATGCACACAATTTATGTGGTTTTAATTTTGTTAAAGTATGTTGTGCACATTCTACGTGGTAAAGTTTAATCTAGAGGAGCATTAAATATACAGTCCAGGAATTGTCCAGACACTAAACTTTAGTTTAGTTTAAGTGCTAGTAGTCAAAATAATAAAAAGATAAACAGTTTATTAGAACTTTGTTTAAGCACTGCGAGTTTATATCGACGTTTCAGTTTGCTTTATAACGTTTGTAATTCGATACGAGTAGACTAATATGAACGATATTTTAATAATGTAATAATCACAATAAATCCGCTTGTATCGCAGTGACGATGCAAAAATTTAAAAATGACATTCGATAATTAAACTCTATTGTCCACCTCAAAGTAAAGGAGATACAATCCAGTTATCTACATAGCTACATGGCGCAAAGTAGAACTAAAAATAAAAAAAAAACCTGTATAATAATGTATGTTTTACTCTCGTGTCTGGCTCCTGATCTATGCCGAAGGCTTTCCGTGATGACGGCGTATCATTGGATGACGTTAACGAGTAGGTGTACTCGTTACGTGGGTATATGTCAGGGCTTCCAATAGCATGTGCGATCTCACACAAATACCTACAAACACTATAAAAACAGTTGCAGAGACGGCAACCCTATATTTTTCAATGCGTGCTCGAAGTATTTGTATCACGTGTATGTGGAATTGAATAGCGCGGACTTTTTTCACCAATACAGCTTTACGTTAGTTCAATTTGTCGGCTATCGGAATAATCTAGATGGAGATTTAGTAGCTTTAACCCAAAATAAAAGTGGTCTTAGTGTTTAACTCGTAAATCTCTTGTCTGCACTAAATTATGCGACCGTTTATTTATTCTACGCCCTAAGGTAAATTTAAAAATTCGTTACATCGTATGAATTTTCCGCCTCACAAATGAATATGACGCAGCGTGAGCTGCAGCGTGTGTGTAAGCGTACTAAAACCAAACTTTAACAATTCAGCAATTAAATAACACAGATTCTTTTACCTACTACTATGCTACTTTTACCCCCTTTCGTGTGATAGTTACATAACGATACGAAGGTTTTTTTCAGCCAGTTTTTAATACAGATCAATCTTATAACATGTATCAACTACCGATCTCTATATATAATATCCATCGATAGCAACATTACCCTCGGTTTCCCTCGCTACATTGGTAGTATGCAGAATAATTTCCCCTAGGTTTTTCTAAATAATCATCTTAAAATAAGTACATACTTATTATGCCTATATGTCCAATTTTGTGAATGCTCTATTCGAGGAAACACACAAAGGTTCCGCCATATGGAAACTAAAGCGTTTGAATGGGAAAACGTGCGCCGGCGCAGCGTGCAATGCCCTCTCTGCTCCGCGCGCCGCAAACGCGACTGACAGCATTCCTCGGCGCTTCCTGACCGGGGCAAGTGCATTGCAAGTACCCCGCCCCTCGCCCCGACGAGTTTCCCCCTCGCTCGCCCGACCCGCACAAAGAAATTCTCTGTACAGAATCTAAGCTAGAATAATTCTTCCGCGTCACTTTTGTAAAGCGGATATATAAAGAGATTGTATGGCTATATAAATGTGAAGTTGCGTGCAGTGTGATGTATTTTGAAATGCAGTTGTCATATTAACTGAAATGTGTTATTTCGTATTGTTTTGAATACATAGTTGTAATGATCCCTATTAGGCCTACGGCCTACCTAATAGATTTACAATCAGGGAATCTAATTCATAAGCAGGTGGAGTGTTGTGATATAATATTTTATTTGTATTATAATGACGATAATATGCAGTCACGAAACAATTGTCAATTATAATATAATATTATGTCAATTTGATATTATCATACGAACAAATTATGCCAACGGTCAACCTGATTTTGAATTAGATTCCCTCATAGTAGACACATAGAAATAAAGCTGTTCAGTTATTCAATTAACAAATAGTAGATTTACTAAGTACCTGTTCATATTTAAACCTACGCATCTTTAAATTACACAAATTGAAAATCGGGTAAATCTTCAAAGTATCTTGCAGTAAATTTGTTTTTTTTTAAACTCATCGCGTTTCTTACAAAACTCTTTGTACAAGAATTTTTGCCGACTTTTCAGCCCTCAAACATCTCGTCAAAGTAATTTGATTATATTTCTTGCCGGGTCGATGTCGGTAAATACGCATCGACAAAATTTAAACATCTAACTTGATGAAATTGATGTATTTTACTTATTAAGACCTTTTTCATCTTGTTATTTTTATATTGATTAGATTAAGTGTATTGCTTGATCTTATTTCTTAAGAGTTAAGAATAACGTTTTATCCTGAATTAAATGCACGCAAAAAGTTCTATTTTATCGGTGACTAGGTTAGTAGATTGCTACATAGATTTATATCTGGTTTCTGAAGTAAATTTCACATACGAAATCTATTCAATTTCGCTTTTGATTAGTTAAAGCCAAACGAGTTACCAAACCAATCAAAAGCGCTATTGAATTTATATCTAATGTCAAATTCACCTCAGAAACCAGGCATAAAAGAAACAAGGTGTCAGCTAAACATAAAGCTTCCTCACTTCCGCGTTTAAAATGTTCCGATACATACATAAAACCTTTAAAAAGAAAAATTACACGGTAATAGTCGCCTTCTGAAAGCGTTTTTCGCGGGGCTTTTAAGCGCTTATCTTGGGAATGATAGCCGCGACCGGACGTTGAAGGCTGTGACGGCATTTTTCTTACATTAGCACTTGACCATTATAGAGTCTATCGCATATTTAATAAGCTAACACGCGATTTTGTTTGCATAGAAAAGATTTCAGGATTTCCCGTCGTTTCAGCAATGCCTTTCATAGATGCTATAAAGTGGACATAAAAGAGCGATTTTCACGAATATTTAATTTTCAATAAGCACGATATTTAGGAAACTATTAGGTATATAAAAGGCTGCTTTCTATTTCATGACACATGCTTCTAATATTATAGCTAATCTTAACTTATTTTAAAAAAAGGTCGTACAGGCAAGGCTTGTTAAAATTTGAGCTACGATTACTAACATTTTCGCGACTATTTTTTATTCAAAAAATTCATTTGTTACAGTGTATTTTTTTGTAATTCCCGTATAGAGCCTAAGTGCCAATTCACACCGAAACAAAACGATACGCGACATGGCGCTGCATTTTTAAGATATTCAAAATTGAACTTTATTCATTACATAAGAATATACAGTCTACACGTATCATTGTAAGAGTTCGAATGTCATGTTGCACCGCGCTGCACAGCGCATGTCCAGTGTATGACTGATCTCTAGAGAATAAAGTTGAAATTTTAATAGCCATCTTAAAAATGAAGCACCATGTCGCGTTTCGTCGTCGTGTGAACTGACCCTAATAAAACGATAGGTTGATGAAAACTGTATTTACATAAAGATTCACAGAGTGCACTCGACTATGTTAGACTCAGTCATGCCCTGTTTGTACGTAACACTATTGTTTCTAGTTAGCTCAGTACATCCGCCTTCTGCAGTTTCAGGTGCGTTCAGAAAGCGTTGCTTCTTTTTCGTTTTGCACGCTGCCCGACTTCGATATTCGAATTTCATTTTTAACTTATCATTGTTTATTTTTCGTGAATAGTTGTTCAATTGATGTGGCGGACTGGTTCGGATTTTTACTTTTGGAGAGGCATTCAATGTGAGCATTGATTTTAGAAGCGTTGCGATATTTTGTTTCGCAGTAGGTAATATCACAAATATTTTGGGAATATGAACTGAAAGAGAGAGGTATAGAGCAAAACAACAAATCGAGGAAAACACGAGAATAAAGCAGGTAGTTTCTCGTGTTTTTAGGAGAAAGTAAAAACTTATTAGTAGGTAAATTATTACGTTTTTCTATCTTTCTATCGGACTTTCTTCCATTGAAAATTTTCGTTCCAAATCTTAAATGTTTAAAAAATTATACTTAAATACTTATAATCAACAGAACGGAATACATAAAAGCGGTTAAAAAAGAGCACGAAAGCTATAATATTGTACCGGATTGTGTCTCGATGTTTGTTTTTCAGCGGCTATTTCTGTACGCCGCGGCTATTGTTCTATGACTTATGGACAATTGCAGAAGGTTGACCTCCTTTACAATATGACTAACTAGTTTAAAACTAAATTTTACTTAATATTAGGAAGAAAATAATGTTTTAAAATTCTTTTCTTCCTAATATTCCGTCGTCTGTTAATTCTTTAAGATATAAAATAAGGTTTTATTTTTTAATTTTCCGATTATTTAGTTAAGACCAAAGATTTCAAAACTGAGGATGGGCTATGACGTACATTGACAGAAAAATCATCATACAAGAAAAAGTTACGCCATCTTGATTTCAGAAGATTTTGTCAATTACGTACCTATTTACGCGGACTGGTTAAACTGCGGTAAGTAAATGTCATAATGTCAAGATGCCATATTGTCAAACCTCGACTGCCCCAAACAACACCAATAGTGGGGCAGTTTAACTGTGGACACTTTTTGTCTTAACATGGCTCGTCTATAATATATTCGGCCCATAGTTTATTTAACAATTTTCACCATCCCTAGTTTAAAGTAAAATACATTTCATTTAATGCCAAGCTTCATAATATAAAAAGCGCAACCACTAAGTGCGGCCCTAGCAAGAGAATATTCAAATGCTCAGCCATTTACGGCGGTATTAGTTTACGATGCAATAACGGTTAATATCGGAAATATCGTATTTGAGATATCGCGCCACTATTTATGGCTCTATTAAACGCCAGAAATTTTAATGAATGCTTTTTTAATATGTTTTATCTTTAATCTTGAGCAATGTATAATTAAATATGTGTATAATAATATAAAAATCTTAAATATATGTATAGTATAAAAAGTATTAAATATATTTCCGTTGTCTGGTACCCGTAACACAAGTTCTTCGAGAATTCTACCACGGGACCAGATTGACGTGGTGTGATGCGTCCATAGATATTATTATTATTATCTAATGTGCCAATTAAGGTATGCGTGTTGTGTCGGAATATTTGACTAGCTTGTAGATGAAAATATTGTTTTATAAATCTCGCTTAAGTGTCAAGAGATGCATAAGAGCATAGTGACATTTTCCAAAATCATAAATAAACGTGTTTAACAGACCAAGGAAGGAATATTTCAGGGAAATTGTAAGCCTATTAATTATTTGTACTCTCGGGGAATTTAATTCACGTGCAGATTGACTTTTGTAATAATTTGTTCGTATTAAGTTATGAAACTGACATGTTATTGACAATTGTATTGTGACTGCACGCCGTCATTTTATACAAATAAATTATGAGAACACTCTATGTGCTCATGGGAATCTAATATTACCTGATAGTACAATAAATTCCAAAACACAATGTTAAACAATCGCTAATTTACAGCATAAGACACGTAGGAAAGCGCGAAAAACACGTAACACTAGGGAATTAATAAACTCCCGTCAAGTCATGGTGACCTAGTACATTTTTTTCATTACCTGTTATAAAGGGAGAAGATCTTACCTTTCTCCGCCCTATCGTTAACGTCGTGTATTTTATAAAGAATTTCCAACGCCCAAGTAGACAGCCTTTGTTAGAATCGTCAAATGAAAAATATGAAAGACGCTTAGACATATTTTTATTTAACGCTTCGAGTGTAAGAAAATAAAAATTAATTTTTTTTTTTATTTATATTCTTTTCTTAACATTCAATTCAAAGCGGTAAGGGATAACTATACTGATAAGGTGGTTAAAAATAAATAAGCTAATTACAATATAAAACTTCTATAGATAGATAGTAGATACATACTAGATAGCACCTAAGTAAAAAAGTCCATGAAATATTGCGATGAAATTGCTTAGTCATTTAAATTCACAGGCACTTTTTGGCAACAGACTATTATCACATCTCTAGATATTATCGTATATTTTAAACGAGCAAAGCTTATATATATATATATATATATATATATATATATATATATATATATATATATATATATATATATATATATATATATATATATATATATATATATATATATATATATATATATATAATATAATCGGTATCTCGGAAACAGCTGCAAGTATTTCGATGAAATTTCGTATGGAGGGTATTTTGGGGGAGAAAAATCGATCAAGCTAGGTCTTGTCTGGGAAATACGCATTTAAAGTTACTTATGTTTTTTTTAGGTCGCGTAATAAGATACGAGTGATTTCAATTTCTACATATCAAATGCGGTTGGCGGCTTGGTTCGGACTATTGGCGTTGTTGGCAAATTGGTATCTTGGGTTCGAGTCCCGGTTAGACGAAAATTTTTTGTGTTTTTTTTTTATCGTTTTACTAAAGCTCCAAGCGAAGCTCAGTCTCCAGGTACATAAAATTATATGTTTAAGACAATCAAGACATAACTTTACAAGAACCACAAGTTCTATTCAGTGGTGCTGCAGTTAGAAAGATGTTATTAATGAACGTCGGAGCCTTCTTTGTACGGCGCATTTCCTGCACAATCGCCCTGACACCCAGTAATTAGAGAGAAAAATTTCGTTCGTCCCTCCCTGACGTCTGGAACAGTATTACTAAGAATTTCCTATGTGAATATTAGATTTTAATATAGAATTTAATGCCATTTAGTGCTGGATGATGGCATTCGTGTTATAAAAGTAACGTACCTACTACCTACATACTTAAATAGGTACTAATTCGATGTTAGGTATCTACTTGCTTTTTACATATTAAAGGACATTGGGAATTTCACTTTGGAGCAATTATCCACGGCGACGAAACATAAAATTAGCTTAGATGTAAGCGTGATTTCAGGTGGATTAGAACGGAATAGATCGCATATCTGCAGGAGGTGGGTGGTTAAACACTACGATTAAATATAAATGATATGTTTTAACTGTAAGTTATAATATAAAAGAACAAGCTTTTATGGAACCGGAACGCCTAAATTGTTTAGAGCTATATAGAGTCCAGAAGTCTCAATTTTACCTATCTTCAGATACCGAAATATTTTAAATGTTTTATCAAATGCCTTGCATTAAAAATGTATAATATTTAATAAAGTTACAATTTTACTAACGATTAAACAAATTAACATAACCATAAAAATATTATAAAAATTCTTAATTATGGCTAAATTGTAGGTAAGAATTTATCAGAGTAAATTATCATATTATTATAACTTCAAGTTTCAAATACTCTTGTTTTTAGAAATGAATAATAAAATTTAAGGAATAAGATAAAGGTACCTAAACAAACAAATTAAGAAGTAAAATATATACATAGTCTGTATCAAATTAAAATAAGCCTTACGACTTTATATTATTGTTTAAATGTTAATAATAATTCTCAAAAATGTTTGTTACTAAGTTTAATTTAAGAAATTATATTATTTTACTATAATGATTTTAATACTCACTGCATATTATTAATTAGGTATATATCATTTCTGTAATTAGATATATGGAAAAAAATTAAATATTCTTTGACAACGCTGCTCAAGCAGCCTTTACGCAACAATTTCTCCAACCTCACGCAACATACGGTTATGGTTATAAACTGTGCCTAGTAAAGACGTAGGTGGTTTATAATTGTATGCACTACGATTACAAAAGAAACCAATTTCCCGCGATTGCTTAAAACATAGTCTTTGTTTATTTAATCTATTCCTAAGCGACTGCGAAATTAAGAAGGTGGATATAAACGTTTCAGTAAAGTCGCTATAAATATTTATAAAAAAGATAATTTATGTTAAAAGGCGGAATTCTTTACGTTAAATTTATTAGGGATTTTATACAGAATAGATAGGCCATTTAAATCAAGTTGGCAACATAATGACTTTGTAAGAATGTCTAGCTTCTTATATCCACTACTATAGAATCACCGAGCGGGTTTTATAATGCTCAAAATAGGAAATATTTCGGTAAATGCAAAATGAAAAGTATGGAAAAGCTATAAAGCTTACACTTAATTATTATATAGTATTCATGAGTTCTAGAGGTTAAATGTTTTTGATTATTTATTTATTTATTTAAGGTCGCTTGGAACAAAAGGGTTATCAGCAACCACAATTACAAAAATAAATTAACTATGTTTTAGAAATTTAAGCACGTTTGAATACCTTGTAGGTACATCTTAGCTGCACATCTCCACAATAAGCACCAGAAACATGACCAATCAGGTATTATACAAACGAGGGACTATGAAATTTGGCACAGTTAAAGTTTTTGTGGAGGAAGAAAGCTAATACTTTTTTTTTAAATAAAGCTTAGAAATACTTACCTGAAATTAATAAAAATAACAACAACACACACTATCTCAGATTAATAACTCACACTACCAAGCGTTTGATACAATCATATTTCGTCACACGTTTACGTTTGTCAATCTATCTTTCACATTCAATAGATAGCATTTACATTTTTATTTCTACTTCAGAGGCAAAAACCTAACCAACCAACCAAATCTAAATAAACAAATTAAAATATCAATTATGTCGAATTTCGACCACATCGGAAACCTCTAGTTTTTTAATTACTGAATATCGTCAAATGTACCACACATTTGGCACTTTGTAGTTTTAATAAAGCGTGATACATTTTTCAAAATGTATGAAATTTTTTATTAATCAATTTGTTATAGAAATCTAAGCCCCGGGTGCTTTTGTAATGATTCAAAATTAAATAAATGTCTGTTTTTTACTTACTATATGTTGCTCTATGAGCGTTCCGGTTCGTACGCCAGCACAATGACCTTATATTATACAGAACGGACCCAAGATATGGGCGAAAGCGGTCAAAAGTTATCGTCAACCAGAAATAGATAACGACAATCAGTTTTTTTTATGATTATCACGTGTCTTAGTTTTATTTCGCGAAAAAAAGAATAGTAAAACGTTTAATTGACGCGATAGTAAACAGTCTGTAATACATATTAGCTACATAATAAAATAATATCTTGTGAGATTGTTTAGAAAAATGTCCTTACAGCCAGTAAGTAGATCTGAGATGATCGGATCTTCCGCAACCATAATGACCGTTGAGATTGATTTGAAATTATTATATCCAAGAATGCTTGACACATTCTAAATAATTTTTGGTGATATACAAAATATGAATAAACTCTAATTTGACTGATATTCTGAGAACAACTATTTTTGTTTACCTAGCGAAAATTTTGTCGTGGATCTTGATGTAGGTAAAGATTTATTTTCTTCTACACTCTCCATTAATTTAATTGCAAAAATAAATTTAATACCAGTCACAGCAGTCGCAGTTCGCTTATGATTTAAAAATTCAAAAACAAAAATTAGCGGCCCCTCGCACAACTTCTTAGAAACGTTAACTTGATGAAAACTATTGTTTAGTTGTGATTTGTGCTTTGTATCTCGTGATGGAATTTTCCCAACTTTAATAACTTTGTATTCGATATTTTATTGCCTATATAGTTAACTAACGTATTTTTTAAAATAGCATCAAAATCATTTTCTAAACTACTCGCAAATGTCTTTGACGCTAGTAAGTGTGAAAAATATACAATGTAACGGGCGCCGTCATTTTTTTTATAACTTTATGGTCGCATTTATTGCGTATTTATTGGTCTCAAATTTAACTCTCATTATAGATAGTGTTTTGCTTTGGAGGCCTCGCGAATATAAGGCCGGATTCTATCTAGCGCTGGATGGCTTGCCTTTTTCTCAAAGATCTGATTTTTGAAATTAAACTTTGATCATCCTTAACGATGTGGTGTCACCATAGAGGTTTACCGTCGATTTCAGAAGTATGTCAATCACCTAAAACTTCGTACCAATAGGTATACGTGATTTAGTCCGAGGTTTTTGTGACGATCGTTGAATAGGAATTAATACTCGCTGGCTGTTTGAATGCAATTAACTGCATACTTGTGTTTCGAATACCGTTTCGCGCGGTCGCACCGAGTCGCGGCTTTCCAGCAAAATTGCGGTGAAAATGATATAATGACGCGCCAGCCACGCTACGACAGTTTCTAATAAAAAATAATAACTGATACCTCATACCTGGTGTTTGCTATGGCAGATGAATCTGTACGTAGAGCTGCGTTATGAACAGCTGCAATAGATGTGTGTCATATTTTGGTGTGAAATTAGGTAAATGTTGTTACATTTAAAATTTAAGTATGGAATGCCATGGTGACAATATAATGGAATTTTCTCGCAAACGCATTTAAGTTTTGGGAAACCATTAAAAACAAACAACTGATCAAATAACAATGAATTGTCACATTGAATAGAATTTTATTAACGTTAAACGAATATTTAACGGGGTTTATAGCCTATAGGTTTAACTTTAAAGATATGGTTGGAATTTATGTAAAATTTCAAGTATGCCTTTAGAACATTTTGTTTTGTTTATTAAAACAATTTTTAAATATTAACCAATTGGTTTAAAAATCTTACTTTAATTTTAGTAAGATCTGACCGAAATAATAGTCAAGCTAGGTATGAACTTTAAACTATTAGTAATAATTAAAAACTTATTTTACCCCTACTTATTTACCCCCGAAAATAGAGACACTATGATAGTACTGACCACTAAGTTGAACACAAAGACAGTTTCTGAGTATAAAACATATTCCATGAGAACCTCACCTATACTGATAATTATGCTGGTAAAATTATTTACCGTTATTCTGTCGCGACTTTGAACATTTGAATGGAACGTGACGAACATACAGACTCTTTCGTCGGCCATTATATTTCTAGAATGAACCTAATTAAAATATGTCTAGTATTGCACAACTTTTGAGTAATATTTTATAAGAATTTTCTCTGTTTACAAACTCTGTAGTATCCACTTGGTTGGAAGTTTGACTTACGAGAAGATAATTATGTTTTTTAATTAACAAGTATTTTTTACTATTTTTGTGTCTTGAGTTACTTATGAACTTCAATTTTTGTGACTATATAAATATAGATAAAAACGTTCGAGTGCGACGAGTTTGTTCATGGAAAATACATTTACAAAAGTAAACATATAAAAATTGGTAACAAATAGTACCTTTGACGGGAGGTCTTAATGAGAAAAGTTTGATGCGACGTTCGTTTTGAGTGAAACTTCTGTCATCAGCGTTTACTTTCATGGCTGAGGAACCTTCGGCCGAGTGGTAGGAACAAGATAATGACCTACCTCGATTTATAAACAAGTTTCTTCAGTAACCGAAATAGACGCACGGCCGCGTTTCTTTCAACAACGAATGCTTTCTACTCGAACTACGGCTTACAATTTATTACAACTTTATGTACATTACATCATGTATTAAATGTTATTATCTGCACAAGTGTAGGTATATTATAATATTTTTAAACACTTACCTACGTATATTATAATATTTTTAAACACTAATATTATCGCAGATGAGATAAAATGTTTAAGAAAGCCGCGTGATGGCACGTGGTTTTTTAAAAGCTCAAAAGTAATTTACAAAAACTTTTAAGACCTGTTTCTTATTTACTTTGTCAATAAATGAAGGCTCGAATTTGAATCGTATTATTAATTCATATGTTTAACTCACAACGCGCTTTTCCCGAAATAAATGTAGAGGCGTATAAAATATTTAAGAGTTAGAAACTTTCAACAAACTTTTGTGAGCATATCAAAAGTTTGTGCCTTCGTTCTAAATATTTAATAGGTATACTGTTTACGTTCGAGCGAGAGTATAAAATATTGTTTATTTATTCAGTCGTGTGTGGTGTGATAGCGGCGCGCACAGCTGATATTATCAGACATTAGCCGGAAAGCCGGAGCATTTTATCTGATCTGCTTCGACAACTGCGCGTTCTCACTTGTTATCTCAAAACTTCGGCCGAATGCTGCATCACGCGGGAAATATGAATACACTCACCATGTTAGAGAGCAGCAGACGCTGGTGTTTAGTGACCTGGGAGTCAAGGGCTTGGAACGGGAATGCGAGTGGCAGCGGTAGTGGCAACGGGAGCGGGAGCGGCTGGGGATGCAGGATCAGCGGCGGGCAACAGGCGCACGGCGTCGCGTATGACACGCACCCGAGCTGCGGCGGGAACAGCGTGGCGACGGCCTCCCGGAGGCCACTCACTCGTCTCTCAAGACCGCATCCGCGGCCGACCTCCGAACTTTCGACGGCTACGCGCGCCGCCTACTAAACAGTTCTTTGACCGCTGGAACACGCGGGAACTTCGAAAAAGTTGCACGAAGTTGAGAGGGAACGGGAGGGGGGTCGCGCTCGGGAGCGGGAAACTGAGCGGACGGGAAAAGCGAAAACGACGCGCAGGGCTCGCGAGTGTGGAAAAGTGGCGGCGTGCACGGAGCACAAGTCGCCAGGCCGGCGTGTGGCGATGGACTGAGCGGCGCGGCAGGTGCGCGCGGGGCGCGGGGCGTAGGGGCGGGCCCACCTGAGACACCTGGGCGCTTGCGCTCGCTTGCTCAGCCTCCGCTGGACATCGCTCCGCTGCCTTACTTTTCAAATTCTATGTCAACACCATAAACAAAATGCATCGGTAAAGTATTGGTGTCGGTCTCATTGCAACTTAATATTATGCTTTTCAATTTTTCTCATCTTCTACGACCTTTTATTAACTTTTCCGAGGAAAGTTTTTCTTTTTCAGATGGTTAATTAAAAAAAAAAACACTTTTAGTTTTCCATTGCATTAATTTATAAAATTTTATATCTACGTTTTTTTTCGTAAGTAAAATAAAAATGAAAATACGTAAAACATGAAAATTTTAAAATAATTTAATAACATCCTGTAAAGCTATTATACCGTAACGAACCCTTATCTTACATACGGAAAATTTCAGGGCTATTTTTCTTTGATTTGTAGAAAAGTTGATATTAAACTTCACAAATTACTATCGTGATGTTAAAAGCAAACCGAGGATTACATACCAGTCCTATTACTGGACCCCACGAAATTGTATTGATCCTGAAGATCCTTCCTCGTTAGAGGACATCAGAAGACGCGGCCGATATAAGCTCTTTGTATACGCTTAGCGGCATTAAGCGCCTTTTAGCGTCGTACACTATTTACTTTTCCAGGTAAAATACTCTGGACAACGTCTTCAAATTGATTCCACATCGCGGTTATTACGGCCGCATACAAGGATTTGTCCAGACCGCACTGTTTGTGCTTTGAAGGTTCCTTTCCCATTTGTAGTCTTTCAAACTAATTTTGAAAACTTTTAACTTAGGTACAGTTAGTAAAAGACGCTCTCTACGTAGAACCACCTGGCACAATACATCATATTCTAAGCTGATACTTTCGCAGAAAACGTTTTACCCTTTCTTTAATTAACACACCGACTGCCATGTCCTACTATGTCCTACCATGTCCGCCCGCGTAAATATACAATCGGGTATCCCGCGGGAATACTGTACTTTTCCGGGATAAAAAGTAGCCTATGTTTTAATCCAAAGCCTATACTACTACCATACCAAATTTCATCAAAATCCGTTCAGTAGTTTTTAAAAATTAGTAGGATGTGAAAGTTTGTGAAGGTGGATGGATGGATGTTTGTTACTCTTTCACGTAAAAACTACTGAACGGGTTTCTATGAAATTTGGTATGGTAGAAGTTAAGGCTCTGGATTGTAACATAGGCTACTTTTTACCCCGAAAAAGTACAGTGTTCCCGAGGGATACTATATTTACGCGGGCGGAGCCGCGGGAAACAGCTAGTATAAAATAAGATTCTTGTATACAAAATATTATACAAAAATTGTAGCAACTCAATATCAAATTATCTACATATCAGCGTATACAAAGCGCAAACTCAACGCAACTGTTCCTCAACTCATCGCCTCTATCTATACAGGTTAAATTATACCCGTCAGGTGTCAGAGTGTTGTGTGTTTTCGATAGTGTTAATTAATTCTCGTCATCGGTATGTACGGCAGTAATTACAGGGTGGTGAGCTGACATGTGTTTGAAGAGTTCCCGCGTCTTATGAGATTAGTTATTATAATGTATCTACTCGTATAAGGTATCTAACGTCAATGTTTTGGTTACAAGTTCACATTTGCATAACGTTTGATTGTCTTCATTACTATTTAAAACAAGCTGGCACCCGCTACTTGGTTTACGTAGGATTAACGGAAACGGAACCCTAAGATAAAATAGGTCCAGCCGTTTCAGTTAGCCGGAACAAATAGACAGACAGACATACGGATGGACAAAAAAAAATTAAATTTGATTTTTATTGTAAGAATGAAGAGTGAAAAGTTAATTTAACATTACAAACAGTCACTACAATTTTATTTATTTATATGTATATATTAATCTCTAAGTAATGCTACCGCTTTGTAGAGTGTTAAGACTTGACGTGAAAAATATATTTTAAATGAAAACTCTTTTAGCTACATTGTAATGTGAAACTATTTTAAAAAAAGATAATAATATGACGTATGAAAAAATATGTTAGAGGCTCAACATTTTTAAAGGTTTACTTCTATCACACGTGAATAGCAAAATATGTCTCATTTAAACCATTTGTATTACACGAAAACTGCGGCATTGTCAAGATTATTAGTAGTATCAATTTGGTGTGTATTGCGCGACCGAAGATAGGTAAACAGAGGCTAAACATCGTACGGGGATTAATGTAGTGCCAATTTCGGCAAGACATATTTGCTGTACTATTCATACAAACTATCTGCCATCTTGACATTAGCTACCATAAACATTGATGACACCAGCTATACGTAGATACCAACAGCCATTTAAGTTTTACTGTTCATGGAATTATTGTGTTGATTGTATGTTTTTGTTATACGCTAGAGCTTCGTTTGCTGATATTAAAACGCTATCTGTCCCGGCACACGATGTTCTGTCTTAACTATGAACTGGAATAAACAAATCACTACAGCTACACCTACAGCCTACACCAACATCTACAACCTACATCTGCAACTACAACCTACACCTACAACCACCGACGTCTACACCTACATCTAGGTACCAACCTACTGGGGCCGGCCGATTTTTTTGAAATAAACCAAACAGGTAAAGGTAAGCGGACCTCTAGTATCCTATCTGGTATCAAAGTAGGTAACTATGATAAGTTGAAAATATTCGTTTTTATAAAACTAAGGATGGGATATGACGTACATTTGGCAGGTAAAATTTCCATACAAAAAAAAAAGACATAAATTTTCAAAAGAAAAAAATAAATAAAAAAAAAAACAATATTTCATTCTCATAACTACAATTTTTATAAAAAACCTAATCCGTAAATTATAATATACCCTAGTCCCTATGTTACCCGGTCTGTTATATTACGAATCTATTGACACCTCATTCATTACAATTGGACCAGTAGTTTAGGCGCTACGGTGGAACAAACATACAAAGATACATGGACTGACAAAACTTTCCTTTTGTCCTCGCTGTAGTCTGGTAATAAAAATATTTATTTGTCAAAATCTTCTGAACTGCGGAAAGCAAATGTCAAAATGATCAATGTCAAAACTCCTAAAGACGGCCAGTTTAAGTGTAGACACGTTTTGCCTTAACATGCCTCGTCTAAAATAGGTCTATGTAATTAATAATGGAAACCGAGTTTATTGAACTATAACCTTGGATGGTACTGGTTTCTGCCAACTTGGTACCTAAAATATACTATTATTAGATGAATAGCAAAGCTCTACAACGCAATATTTTATAAAAAAAATTGACTTAGGATTCACTTAGCATTCATTTAGGATCAGTTCACATAGCGACGATACGCGACGCTACGCGGCGCTGCATTTTTAAGATAGATAATATTTAAATTTAAACTTTATTCACTGCACAAAAAGATGTAACACGTTTCGTATGACCTCAGTTATACACTGCACATGCGCTGTGCAGCGCGGTGCAACTTGACATTCGAACTCTTACAATGAAACGTGTATCTTTTTGTGTAATGAATAAAATTTAATTTTGAACAAAAAGCTACCTTAAAAATGCAGCGCCATGTCGCGTATCGTTTAGTTTCGGTGTGAACTGACCCTTACGTGCAAAACAAAAACTGTTTATAACTATATGTATAGTACCTACAGATACTTCTATCTAAGAAAGGTACCTTATAAATGACTGATCGCAATTATGGCTGTTATTTCCTGGGTCTAGTTATACGTGTGTTCGTATTATTTCGTAAGCGTGTGTATGTGTCTGTCTGTATTGTATGCGTGTGTATGTGTTTGTATGTATTGTATGAAGCAGGTATGTGCGAAATACCCGCGTGGGCCCCGGTCGATAACCTGCGCGTGCGCCGCCAAGCCGTCTACGAACTTACGTAATGAGACCTTAACATTGGGCGGAACGACCTTACATGGCTACGCCGACTTTAGACGTGTCAACACATAAGACTTCATTCAGACGAAGCCCCTACATTAGTTTTTGGTGCAAAAAATGTTCATAATAAGCCGATAAAATGTGTTTGGAATTTGTAACAAAGGTAAGATTATGTGATAAGTAAAGTAAAGTAAAAAAAATATTGGAAAATATAAAAGTCTACTTGTTTGCGCGATTCGGTCACACTGTAATATTTTTAGGACATTTCAAATGTACAAATGAAAATTTTTAGTTATTCATTTTTAAACACGTACGAACCAAATACTAATCATTAGTCTCGCTGGGCGCTCTAGCAGACACCGCTGTCGTACTTGTTAAATACTGAAATAAATACTCAGCTGAGGTCGACTTACCCGAGCCGGTCTAATTAAAAGCTTTATGTTAAGCTTACATCCCGAATATTTTATTTCACTTTACTTATAATCGGAAAAAAATGCCAAGTTGCGTAGTTAAACTATGTAAAACCAATACGACAATAAATGAGAAGGACACTGGGATCACATATCATCAGTAAGTATCGTATAATTACGAAATTTCAACATAAAATTAAATGAACTCAAAACGCTATTCAGTGTTGCTACGTATGCAAGAATTAAGTTCCCCGTAGTTGACATTTTTATGATGTCATTGTATCTGATATATTAGGTATAGGTAAGTCTGATATATGAAATTGGCGTTTTGTAAAGGAGGATCATAAAGTCGATATTTTTAAATATAATATATTTATTTAATCAAAGTATATACCATTGCTATCTATGCACTTTGGCCATCTCATAGGTAGTTTTCATTCAATCAATTTGATTCCTTTACTAAAAAAAACATTCGGACAGGAATCAATAAAATCTTTGAAGGCGCTTTGGACTGCCCCATCGGAGTTGATTTTTTCCCTTACAAGAAGTTATCTAAGTTTCGAAAAAAATGGTAATCTCTTGGAGGAAGGTCCGAGGAGTACGGTGGATTACTTAGATATTCTAATTGATTCTCCTATAATTTGGTAGCCGTCTGTTGTGCAGTGTGTGGTCTAGCGTTGTCCCGAAGCAGCAGTGGCCTAGAGCGAATGACCAAACTCGGTTGTTTAGCAGCTAAGCTTTTCCATCATGATTTGCAGTCGCTGGCAATAGACATCTGCCGTACTCGTCTGGCCAGATTTAAGAAAGCTGTAGTGAACGACGTGAAGTAACTTTTTTGAGTCAATTTTCGCTTGGGGCAGGCATTGGCTGGCTCGCCAGGGTAAAGCTATTGCGATGAGCATTTCCGATTATTGTACAGGATCCATTTTTCATCACAGGTAAAAAAAAACATCAACATTCGATTTAAAATCCCTTCATTATTGTACCGGGTGAGTAATGTAACGCAGCAGTCGACGCGCATTTGTCGGCTTGCTGCACTCAAATCATGAGGTACCCACCTTTCAAGCTTTTTCACCTTCCAAATTTGCTTCAAGTGGATTAAAACAGTTTTATCACTAACACCGCAGCCTGCAACTAACTCGGACATGGTTTGCGATGGATTCGCTTCCACAATAGCCTTCAATTCTTCATTATCAACCTTGGTCTCCGGCCGTCCACGAGGCTTGTTCTGTAGGTCGAAAATTTCAGAAAGAAAACGTTGGAACCAAAACGTTTTCTTTTGTGACACCGCCACCATATCCATTATTAGTCTTTCGTGCCGTTTCTGCAGCACTGGTGCCACGGTGGAACTCGTACTCGAAAATATATTTCATGTTTTCCATTTAGTAAACAGAGTGACGCAAAGAAAAAACCAAAAGAGGAAAAAACAAATGAGTAAATAGCAGTATAAATTTAAAATTGGAATTCCTAACCAAAGTAGATATATTTGAGATCAAAGTGGCCAGTACGACAAAAATCCAATTTCATATGTAAGGACCTAATATAAAATATTATATTGTGTCATAGTGTTCGGGGACACACTCCTTCGAAACAGCTTGACCAATTATTATGATTTTTTTTGCACATTATTCGGTAGATCTGAGAATCGGTCGTAACCTATTGTTTCAACTCCTAAATGATAATAATAATATATATGGCAGAACATCGTTTACGGGTCAGCTAGATTTTTTATATTAAAATAAAATACAATGACAATAAATTATATTCGATTTCATTTATCTAACCTAGTGATTATGATTCTACCCATGTAACTAAATAACTATTCGCAAGGTGCATAGGTCGAAAAATATAAAAAAATATGAAAACCTTACAGTTAGATAATATTATTATGGTACTAGCAGCCTCGAAAGTTGTTCTGTCTTAACTAATAAGTTAACAACTACCTACACCAACACCTACACCAACACCTACACCAACACCTACAACAACACCTACACCAACACCTACAACAACACCTACACCAACACCTACAACAACACCTACAACAACACCTACAACAACACCTACACCAACACCTACAACAACACCTACAACAACACCTAGACCAACACCTACAACAACACCTACACCAACACGTACAACATACATCTACAGCTACGAAACTAATAAGGCCGACCGATTTTTCTGAAATAATCCAAACAGATAAACTGAACGCACCTAATACCTATAAATATAATATTAGGTCTTTATTACCTATGAAATTGCCGTTTTGTATAAAAAAAATTAAACCATTTTTTTAATGTATTTTTTATTTGTATTAATCGAAGTAATCACCAATGCATCTTTGCCAACGCAGTGGTATTTTATTCATGCCCTTCTTAAAGAAATCAGCTGAACGGGAGGCAACAAATTCTTCAAAGGCATTTTGTACTGCCTCTCGGGTATTGAATTTTTTTCCTGCCAAAAAGTTATCCAAATTCTGGAAAAAGTAGTAGGCGCAATGTCTGGTGAGTAGGGCGGATGACGGAGAACTTCCAACCCCAGTTCTTGCAACTTGGAGACCGTCTGCTGTGCAGTATGAGGTCGCTCGTTGTCGTGCAGGAGCAGCGGAGACGAGCGATTGACCAATGCTGGTTGGAGATATGCCAGCTTCTCCATCATTGTGTTCAGTACTTCACAGTACACATCTGCAGTAATGCTCACCCCGTTTGGTAAGAAGCTGTGATGAATCTCACCGGCGCTAGACCACCAAACAGTGACCATCACTTTTCTAGGGGTAAGTTTTCGTTTAGGGCATTGTTTAGGTGCTGAACCAGGATCCAACCAACTTGCTGAGCGCTTGCGGTTATCAAACAGAATCTGTTTTTCATCGCAGGTAACAATGCGGTTCAAAATTCCTTCATTTGTGTGTCTGTTGAGCAGTGCAAGGCACGTCTCGACGCGTACTTCCCGCTGGCAATCATTGAGTTCGTGGGGCACCCATTTGTCAAGCTTTTTTACCTTGCCAATTGGACGCAAATGGACCAATATTGTTTTGACGCTAACGTCGAAAGCTGCTGCTAATTCAGCCGTAGATTGAGTATCATCAGCTTCCACAATTGCCTTTAATTCGTCATTGTCGACCAAAGTCTTCAGACGACCGCGAGGTTCATTTTTCAAGTCGAAATTTCCAGAACGGAAGCGAGCAAACCCATAACAGGTGGTGTGTTGGTTAGTAGTATTAGCACCGTAAACGTCGTTGATGTTGCGTGCCGCTTGTGCCGCGTTGCTGCCACGACGGTACTCATATTCCATAAATACTAGAATTTTTAACGTATCCATGATGACGAAAAAGATTGAAATGCGATGAAAATGTAACGCTAATCAATAATCAAATTACACTTTTGGAAAAAGAATTCCATGTTTTTAAAATAAAATTAATTTGAAATTAGAATTCTTAGCCAAACAAAAATTATTTTGATTTGAAATGGCCAGTAGTGCAGAACGGCAATTTCATAGGTAAAGACCTGTTATGACTGTCAAGTGACACAGTGAACAGTTAGTATAAGAAAATTTAATCATCGTTTTTAGAATTTTTCTCACATTTTTTCCAAATATTTCTCACCCGTTTAAACCTTCCCTGAACTTCCACAATTACTTCAAGACAAAAATTAGCCAAGTCGGGTCCAGCCGTTCTCGAGTTTTAGCGAGAAATCGGAATTGCATACATTTTTATATATAAGAAGAAGACTAGCTATCTATATGACTAGACTATATGTAACTATGAACTGAATTTCCAATAATTCTCACCATTTTACAGACTTTCTGCTGATACTATTATATGTGACCGTTGTATTGCTATAGTACAACACGAAGAAAGTTGGTGAAAATCAGGAAAACCCAGTATTAAATTATCAATACAATGAACGCATTTAATTTTTTTAGTCAAGAAGTTTTTGAGTGTTGTCAAGCAACAAAACCGTCTACGTAACCAATAACATGATTTTTAAAATGCGATATAATATTCATTCTGCGATCTCGTCAAATTCATCAATAACCGCTTCTAGTGCAGTCAACACTACTGAATCTTCTTCTTCAAAACGTTCACACAATATGGTAGTTGTATTTTAAATACTGTTAAGACCAATTTAAAACTGCAATATACCATAGTGGGATACAAGTCAAAGTTCAGCCAAATTTTAGGCAGGCACAACTTATATTCTTTATGATTATTTTAATAATAATTTGTAAATATTAAAAATAAATAAAAATGAGGCCTTATCATTTATACACGTACCTACCATAAAAAGCCCATAAGAAGTATATATTAATATATTAACTTTTAATCAATTGTTTATTCTACTATCCTACTACTAAATATAGTTATTAATGTGAAAAAATATTAAAAGTACAGTGTTCCTGTGGGATACAGTATTTACGCAGGCAGAGCCGCGGTCAAAAGCTAGTTTATAAGCTAAGAAAATAGCTACATTTATAACCAAGAGCTTAACTAATTACCACAACATAACATATTTTTCCCGTTAAATCGGGCAAAAGTTGAGTAGCTGGCATCACAATTTTACACACACACTAGAATTTGTCACATGTAAGTCAACTGTCAATTTACACACTACAATAATGAGTTGCCGCATTGACGAAGCTGTTTTTGTAAGGGAGTGCTCTATCTTGTCGAGCTCCCAGCGAGACCATTGATTTATTTATGGTATGAACAAAATATTACACATTCCAAAATCAATACCTATTTATTATTTGTACATATTCTACAACTATTTATAATAATTATATTTAAATAATACTAACATTTTTAGGGCTCCGTAATACTCAAGGAACCCTTATAGTTTCCATCTATCCGTCTGTCTGTCTGTCCGCGCCTTAAGCTTTACCCCATCGTGTGGGGTAGAATGAACAAATATAGGTATTTTAAAATAAAAGCAAGGTTTCATACATGACTTTTTTAAAAAGTCGACCATTTTCGGGTAATTATTGGCCTCCAAAGTGGTTTGTAAGTTGCCCCTACAGTTTTCGTTGATTATATTGTTATTATTATATAAATTGATTACATAGTTATTTTTTCCGTTACAATATATTTCACATAGTGCTCTCTCCTAAAACAAAAATACATTTAAACATTTCAAAACTGGATAACTAATTGGATGTTGGTGTTTTTCTTCTTTGCCAAAGGAAAAGCCTTAATAAAATCATATTCTACGTTACGCTATAAAAAGCTATAAAGAAGCAAGCATATTTAAAAATGTACGAATTTGATTGTTTAGGTAAAGTCCTTGTTTTTTTTCTAATTCATAAACTTCCAATTGGCAAAGGTACATAATAAATAATATAGCACATCGAGCCCCTAGAGAGACAAAGGGGGAATTCTTTATTATTTTGAGCTTCCAATTTGGTACGTATGAAAAATATCGTCCCATCCGAGGCATGAGTTTCGAGATTAAAAGGGATTAGGGCATAGTTCAAGCTTTGCTTCAAACTATGGGAGTTGGAATTTATTTATTAATAACAGCCATTGATTTTTTCTTAATAATTTACGCGGTTAGATACTATATTTGTAAATTTGTAACAATTACTGCACAGTTATTATTTTTTTTGGCTAACGGCTTCAACAAATATTTTTTGGCTAACAGCTTCAACAAATAACGAATGGGACTTAGTCAATTACAATAGAACTATTTAATTTATTTATTCATACAAAATACTATCATGTTTAACAAATAACTTCATATTCTTATAAATATAATATAATATTATTATAAATTCTTCAATAAGAAATTACAACAAATATCCTATGATAACAACAATATGAAATGAAAACATCCTGCGTGCATTAAATCGTCCGTGCGCAAGAATAAAACCGAATAAATTGTTTTAATTAGGCATAAAAAGTTGAGAAAAAAACCTTCACCGCTCCGTTACGATGGGTGACCATGGCATTTACGCTTTACTAACCGCCGCGTATGGTGCAGTTAAAATGCACTTTTTATACTGAATTTTAATTAGTATTAACTGGTATGATATGATTAAAAATTATTACGCTTCGGACACACCTATTCTATCTATTCACACACATCTATTTAAGACATGTCGTCTTAAATATATGTTGAAATAGCTCTACAAAAGCCGCAAACGCTATATACCAAAATATTTTAGATCACAAAACAATACTTGTACCTTCTTTTTTCTATTCTTTTTCTTCTCCACAGACCGGAGTGGTCTGTGGAAAAGAAGGTCTTGTCCTTGTCATGTTTTTCTTCTTTATATATTTTACATTAAATATTAATGTATTATGCCAAATCTAACTTATTTGTTGTCTTTTCTGAACTTTACTAGTTTTAAAGTGTCGGCATAAAGTCCGTTTTGTGATGTTTCTTGGCGACTACTAAAAACCCCCTACTTACTACGGGTGCTACAGTAACTTTAGGCTAAAAATAAATAACCAATGTCGATCAAATTTTATTAATATACCTAGGTGGGTAAGATGAAAATATCGATTGAATTTTCCCATACTAAATGTTCGGTATTGTGAATTCGACTCTCCAGTGTTACTTTACTGGCAAATATTTATAGGTGTGTTCAGTTTATTTGGACTGCGAAACATTAGGTGTAGTTGTAGGTAAGTATAGATAAAGGTGTAGTTGTAGGTAAGTATAGATAAAGGTGTAGTTGTAGGTAAGTATAGATATAGGTGTAGTTGTAGGTAAGTATAGATATAGGTGTAGTTGTAGGTAAGTATAGATATAGGTGTAGTTGTAGGTAAGTATAGATATAGGTGTAGTTGTAGGTAAGTATAGATATAGGTGTAGTTGTAGGTAAGTATAGATATAGGTGTAGTTGTAGGTAAGTATAGATATAGGTGTAGTTGTAGGTAAGTATAGATATAGGTGTAGTTGTAGATAAGTATAGATATAGGCGTATTATGTAAGTCTGTAAAGGTTGTATATTTGGATGTAGGTGTAGGTTGTAGTTATTTAATTATTCCAGTTCATAGTTAAAACAAAACAACGTGTGTCGTGAAAAGTAAATCAATCAATAACAATAAATAATCTTAGGACTGACTTTACTTTAATAAAACTGTTATTCGATAGGCAACAATCCAGGATTTAATAATAATTGATCTTCGATTGAAGATTGATTGTTAATCTCGTGTGTTATATCATCATCATCATCTCAGCCACAAAACAGGAAAATTATGGGGGAGGTCCATGTACTGACGGGGAGTCAGTACATGGACCTCCCCCATAATTTTCCTGTAAGTATGACCGGCCGCTTGCGGCGCGCATCCACAGACATTTTTCAGGCCGTCTGACCACCTACTAAATTGTTTTACGTGATGTTATTAAATTAAATTCCATAAATATACAATTAATATTAAGTAACAAAGAAGTTAGGTACATTGTATATTCCACTTTACGATGATAATGCAGTGGGTCGCAACGGGACCGTTCCGCTCTATGAGCTCAAGTTGTAGATGCACGCGTGACGTCACAGGTGCCTCGAGTATTGAATTAATAACAACCAAATTACGAACGTGTATACACTACCTCATAGCTTGGTGAGGTAAGGTCTGTTCATTGATAGCCTAAACTAGCCAAGGTATGGGGGAACATTAACTTTTAGTATGTAAAGATTACGAGTATTAAAGATTACTATTAAGAGTAGAAGTTACTATGTAAAGATGAAGGGTAAAAGACCAAAAATTAGTATTATCGTACAATATAGCGAGGAAACTCTTAAATATAGGTTTATGGGTATATTAAAATGGTTTAGATATTTCCATATTTTTTCTTCAAAGTGCCTGAGAAAACGTTTAATAGTTGCAAACAAAGAATAATATTTATAAGCACATAGTGTTTAGATGTAAAGCCTAGTTGTTGTTGTCTTATACCAGAACCAGGTAAAGAGCTTAAATGAATAAATCGCGTGCAAAATGTAAAATGTGTTTTATAATTTATGGACAAGTAAAGGGTTGCCTAGCCTTTGAGGTCGCATAAAAATGTAGAAAGAGTGCTTTTAGAGTCAATTCACGTATATTTATTTATAAATAGGTACAAACATTGTTTCAGATAAGCTACAAAATATTTTTATATGTACCAGAAAATAAGGTGTAGTCGCAATAAAAAGAACGTCATTCTTCGAAACAGATACACAGGTATTTTCTAAAATATCAATACGTAACCATAACCTTCGTTCGCTTTATCTCTTTCAGTGAATAAACATTTAGAAAGTGGAGCATATGACATATAAAACCGACAAAGATGTGACGAGAATGATCAAGTTGAAAAGGTCAGCGGGGAACAGATAAAGAATCGGCGACGTTGAATAGCTGGCGGAAATACTATCGTATCTCGCGACATGTATCAAAAATTATCTAACAGGATATAGTTGAAAGACGTCCACATAATAGGAGTTCCGTAGAATAACCTGTCGCCAAATGCCAATAAGGCAATAATTTAATCAGAATAAAACCTACATATAGCCCATCTCAGATCTTTTTTTTAGAAGTTGCTTTATATATGAACTTAAATAAAATTTTATTGGTAAATAACCTTACTGCCTTGACTTAGCTGGACCGATTAGGCTAATTTTGGTCTTTAAATGATTGTGGTAGTTCATAGAATGTTTAAAAACGGTGAGAGATGTCGGAACAATTGTGGAGAAGATACTTAAAACGTCGATTGAAATTTCTCATACTAACTGTTCGGTATCGTGAATTCGAGTCTTCAGTGTTACTTTACTGTCAAATATTTATAGGTGTGTTCAGTTTATTTGGACTGCGAAACATTAGGTGTAGTTGTAGGTACGTATAGATAAATATGTAGCTGTAGGTAAGTATAGATAAAGGTGTAGTTGTAGGTAAGTATAGATATAGGTGTAGTTGTAGGTAAGTATAGATATAGGTGTAGTAGGTAAGTATAGATATAGGTGTAGTTGTAGGTAAGTATAGATATAGGTTTAGTTGTAGATAAGTATAGATATAGGCGTATTATGTAAGTCTGTAAAGGTTGTAGATTTGGATGTATGTGTAGGTTGTAGTTATTTAATTATTCCAGTTCATAGTTAAGACAAAACAACGTATGTCGGGACAGCTAGTCTTAATTTTAAAACATATGAGCACATGTGGCACGATTTCATCCAACACTCTTTCTCACTATTTTACAATAGTGAGAAAATCAGATTTCTCATTAGAGCTGAGAGCTTCCCCGAAATCGTATTGATGAAAGTTAATCAAAGCATCACTCAATTAATTTTCATTTGTTATTAAATTATTACTTTCTAATATTCGAATCAAAATCAGATGTCAGCAATTCCCAAAATAATAAAGATTAAGCTCTTAGCAACTTATGGAGATTTAAATTAGAGTAATAAAATTTTAACCCTTCTCATTTATTATCTGACATTGAGAAACAAAAATATATTTTACAATTAAAGGAATATTTTACTTAAAATAATATAATAGTATTATAATTTAACGACCTCCGTATTAGCGCATTGGCGCTGGAGCCGGGGGTCGTGGGTCCGAATCCCGCCAAGTGAACAAAATATCGGTTGCCTGTAAAGTCGGTTTACTGACGATAGTTGAACGTGACAACGTCATAAGAAAATACTGATGGATCGCTCACTCAAGTAGGATAGAGACAGATTCTGCGCTCTCGCTTGCACTTCAAGCCTTACATGGAACACCTCAGAGCGAGGTAACGCCGTATGAGTCATGTCGGCTCCATCGAATTATAAGACGTTATCACGTCAAAAGTTTTCCGTGTTCCTAGGTCATGGATGTGTATTCAATATATGTATAATATAATAAAAATCTTAAATATATGTATAGTATCTTATACCTTTAAACGAGAAATTCTTGTATATTTATTTATATGTTTCTGTGATCTCGGAAACGGCTCTAACGATATCGCTGAAATTTGGTATATGGGGGTTTTTGGGGGTAAACAATCGATCTAGATTAGTCTTATGTTTAGGAAAACGCATGTTTTCGAGTTTTCATACGTTTTTCTGTGCACGCAGAATATGGTCGCTAATTTCGTCTTGCCGGCCACTGTCCGTCTGGTCCAGCGGGTTTTTTTATTTGTTCAAGTTTATATATAATTTTTAATTTTAATTTTTTTTAGACAAGTTTAAAAAAATGTAAATGTTTGAGATAACAATATATATTTCTCATAAATATGTCTAACATTTACCTATACTGATTACGTGAATAAGATTATTTTATGCTTTCGAGTTTCACCATATTACAATAAATAGTATTAACCGAGCAAAGCTCGGTCGCCCAGGTACTGAAAGTATTAAATAATATACTTCCGTTGTCTGGTACCTGTAACACAAGTTCTTCAGATACTTAGCACGGGACTAGATTGACATGGTGTTAAGCGTCCATTGATATAATTATATTACCAACCTACATAAAGGCTTAAAATATATTTTTTAAATATTTTCATATTCTGACTTCGTTATCAGAAAAATATCATTTTAACCGTTTTATTAATACACCAGTTAAAATTAAACCTGTCAATACTCTCGTCACTGCTTACCTGCCATGGACAGTTTAATACCAATTACTACAAGTAAAGGAAGATTCGCAGTGGCTTCAACATTGTCTCTTTCGCAAAAGCTCTTTGACGTCATAGCCAGATAGAATTAAAATTTATTATAAGAACGATTAATTTTATGTACGGCAATATCTGCTTTTTCCCTTACTCTCACGACGCGACGTACGTAATGAATAATTGTACGGTCAAACAGAATAACTAATAATATTAAGTAATTTTTTTTACATGTGAACATTTTGTTCCCACTATAAACCAATTAAAATTTTATTTTTAGAAAAGCACCAAGTTTCTAGTTACGTTCAAAACGTTACTAAGTTTACGAAACCTGTTTATTTTTTATTTTTCGGAAAAACAATTATTTGAAGTAGCTTCCTAAATAAGAATACTACCCTATGAAATAATAAGGTTTTGCCTAATTATAAAAAGTATTAATGTGCAGGGATATTTGTACGTTACCTATGATGATAATGAAATTGTTGCAATACTCAGGGTGATTACACACCGAAACGAGACGATACACGACGCGGCGCTACATTTTTAAGACATGTATTAAAAATTGAACTTTTTCGCTATCTACATAAAAAAATACACGTTTCATATGACGTTAATCATACATGCTGCACATGCGCTGTGTGGCGCGGTGCAACTTGACATTCGAACTCTCACAATGAAACGTGTAGGTATCCCTTTGTGTAAGAAAAAAAATCGGTTGTCTGTAAAGTCGGTTTACTGACGATAGTTGAACGTGACAACGTCATGTTAATAATAATAATAACAACAACAACAACAACAACAATAATAATGAGGTAACGGCAATGCGAGGTAACGCTGGTACTTGGTAACGATAACGGGTAACAGGTAACGCATGAGTCATGTTTTTTCGTGCGTGCAGCCGGCTCCATCGATTTATAAGACGTTATCACGTCAAAAGTTCAATTTTGAATAGGTATTTAAAATTGCAGACCGGCGTCACGTATCGTTTCGGTGTGAATTGAACCTTATGTTATCAATACCAAACAATATTTTATTATTTAATTATTACGTGTTAATTTCAATTTATTTAATTACCCGACTGGGTTATCTTTTTTGCGCGTATCTTGTATGTATGTATGTATGTAAATTCCTTTATTCCGATGTATCTTTCAAACGGCTGAATGTATTTTGACAGATTTTTAGATTTGTCTCAAAAATCCAAGTGTCCTTAGATAGCTAGTTCAAAGAAAAAATTTATGTCACTACTGTAAACCACACAATAATTATGGATGACTTTAACACCTGTCTAGAGAATAAAGAGAAATTATACATGAGCCGTGCTTCCAAACTCCGTTCCTTAATAAATACGGTTAATCTTAATATCCTTCCCCTTAATCCAACACATTTCTTTCCTAACTGCACACAATAGTTGATTGATCTGATAATACTTTCCTCGTCTGAAGTGAAGTTTTTGATTCACACGCTCCTCTGCGACCTACTAGGTTAAAACTCCTGCCTGCGCAGTGGCTCACTGACGAGATCAAAGGTGTTATGGCCAAAAGAAACTCGGCTTAAGTTAAATTTAGAAAGAACCCCAACGATCTGAACCATAAAAGATATAAAGAGCTCAGAAACAGGTGCAGCAGACTGACCGACAAACAGAGGTGCACAGCGTCGCCACATTCATTCTTCAGTTAGTAATGGTGAGCCCGCAAAGGTGTGATCGTTCCTTAACTTCTTGGGTATTGGCAAATCAAAGTCCTCACCTTTCTCCCAATCTTGACCTTGATGTCCTCAATCTTCACCTCACCACTAGCAGTCCCATCCCAGCCTTGTTCATGTTTAATGAAACAACAGTTCATAACCGCCCTCTTATCTTCTCCTACATCTGATCCTCCGTTTTCTTCTTTCGTTTATAAAGCCATTTCTATGCCAGAGGTTAAGAAAAATATTTTACCCATTAAGTCAAACGCTGAGGGTGTTGATGGTTTTCGCAGGAGAATGATTATTCTTAGCCTTCCTGTTGTACTCCCTGTCCTCTGCCTCAATTTCAATTATTCCCCAGTTGTTGGCGAAAAGCTGCAGTAATCCCTATACCCAAAGTGAAATGTTCTACGTTACCCTCTCATTTTCAACCAATCTTTATACCTCCATTCCTATCAAAAGTCCATGAACGCCTTGTCTATCAAGAATTAAGTGCTTTCATTAATTACAATGGTTTGCTCAGTCCTATCCAATCTGTTTCTGACGATGTGCTCCTGGCCATGTCTAATCAGCAGCTTCCTGTTATAGCTTCACTCGATTTCAGTAATGCCTTCAATACTGTAGACCATGACATCCTTATTGCAATGTTAGGCGCACTTCACTTCTCTGATGCTGTGCTGGAGTGGTTTCGCAGTTATCTTTTTGGGAGGCAGCAATGTATTCGGGCCAATGATCGGGTATCTAGGTTCTGTGATATATCTGCTGGTGTGCCTCAGGGTGGTATTTTATCCCCTCTCCTTTTTTCCATTCCATTCCATTGCTTCTTCGATCTTTATGCAAATAATCTTCAAATTTCCCACGCTCCTGCTAATGACTTTAGTTTGGCTTTTGCGGCAATTACTAAGGATCTTGCGACAATCCTCCATTGGATTCAGTGTCATGGCTTAATGGTCAACCCCAACAAGTCGCAAATTATAATAATCGGCGGATCGAAGCAAATAAAACAGCCTATGACTACCTGCCTAGTAAAACTTTTGACAAAGTAACTTTACCTTGCAGTGGGTGGTTAAGAACTTGGGTACTTACTTTCAACCCTTATGTGGTCTCACCAGATTTCAGATGTAAGTCGTAAGCGTTTGCTGCGGTGGGGTCACTTAACCTTTGGAGAAACCTACTTCCCGTTAAGAAAAAAGTCGAGCTTGCGCAATCTTTACTTCTTCCTATCTTGGACTATGCAGATGTTTGTTTGATAGATCTCAATGAGGAATACCTTAACAAATTAGAAAGATTACAAAACATCTGCATCAGGCTCGTGTATGGGCTGCGCATGTTCGACCACGTCTCTGAGTATCAACAGCGACTTGGTCGGCTGCCCATCAGGCTTCGTTGGGAAGAGCATGTACTAGCCTTCCTATACAATGTCTTTTATGACCCTCGTTCTCATATCTAAAGGATTATTTTCAGTTTCGAAATGCTGACCAAAGCCATGCGTAACGCTACGAGTACAGCAATAAACTTGTTGAGCCAATTACCAAGGCCGGTTACATTGCGGATTATTTTACAGCTGTGAAAGCTACGCACTTGTGGAATGATCTACCGCGTGACATCCGAGAGTCGAAGTCACTTTTCAAATCCAAGCTCCATCATGTCATCTTCGAAACAAATTCGCTCGCTAAATTAACTTTATTTGACTTGATTGCCTCTTGACAACGGAGACCACTGGACGACATGAGAGCCTCTTTTTAATTTAATATGTAAGTTAATATTATTATTTTGTTGTCTTACTTATTTTTATTTTCAAACCAATTAGATATTCTAAAAACGTACTTAAACAATTATTCTTGCAGTTATTTTATTATCTTTATTATTGACTTTTTATTGATTTTTATTTATTTCATCTACCTCTCCAGTCCTGCAGGGTTGCATGGAAGAGATCGCTTAAAAGGCCGTCCTTGTTCACATTTAGTTTATAATTTTAAGTACTTTTAGTAATTTGATTGTACGTACTTTAATGTGAGCAATAAAGTGTTTATCTATGTATCTATCTAAATCATTCGATTATATTTTTAATCAATGCATTCAAATAGTCGTTTTTTTTTTCTTTGACCAAGTGTGTGTTCGATGAACTAAAAAGTATAAAATAAAATAAATAATAAAAAAAATTTAAAAAAAAAAACCGACTGTAAAAAAAGACAGATCATACTTAAGCAACGCACTAAAAGTCCGAAATACGATTGAGAAAACAGACTACACTATGAGCTGAAAGCCTAAGTGAAATACATTGACATTAAGTTTGGTAGCAGGCGGCATTTTTTTATTTTTAATTTTAGTAACGTAGCTCTAATGAAACCTACAAAACGTGAATAATTTTGAAATTCTTAATATGAAATGACAAAAGCATTTATATGACGTGAAAACAAAAAGCATTTAATAAAATTGTTTCACATATTATTTGAACTAAGCGAAGCATAAATACATTAAACAAAGACTGGACAAATAGGCCAACCAAGTTTTGATATAGCAAATGCGCTAGTTTCTAATTAGCATGTGAGTTCAAATGAAAAGTAGAATTAAATACGAGTATTTGAGCCTGCGAGCGATCGTGCCGGCCGGCGGTCGCGGTCTTCTTGGCTTCGCAAGGTTTACTTAGGTTCATCTGATCCCTGTTTACGACATTCTTCTCGATAAGTAAATTTACGTTGCGTGTTCTAAATTTCTTTGTTGAATTTGGTTCATTGTTGTAGGATTTTAGGTAAACATCATAAAAATTCATGTTTTTGAACTGTTGTTCTTGTGTAGGATTTTACTTGAAGCGGTCGGATTGGGTTTGAGGAAATTGTATAGTAAGTGGTAGGAAGTTTGTTAATATCTCACAGTGGAGCCAATTTTAACTCTAGGGTGATCATTTTGTGATATAAATGTAGAAACAACTAGAGACAGAGACACTGTTTATAGTTAAGAAAGGAAAATAAATTCATCGTGAATATCTACACAGTGAATATGTTTTAAGGCCGTGAGTAAGGCCGCCTCCTAAGTAATTTCCCATTTACTATTATAAAGATGCTGTATATTTTGCGAGTAACGTTGATAGATCGAGCTCTTAAATTTAAAAGGACCCACAACTGTTTATTTGGTGTCTGCAAAACAAGGAATATTATTATTATCCTGTTATAATATTCACTTTGGTCCCTCCCTCACCGAGAGCTCTTAATGCCAAGTCGGTCTGACCTCATGCCAGCTCCATTAAGCCGTTTATACATTATGTATGAATTTGTTATGCCGTTTGATGTAAAGAAGCTTTAACTCAGGTAGTGCTAGGGTCTTAGAACAATTTTAAAATGTCACAAACTCCGGTCCACTTATAATTCATATCAAAGGATTAATTATGGATTACTTGGCCAAAATTGTAGGCCCGTAAATATTGTATCACTCCGGAGCAAACAAAGCGGCTCGCTACAATGGCACGAATTATTTAATAAATTCTAAATGGCCGGAATTTTTATACGAGATTGGACCGACGAGCGATGGCTGCCTTAATTTCAGATTGCTCAATATTTATTTCGACTGAATTGTATTTTTTTTAAGACCTCACTGGTATACCTTAAATGGAACCAGCAAAATTATATATCATGTAAATATAAATAATATAAGTAAAATCTAGTCGACACTACCAATTACGATGTTACATAATCCTTACACATAATTGCAGGTACTAGGTTGCTCAAAATTACACAAGACTTTAAACGTATGTACCATTATTCAATTTGGAGCGAGGCATAGAATGGGAGATGCACAATTTGTAAGCGATATTAACTCGAAAGCACCAATTATCCACCATTTGCACAGAGAAGCCTATTGTGCACTGCGCAGCGTCCATTATGTTTTCTAAAATGCACACAAAATTTTAATATAACGTTATTTTACGAATATTGTATGAATCAGATAAATGTGAATAATCAATTAATACTTAAGCGATGCAAATTTTAATGAGCTATGTACTGTATGGACTTTGTCTTTTCAGGGTTGCATAAATCATGATACGAGGCTGTAGATTATTTAATATGAGATGCGTATGTAAACGTGTCGTTAATTAAATTCCTTTTATAATTCACAAATTTAAGGCACTTGTAGTTATGCCCATTGAAATGGATTTCTAGAACGCTATTTTTGAAACCCGTATGGTTGCTTACTTCAAATTCTATATTCAAAGTTAGCAATCAACATCAGCCAGTCAAAAGTCAGTATAAAAGTTGGCAATAATCTGTAAAAAAATTAATTCACAATATTGTCTTAAACACATACGTATAATGTTTTTGTGGAAAAATATTGTCTTAAACACGTTTCGGTCGCACTATTCTTTTACCCGACGTTTCAGCTACTTTCTGCTCTGACCACGACTATTGTAAATTAGCCAAAACGTCCCGATAAAGTGTAACGCGACACAATCCGTAAGTGTTTAAGGCTCTGTATAACGCGATTGACCTTGAGCGTCAAGTCCCACACAAATTTTGTAGGCGACAAGGGCGTATCGCGCCGACCCTAGCCGCCGAGAGTATTGAAATCGGATAAAAAATCGCTATTAATATTTGAGACAAAATTTGCAAAAAACTAATACGAACTTTCCCTGAGTCTTGTCTTACGCACCCCTTCCCTTCTTCAAACCCTTTGCGTAAACATCAGAAATCAATATGAGTTAATAAATAATATTTGGCCCAGAAATTTGTATATGAGACGTTTTCATATGCACGAGCAACCCTTTCGTCAGATAGTTATCGGTCCTTGTGTAATTACTTGAAGATCATCCCGACCTCAGATCGGGGCCTGACAGATTATGTCGATAATAACTGACCGATGACGTCATCTTTCCGCCATTAATGCCTTCATCATTTATCTGAAAGAATATTTCATCTGTGGACGCTTTTAGACCACATAAAATATATATCCCGTAGTAGAACTTGTGTTAGGTACTTACGGATATCAAAATATAGAAAATATAATAATTAATATGTACTTTATTTACACATCCATGGTTGAATACAGAAAACTATTTTGTTTCTTGCCGGGATTCGAACTAGCAAACTCTCAGTCAAATGCTCCTTTGAACTAGAGTTGCCGTCCGAGTTCCTACTATATTTTTATCATCTCAGTGAGAACATTTTCTTCTTCATTTCAGGCACTCATTGCACTAACCAGTTTGTCCTCTATAGTATGATGCCAATGGAACTTATTTCAATTAGCTAAACTTAAATGTGTACATAAGATACCTAATGTAGCAATTTGCAAAATAAAGCGAGCATAAAATTGCAACATTTTGAAGTACGATATGTACGCCTAACGACTACAAGTCTCACTCCAGTTAAAATGCTCTGAGCATTCTAAACGGCGGAATAATCGTGATGTATTATCCTCTGGAGCACATGCAAGATAACGGAAGATGTTCGTCTAACGACTTTATACTTTTATGCTGTTGTATTAACATAATTTGATTTGTTATGTCTGGCTGATGCTAAATTACGAGTAGTTTTCGGTAATGTTTAGGTAAACAAATATTCTAATGCCTTTTTTGAAAACAGTTTCAATCGCTAACTTCAGAAATGTCGATAATAACTTTATAATAAATGTCTGCATAACCGGAGTAGAAAATTGTTTTGAACATCATGACCTTAATAATAAAAGTTTCAATTGTGACTCAAAATTAAGTTTAAATAATGAGTACGAAAGTGTGTGTATACCTAAGCTCTGTAGTACCAAGTCTGTAAGTACCAATGTAAAAAAATATGTTCCATATGGGCAATACGGAACATATTTTTTATATACTGAAATTGTAGAGCTCCACCTCGCAATAGCGAAGATAAAGACGTCACTTGTTGCGCTCGACTCCTGCTGCTCTTGGTATGCCACGCACGACGCTAACTCCGTGATACACCGGGTGTTACAATGTCATGTTTTAAAATAAATTCCCAGTGGAAAATAAAGATTTTTCCAACTGAAATAAACTTTTTAAACAACAGTTTCGGTACATTTCTTACTTTGTTTGAGCACAAATGCTGTTGCTCAGAATCCTCCCAAAAGGATCTAAACGTATTTAGCTAAAGGTGGAGGAGTGTATCTTGTTAACATTTGGACCGAGAAGAGACAAGTTTTCACACAAATTTAATAGACATAAGTGATAGAGTACTATCTTAGATGTTGTGGTTGATGATGATCATGAATAATTACTTTAATGCCTATCCAGCTTAGAACATAGATCGTATAGGTATATACAAGTGTAACAACATGCGTAATACGTAGATAAGAGCTCTTCGTGTCCTGTGGTTTGCAGTAATAGTGCAGCTTGAGTTACCTCCATACACCTGATACAATGGCAAACGTTTGGGATACGATCTTAAGGCAACGTCCATCAACTATATATACCGAATATCTGTTTACATTATCTTTGATATATATTTATTCAATAATAGCTGACTAGACTATCATTTAACTTTTTTTTTTTCTAATATTCTAATATGTACAATTTTTAACGTAAACTTTATATAACATTTATTTCCATTATGCATCCATTGCATTCAATATAAATCAATAGATGGTTTTAATTCAGCCAACAAGGAATCTCTCATAAAAATTTCACAAGAGATCTTACTTCAAGGGAATATACTTTAATTTTGGGAGGTAGAACTATATTCAGTACTAATATTCATGTGGTAAGAGCAGGTGGCGTGACACTAGCACCGAAGGTAGGTTTATTTTAATGAACATTACAGAGAGAATATAAGCTACTTACAAGTTTTGTTTCTAATAACTTGGGGACAGCCAGACCGGCCGTGTATGTATTTCAAGTTGGGTATTTAGTTACCGAAGTTCGTTAAGTGGCGTTATTAATTTGATGAAAAGACCTATTGATCGTCTATATTAGTTTGAGACTCGGTCTATTTGTATTAGAACATCGTATATTGACCATTATCTATTATTATTATCATCATTATCATTAAGAATTTTTTAAGGGTCCAGTCGAAAGAGTATTTCTTAAAAAAATATAATTAAGGCGATTATTATAAAATTTACTGAATTGTTAATCTAGATTCTAGATAAATTATAACTCTTTTACCCCAAATAAAAAAAATTAACACAATTTTATTTATAATCAATACAAAAAACATTAAAGCTAAATACAAATTTACAACTAAATTAAAAAATATAATTTAATGAGACCTACGACCTTAACTAAATTAGAATTTTCTTCGGAATAAGCATCGTTACTTTAAAATTGGTTTAACCCCTCGAAAAAATCTATAATCTCCGCCGGAGTCGGGCTTCGGTTTTGGCGAAAAGGGAAGTGGGATTAAAGAGTTCACGGGGCTGACATAGTAGGATTAGGAAAGGCACTGCGTCAGCCAATAAATGGCGACTTACAGATACCTGTTACTGGAAGAGCTATCGTTAAAATTTTATGTTGATTTATTACAATATTTTTAAAGTACAGAATATCATTGGGTAGGAGCAGATAACAGAGTTGTAAGAGCTTGCTTCTATGTCAAGGAGTAGTTATAATAAGCTCATTGCTATTTCATACTTTGAATACGCTAGTTTCATCCTTCAAAATCAAATGATATAAATTTGTTATTTATATAGTTTATATCATAAGAAATACGAATACAATACTATTTTGTTATATAAATATGCGATTTATTTATAATTTCGAAAATAAAACTGTAGTTTTATTATCTGTATGTCACGTGACAACACCAGCCGCCATATTTTTCTTGTAAGTGTCGTCATAAGAACACAATCAAATCGAATAAACACCAGCTAAAGTTAAATCTAAAGTTCATGGACTACACACGCACATAATATGACATTTATTTGTTTCTGTTCTTATGACGTCACGATAATGACGGCTGCCGTTTTACTCAAGCATTTATCGTTTAAATTTTAATCATTTTTTCTTTGCATAAAGAGATATTATTTCCAGGAAATAAAAATACTAGTCGACTAACGAATCGATGTGAACATTTTAAAATATATTTAAAAAAATGTAGAATAGCCTATTCACGTAAATTGCTTATGCACATGTAGGCAGTTAAGTAGGATTAATGTTTGTCGTCTTATGAATGAGGATGAAATCGCTAAAACTAAAAGTTGTATGCACTATACAGACCTTATCGGCCATTTTGAAAATTATGGCACTGTTATAAGCCTTTAATGGAAGTGCACTGAACCAAGGTTGTTATCGGCTTAGTATATACAATATACATTATACATATTACATACAACCCAAAACCTTTGCAAACCAGGGATTGAATCGGTGGTTTTACAGAAGATTTCATGTTGTTAAATTGCTATTGTTGTTAAATATCTTATTTTTAAATATGTGTCAATTAGTCATTTGGCTATAATTTAAAATAAAACTTGATGTCAAATTTTGGACACTGTGCTGTTTAAAATCTACCTATAAAAATTTTAAAATTAGTTCTATGGTAATTTTATCATAACCAAATATTTTCATTCAAAAAAACCTTTTTTATAAACTTCCTACAGTTTCACTTCCAGTCGCGAACAAATTCGCCGCCATAAAAAAAAGCTTAGCCGGCCGCGAACACGTCAATACTTTTGACACTTGTCATCTCTCAGAACAGCTTACATTGTCGTCTTATGGATTAGCACCTCGATATTGTAATTAATTGCCGAAAACATATTCTAAATAAAACAAAATGGTTGCGCCCTATACCGTTATATCTTTATTATATCATCATCATCATCAGCCTATCGCCGACCACTGAGCGCCAACCATCCCGATCTTGGACAGCCCTCATCCACCCGCTTCCAGCCACCTTCTTCCAATCGTCGGTCCGTCGTGCCGCAGAATTACCTACACTACGTTTGCCTAAGTGTGGTCTCCGTTCTAACACTTATCTGCTCCATCTATTTAATATACTTTTTTTAATTTAATGTGCGATAACAAAGGCTTCAATTAGTTTAACACAGCAAGTAATTGCGTGTATGACGTGTTAGTGACTACAGGCAATTTTTGGTTGAGCTCTTTGATGTGATGTGTCAGACGCCAGTAATTCAAAACAGTGACGACAAATATGTATAAAACACTTTTATAATGTAAACTAGCTACCAGACACACGTATTTCCGTCTTAACTATAAAAAAAATAATTACTAAATCTACAAAATACACCAATATTTATATCTACACTTACAAATACAACCTACACCTACCATACCAATTTACCGACCTACCCACATACACCTACAATTTTAACACCAAAAACTACATCTACTACCTGTATAAACTGAATGCACCTGTAAATATTTGACTGTCTAGTGACACTGCCGACGAAGCTACCGAACAGTAAGTAGGTATGTGATAATTTAACCGTCGTTATTAAGAAATATTTCTCTGTTAAAAGCTTCCCTGAACTTCCACAATCATTTCGAGATCAAAATTAGACAGGTCCAGCCGTTCTTGAGTTCTAGTGAGACGGAATGAGAGTGAGAGTGGGAATTGCATATATTATAAGTATGTAAGACATACCTTGTTCATCTACAACCTACACAATTACTTCAAGGTCAAAATTAGCCAAATCAGACCAGCCATTCTCGAGTTTTAGAGAGACATAGAAACTGCAATCCATGTTTATACATAACAATAGGTAAGTTAATAAATATTTTGGGGGAAATACATAAACACAACTATTTTATTATAAAATGCCACTCGAATGCTCATTGTATATCAGAAATATCTTCGCCACTATGAAAGTAATTCTCCAATAAAGTCTGGCGACTCTACACGTTGAATATTTCAAAGGAGGATTTTAAATTTAACATTCGTAAATGAAATTCCCGATTCTAAATCGGCTTTGTGTTCTATTTTGTAGCGACCAATTAATTTCAAAATGGCGCGGAGTTAGCGCGCGCGTATGATGATTATGCTATCAGATTTACTTCGCATCATTAATAAATAAATACCCACAACGTTCGTTAATATTTGATCATTAAAGCCTCGAATCTCGACGTTCTAAAACTTACCTGCTGGAAGTTATATAAACAAAGCTAAGTTTACGGGGTTGAACTTTGCACCGTTGAACCGTACCTATGTCAGGATTACAACTTGTAAATTTCAATATTCATTTAAAATTAAAATTGCTTAATAAGGACAAAGTTTAGATATATGAAGTTATGAGTTTTGGTTAATTCTATAGATTATTAATACAGCAAACAAGGGCGTACCCAGGATTTCAGCTAGGGAGGGGGCAGCTCATACCTGTATCGAGAAGATGGTCGGTCCGGTATATTGAAAATTGGAAAATTGACGTTTATTTTATCTTCTGCCCCTACCTGGGTACGCCCATGACAGCAAAAACGCTCACGTAATAATTGGAAGGAGCAGAGAATAATTAACTCGAAGGAAGTTATCAAAGTCATTGATAAAATTTGCTTTAAACGTGGACGATTTAAGGATGTGAAACATATCAATAACAAGGCTAAGTTCCAATTTCACCAACGCCTGTGAAATTTAATCGTGGATTAAGAGTCAGTTTACACCTAGATGATTAACGTCGTTACGCGGCGCTGTATTATTTAAGATAGCTATTCAAAATGGAACTTTATTCACTACTCAAGAAGATACGTTTCATATGATATCAGTCATACACTGCACAAGCGCTGTGCACTTTAACTTCGAAATCTCACAATGAAACTTCTTATGTCATGAATAAAGTTCAATGTTGAATAGCTATCTTAAAAAATAGATATATACATACGAATATATAACCGCCTTATTTTTTTTCTGTAAGTCGGTAAAAATGCAGCGCTATATCGCGTATCGTTTCGGTGTGAATTGACCTTTTAAGCCATGTTATCTCTCCCCCATTCTTTGTATTAATGAAAGAGAAGGCATGATATTTACATAAACGATTATCACTAACAGGCATTGGCGAAATCGGGACTTAGTATTGGAATTAAATTAACAAACAACACATTTATTGCTAATTAATTATTTATAGGATATAAGGTAGATAGGTAAGCAAAAAGAAAATTTGTGCTTAAATTTAACATTTTCATGTGAAATTTTAATCACTTTATAGGTAGGCGAGAACAACTTATTATTAGACCGCCTTCTAATATCCGGTATAATTATGTCAATGGTGTTCTTAAGCAATTGTTCTCGAACATTTACAGCAAAAATAGGTAACATCTGTGATAAATTCAAACTCTCCAGTGGTTGTACATTGATTTTTATTTGCACTTCTTAAATTCACTCACTATACTTTTATTTAAACACTATTATTATAGTACAATTCTTCTAGATAGACATCTTGTCCTTACTGCTGTTCTAAGAAATATGCCCCTTCCAAAATGAAGATCAATCACACGGTATAGATCACATACCGGAAACACGATAGTATAATAATTTAGAAAACGTGATTCCGGCCGATACTCGTTAAAATAAATATTAAATACTAAAAAACACAACTTATTGTAAATGTTATTTAAAATTGCATAAAATAATTAAAAATATTTCAAAATCATTACACATCAGTCATGTTACTATGTAGACACAAAAACCAAATTAAGCAATAGCAGTCGCTGTGGTCGAAATAGGCCTGGAATCAATCATCATCATCATCATATTGATAAGCACATAATATGATAGAAACAAGACTCAACTAGGTAATTATGAACACCTTTTACCTAAAACGTTCACAAAAATGTTTAAATATAGTATCAATACAATTTCACTAGAAAGTAAACGTCGTACGATATGTACCTGCTCAATATAGATTATTTTGACTGAATGCACTTATTGAAAGGCACTTTATAACTTTAGCTGATCCATTACTTAGACTGTCCATTTTGCTATTATATATTTCTCACCTGCCAACTTGAATATTACTATTTCACTAGCGGCTTCGAATTATGAATACGGGTGTATTACCTTGCAAACTTTTCATTTTCACTAAGTATATTTAACGGTGTCGGATATGTTTCAACATCGCTAAGTGCGTTTTAAGCCATTATGTTGTTAAAAAAGCCTCTATTTATATTAAACAACATATTATTTCTTTGTGATAACTATGTAGATAACAGTAAAAGAATAAAAGTAAAAAACATGAAGTTTCACAGTAATAACACACAGGACTTCTTGCACTATTTCCACTTTAATAAGACGTATTTTACATTGTTTGTGGTTTTTGAAAATCTTTATTGGACATAAGATTACAAATATTACATTTTAGTGTACGAGTACATAATATTCCTAAAAGTAATAGAACATTTTAACAGTTGGCAGATATAACAAATCTATATCAACTTTATGACATATTTAAGTTAACATATTTTAACATGTAAACATTATTATAGTTAGTAAAATATTATTATAAATGTTATTTTAAGAACAACAAATTTATTGCATAATAATTAATGTAATAACATCATAATATAAAAAAAAACTAACGTAAATTCGTGTAACAATTTACAATAGTTTATGTAGGTAGACATGTGCGTAAACAGACTGGACAATCGTAGGAAAGGTGCAGCGGCGCGCGCGGCGGTATATTAGAACCGGTTACGCGAGGCTCACTCGTCAAGAATAGTGTGGTGCGGCAGTCGATACGTGCGATATCGATGCGCGTACGGTAGATCGCGACGTCTACTGCGACCAATAGATGAAACCAGACTATTTTTATGATGAGGATTTTTAAATAAGTAGAAACTTTTAGAAATTTTTAAGATATAATCGTGTATAAAAGGATAGTTCATATTGAGATGTAATTTTTTGAGGTTTTCTTTAAAACGAGTATTAAAAGCTAGTTTTAATGCCTTATTTTGGACAACTTGTAGTTTTTTAATGTTAGTTTTACATGTACTGCTCCAGACGGGACAGGCATATGTAAGAATAGGTCTTATGAATGTACTATAGAGAAAAAGTTTTATATTACTACTGAGTTTCGATTTACGATTAAGAATTAATTTTAATACACCCATGGCTTTAAGGCCCTCAGTGCAGGTAGCAACTATATGTTTAGTCCAATTAAGTTTATTGTCAAGCACTATTCCCAGGTATTTTACATTAGAACTCCATGGTACGCGGTAGTCATTAATTTTAAGTGTACGAACAGGAATTTTTCGATTCCTGGAGAATAATATAGCTTCAGTTTTAGTTTCATTTAATTTTAATTTCCAGCGTTTAAAATAGTTAAGTAACAGTTCAAGTGCTAGTTGCAATCTACCAATTACAACATCTATAACACGGTCCGAGGCTAAAGCAGCAGTATCATCAGCAAAGCAAGCCAAGTGAGTATGTGGCTGAATAGGTATATCGTTTAGGTAAAGGAGGAACAGGTAGGGGCCCAGGATGGATCCCTGCGGGACACCTGCAGGCACGGGATAGGAAGAAGAAACAGTGCTATTAATATGGACTTTAAATGAGCGATCGGACAAGTAAGAGCTTATCAGTTTAACAAAGTGTAGTGGAACGAATTTCATCATCTTGTGTAACAAACCCTTGTGCCACACAGTGTCGAATGCTTTTTCAAGGTCGAGTAGTATCATACCAGTAGTGTTCATCAAGTTTAGGTTATGGGAAATAATTTCAGCAACTCTAGCGACCGTGGAGTGGGAAGGACGAAAACCAAACTGCATTATATACGTATTTTACATTAATTTTAATATATTACACGACCGGTTTCGACAAAGTCATCATCAGGTATAAAATAGATAAAAACAAAAAAACAATAAAAATAGTTCAGAATGTTTTACTTCTATTTATCCCAGTTAGTATAGTTAGTTATATAACAATTTACTTTTACAATGAAATATTCAAAAAGCCAGGCCGTTTCAGACGAGAACATAAAATATTTTCCCCTTAACTCCCGCCTCAACGAGATGCAACATTTAACGGATAGAAAATGCTTGTTTGGGAAAAGTTGAAAGGTAAATCCTTCACCTGTAACGCCCGGGAAAATTCATAAAAATGGCAAAAAAAAGTATGTTTATTTTCTTCTGATTTACGTGTGCGTGTGAAATTAATTCCATGTTATGTGTGTTTTGTTGAGGGTACCGTTTGCTTATTATGTTTCTGTATGTCTGTATGTATCTATTACGTCACTACTTATAATTTAAAGCAAAATATATGCATTAAATTAGCAAATAATTATTTTTTAAGCTCGTGACTGGAAAATGTAAATAAATACAGCTTACGTTTTCCCACGGGTGTTTTTTTTGTATGAGACACAAAAAACTGCACTGTAAATTGACAAGTTTTAGTAGACAAAAATGACAGTTGTTTCTGTCGCGACCACAAAAAACTTTCGTGGGTACGAGAGGGCTTAGTTTTGTAAATATATATTTTTTTGCATGTTAGTGAGTAGCTAGTACCTAACTGCCAAAAGCAGGAGAGGCAGGGTTTGATATTGGTGGTCGTCCGTTAATTGAACACTTGAGGCTCGAAAGAGGGGAAGTGGGTCCAAACTAGGGTTCGGAAATTCCCGACAATTTCAAAAAATATTTATAAATAACTTCGAATGTCAACAGCTTTGTCCGACAATCTGTTTCCGATTTTTGTAATAATGCCACCAAACAAGGAGAACCCTCTCTCGTTTTCAACAGATGTCGGTGTAATTGTGCTTAACGCTTTATACAGTAGTTTCAAACTTTCTGTACTTTTTCCAGTTGCTTCAAACAACTGAAACTCGACCTTTTTTAACGTTGCTATTGTTTTTTAGGGTTCCGTAGTTCACGTCTCAGAACCCTTATGGGTTTGTCCCTTTAAGGTATTCGTTTGCGAGACATCTTTTTTTTTGTTAAAATAGGGATTGGCCGGCTTTTATTTTCCAGGATCTCGGGTACATTTTCATGGATTAATTTATTGTTTGTTCCGTTTGCTACTGGTTCAGCGCATATTATTTCCACATCTGGTGTCCGGGTACTAGAGATATTCATGAAAAGCCTACAATACAGTTCTTCCGCAATTCGTCTCGAGTCTCGACCCGAAAGACCCGGGACTCGAGACAACTAAAATTACGTCAAACCCTTATGTCAAACCCTAGTATATTATGTATGAGTATATTATGTCAAACCCTAGTTCAAACTTCGGAAAGATATTACAAAGCCTTCATGATGTAAAATTTGAAATAATATAATAAGGAAACCGGCATGTAGGCAGGTACGTATCTAGCTCAGATTCAAAGAAAGATCAGCGGAACCCCATTTCATATTTTACCGCAAAACGCAAACAAAACAGGTGAAATTCAATTAGATTCGTATTCTCCATGTTAGAATAAGTTATTATGCAAACTTGGTTCAGAGTTTTTTTATATAAAAAAGGGATGAGGTCAAAATAAATTCTGTGTATGATTATAAATTTTGTTTTCAAGTCAATTTACTAAATTATACAATAACCTTACCCTTTCACCCTTTTTCTTTGAACTGAGGAGCATTGATTTTTTACATAAAATTTAATTACTACACACAATAACAAACCCCAACCGAGGCTATAGGTATTTGAGATAGTAGTTACCTTAGTAAAATATGCACAGGCATGACTTCAATAAGTTAGGTGTAAGTTTTAGAAAATAATTGTTTGCACTTTTAAAATTCGTAGTTATCTAGACAAAAAGATCAGTTTAATCAAATAAAAAAAAACTCATGTCTTACAACTACACACAGAATTTTCCGTCGATAAAACAACATCGATGAAAAAGATACTGTCGCTGTAGTCGATAGCATTTAAAGTAACAGGATTGGGACCCGGAGATTGAAAAAAAAAATGCACCTATATTATTGCACCATTCGATACTCGATAGTCTCGGTAGTAAGAAATAATTTCTGGAAACTAATTGTGAGCAAGAAAATGAGGAAATAAATTATTTTTAGCATTTTATTATTTTCGCATACATTTCTTCATAATAGGTAGGTAGGTAAATATAAGACTTTTACGGCAAACGTCAGGAAAGTCTTATATATTTATATACTTGCAACACTATGAAACAACAATAATACAGGAGGATTTTTTAAAACTTTAACCTTTAACGCTCATTAACTTTTTTCTTCCATGGTTTAGAGATTTTTCGTCATACAATAAAAAGACACACTTTTCAAGCCCATTTATTTGATATAATATCACTTGTGAAACATTTGATGTTCGTTCCGTCGGTTGAGTAGATCCGGGTCTTCAGTGACACTTGATTGTTACATACGGTTTATAAACTTATAGGTGCGTTCGGTTTATGTGTTTGTCGAAAAATCGACCGGCTTCCGTAGGTTGTAACTTGTACGTGCCGATAGTAGCCGTAGGTGTAGTAATGTGGATAGGTAGGTCGGTAGGTGTAGATGTAGGTATTGGTGTAGGTTATAGGTGTAGTTACTTACTTATTCCAGTTAATTAATAAGACGGATCAACGTGAGCTAACGTTTCAGCTAGTAATTAAGAAACCATTCGGGTTTCACAAAATATAAGGTGCTAAAATAATCTAAATCATCTACTTCAACGAGATTCACGTAACACGAGCAAACATTATAAAATGGAATTTTATAAATCAAAAGGAAAAAAAGAATGAAAATGAAGAAAAATTGTGTCCCACCCAATTACTTAACGACGAACTCTAAATCCGTTTTAAAGTAATGAGGCGTGTGAGCTCCGCCCTCCGCCGCCCGGCCCTTGCCGCAGATTCAACCTTATACTCTATACTCGAGTTAAATGGATAATGTGCTGAAGATTTTTTTTATTTACGGTTCAGATAGTCAAATGGGTTAACATTGAGGGTGAGCTAGCTGAGTTTTATTGTCTTCAACACATCGAACCTAATTTCGTGTTTTCAATAAATTAAGTCTGCATGCTCAGTCCAAAAAGGAGCAATTTGGACGACAGAGAGTTGCAGATTTGCCATTAAAATTGTTTTTATGCAAATACAAATTTACACAGGGACCGCAGCGAGGCCTTTCATCACACAAACCTTTTATTACTTCTCTCAAAACGTCAATAAACACAAAACAACCGGAATAAATCGGCTTAACTCAATGCGTTCATATCAATTTTTGTCTATTTGTGTTAAAATTTTAAATATACTTGTAAAAATATCGAGTTATTCAGGTAACATACAAATATTGTAAGATATAATACCTACCTACCTAAAAACTCTGTAAGACAGGTTACTTACTATAGTTGAGTAAATAAAATTCGTATAAAATGTATAAAAAACAAAAAAAATATATTTAAACCACTATGTTTTAGAATCTAAGAAAATGATAGATATCATTATCTTAGATTAAGTTAACTTAAACCAGAACTTAAAATAGACAGTATTTTAAGTTTTGGGTTTCACAAACCTTCATTTTCACATATATTTGACTTAAGCTGGAGTTCGCGGGTTCGAATCCCACTAAAGGAACAAAAAAGTGTTCCTGGGTCATGGGTGTGTTTTAAATATGTGTATAATATAATAAAAATCTTAAATATATTTATAGTAGGTCTACTTTTGTATCTCATAATATACTTCCTGCTATCTGGTGGTACCCGTAACACAAGTTCTCCGGATACTTACCACGGGGCCAGACTGACGTGGTGTGAAGCGTTCAAAGATGAAAAAGTACCTATGAAGATTTACTATCTAGTCATACAACGGACTCAAAATATTTCCTAATAGCGTTATAAATTTCGCTAAACAGTCATCCATAATTCATGCACTGTAAAGGTAACTTCAGTTCAGAGCGGTTTAGGTGACTTTAAATCTTATTATGTCGTGCATAAAGCTTACAATAAAATATGCAAAACATGAACATATGCTATCGAAACTAGCTCTCGAGGGCTCTATAAAATTTGTCACCTGAATGACCATTCATCATGTGAAGTGGTCCGGCGGCCGGCGCTGTCCACTGAGCTAACTGGCCAATTATGTCGAATTATGTCGGCTTTACGTTATCGTTGGCATCCGACTATCTTCATTAGGGTTCTCTTGTCAAATCACAGCCTTTCAGGAATAAAAACTTATTAGTTTTATCATTTTTATAGTCCCAAAAAAATCAATTAAAATAAATACTGTTTCGAGTATTGACAGTTTTTTTATTTATCAAAATATAAAATAAAACATAAATTAAATATATAGTACCAGTGTAACAGAGCTTTGCTCGGAGTTCTAGTAAGTTAAAAAAATATAAAGAATCACAAAAATATTTACCTGACCGGGATTCGACCCTAGGACATAAAATTTTATAGTCAAAATTAATGATAATATATTGTTGTACGATGAAAAAAATACATATATAATATATAGCTTAAAAATGCGCAGTTTCCAAGGGGTTAAACCTAGCTAAACCGATTTTTTTCCCCCAACACTCCCTGTATACTAAATTTCCCGTTAATATTACTTGCAACCGTTGATAATATTCCGATTATGTATATACAAGATTGTCTCGTTGAATATATAAGATTAAATAAAACATGAATCAAATAAATAATTAACTAAGCTATATTGACGATAGTAGCTTCCTTTTTCTGCACCTTAATTTTTATTTGCTTTAAAATCGAGCTTTTCATAATACCTATAAACCCGATGATTGAACAAGAACAAAGGGCAAAAATAATACGCGCACATCATTATGAAAATGGAAGCGCAATATAAAATTTCATTCATTATCAATTAGACTTAAACCAGGATAGTTGCCCACTTTTTGAAATCGCTCCATATCTCTTAGTGAATAAAGTAAAATGCTTTATTTATATAACCGGACGGTACCTACTTCTAGTTTTCATTGACCAATTAATAAAAAGTAAAAAAACATTTTCTTGAATATTTTCAGAGTATTAGTGATTTTAGCGGATCTCTTTATTTCGTGACATCTATCCCACGAAGGATATACCTTAGAGAATACCTTTTAGGTAGTAAAGGGACATCTATTACCTAATATGCATGTGATCCCGTTTTCCTCTTTCATAAAATCATACGAGCAACTTATCTCAGTCTTTCGATAAATAATTGAAACTGTATGCAATTTAATCGCAAAACTAGAGTAATTAAAATCCGGTCACCTACACCCCTGGGGCAACTATCCTGGTTTCACCCTAATAATACTTAATTAATCCGTCCTTTAAAAATACAGTAAATATAAAATTTAATTTTAATTATGATTCACTGTAAGTAGAGAAGATAAAATAAATAATTTTAAAACAAAGTCTGTACGCTTTTTCCTGTTCCTTTACACATATTTAAATTTAATTAACTTTCAAGCGCACATCTCTTTTGTGCTTCGGGGCTAAAGAAAGAGAATTTTCAGCTGGCAAATGACTGCACCTAGACGTTGTTCTTTTTCACCGCATATTAAAATCTTTTTGCTCCATTTAGGAGAGACGATATTTTGCTTATTCAGCACTCTGAAAAGCGAAGTTGTTAATTAAAGTTTTAATAAATTAGATCGTACCTTTACAGCGAGCGTTGACAGGTTATGAGAGAGTAAAAAATGTACACTTCTAGCTTTTATACGTCTTTTATACGACTGCAAGCAAACTTAATATTGACTTGCAGCTACAAAAAGCAACATTGTGTAATTGAAATTGAAATTTCTCAATTTAAGTATGGTGGAGATTTTCTTACATCACATTTACCGACGCGTTTTATTTTTGTTGATTTTCTTTGATTAAAGGTTTTAAAACGTGTACAATAAATAATTGTATATTTTAGGTTGCTCCCGGTCATTGGCGAAGGCTGGTTCTCCTTCATAGGGAAGCCCTAGCCTGTATAATAGGTAGGGATTTGGATGAGGGTCTTTAAAAGGCAAATGGTAAGTGAATCCAATAGGAATGGAGTTATAGGAACCCCACGCCACTGCTCCCATATTGTCAAATAGGCTTTATAAATTAAAAAAATGTAAGTAACCCCCGAATTGTCAAGCAGCTGCTGAGGGAGCTGATGATGATGCATTATAGCTAAGAACACTCTCGATCATGTCAACTTCCAAAAAAATACTAGCTCACAATCGGTTCAGCGATGGACAGCCACATACACAAACACGTCAAACTTATAACACTCCTCTGTTTTCGTCGGAGGTTAAAAATATACTACGTTGATGATCGAACTAAAGAGTGTGTGTTTACGTTTAACAATTAGGTAAGGTAACCCTTGCTTTAATGCAAATGTGCGCTGCATTGTGTTCAAAAGATGCGCTAAAACAAATAAGTTGCTACGAACAAAAACATTTCTCAGAAAGAAAAAACTAACTCGCCCAAAAAGTATATCACAATTCTCGGTTCATTATAACGTAAACAAGACTCGAACACTCGGACTACAAAGAGTCATTGAACAACAATTACCTCGGAGGCCTCCAAAAGGTCTTTAATTAAATCTTTCTCCAATGACATCATAATTATTGCGCTAATTGGATTTGGACAACCCTTTGTTTTGTTAAGAGGCTCTCCATCTAATAAACTCATTTTTAAACAATCCGAAAGAATGTCGCCCGATCAAGTTTACATGGCTCCACTGAAGTCAAAGCGATTACTGGCGCTAATAAAAAGTTATTGTTCGTAAGGTTTTGTGAGACGTTGATGAATTGGTATCAAAAATTTAATAATGTCATCTGCACACTAGCAATATCAAAATGACTGGGGGAGTATATTTATACACAAGGGAACAAAATTTGTCTTTTTTGTTGCATGAAACATTGGTTACTTTTTTTACTAATTCGAGGTTGTTGATTTCAGATCTGTATTCACATTTTTTGTATCAGGTCTTTAAAAATAAGAGGTTACAAAATTAAACAACTACGTTGCATGATAATTATTTTATTCTTACACTAGCTTTTGCGACTTCGTACGCGTAGGTGTTGAGGTAACTAATTTCTATTATTTTTAGAAAGAGACTTTAAAATAAATTATATGATAAATAATTTATGATTATTTTATTATAAGTGTGTATTATGCTATTGAAGGATCTCTTTATTTACAACATTAACTGTATTGCCGTGCGGAGCAAGAATCACCAGAATGCTAGCCGAACATACTCTGGATTAGTCTGGAACACGCAACATAGAACTCTCTGTGTGAGAAACAGTTCTCTCTTAGTTATATCCCAGCCACATTCAATGGTGGGATAAAATTATCAATAAAGCCAGAACTTTATTGATGGCGAAGCATAATTTTAAGGGAAACTCAAGGTGATGTCACCACTGTTGCCAAACTTTGCGGAATAGTAAATTTACCATCAATTGTAGGGTAATCGCCGTTTCCTATTTTAAGCAACAATTCATATAACTCTTCAGAAGACTGTTCACCTCTCAAATGGACTCTTATGTTTTTTAAAGCGAGCTTTTGTATGAGATTCCGCATGTATGATGACTTACACGACTTTAACTCATCCGCTCATGTCCTTCTCGGTACTACAGGCATCAAAATAAAGCGCTTGAAGAGAACATTCCAAAAATATACAACAAATATAGTAAAATGTACAATGATGAGTCCGACTCCGAAAAAAATACATTCACCTGTCCCCTGTTCACCTCTTTATGGATCGAATATAGAAACATTGTGATATACGTGTTCACCTATTTTCTTTTAGGACTTTTACAAAGTTTCAAGCCGAAATGCTCGTTACCCATCCTATATCCTACACAAAGTTTAATACCCCTTTTTACCAATTAATATATCGAATTTTAGAAAATATTGAATTAGAGTTATATTAGATCATAAAGATCATCAGAGAGCTATTTAACGAAATTTCAAACAGATCTGACCAGAAACAAAAAAGTTACGTACAAACGTTAATACCCCTTTTTACCCCTTTACGTGGTGAGTTTCGCAAAATCCCTTCTTAGTGGACCTATACGTCACAAAAGGAAGCCACGGTCCAAATATTACGTTTCTAGCTTCAGTAGTTCTGCCTCGGCCTTGATGAATCAGTCAGTCAGGACATGTTACTTTATTTAATAGAAGATTAACATAAGTATCCTCGACAAAAAACCTGTGAACAAACAAATTAAAAAACGGAGACTGAGACCGAGCTTTGCTCGGAGTTTTAGTAGAACGATAATATTATAATTAATTTTAAAAAATATAAAAAAATTAAAGAAAAAGAAATAATAAGAATCACAAAAATATTTTTCTGACCGGGATTTGAACCCACCAGATTCCAAATAACGCAAAACGCATAGGTACGCATACCAAGCTGCTAATCAGACTGACGTAAGAGAGTCGAAATTATTGATATAAGTTGCACGACGAAAGAAAAAAACCACATATTGCTTAAAAATGTGCAGTTTCTAAGGGATAAGACCTAGCTAGATCAATTTTTCTCCCCCAAAACTCCCTGTTTACAAAATTTCATGGTAATAATTGTAGCCGTTGCCGAGATTTTGATTAATTAAATATAAACAAGATTGTCTCGTTTAAAGTATAAGATATTTATATTTTTTTTTTCAAAAAGGTTAGGCTACAGAGCAAACCCTAAAGCCGATCGTCTTTGTTTTAGGCTCAAATTGTAGCTGACTAAATTGTCCAAAAGAATTTTTCTCAAATTTTTCATATCATTCTTCGTTTCCAAAATATCGAGCACCAAAAACTTGGAAAAAAATGATTTTTTGTTTACTATTTCGGCCATAACATTTTTCGTTTTTTACTTTATTGAATAATTCTTTTTGCACATTACAGCTCTCGTAAATACGTGACTTTTGAGTATTTTTTGAATATCATCTCTCCAAAACTCTCCGAGAGGTGAGGGGATCGCACTTTTTCGTGAAATCGGGGCCTATACCGGAGCGAACGAAAATACATTTCCAATGTCAAAAGTTGGTTTTGTTATGTCATTATAAAACAACCATTTATAGGAGCTTGCTTAATGCTTCTGTAATATTCTGAAATAATGTGGGTATTTCAGTAACCCTGTATAGATACATAACTTATCCATAACTTGAGTATCTTATTTTTTTAAGCTCTCCCTCAGATTATGGTTCATTAAAAAAGTTAAATATTTTTTGTTTGCCATTAATTTCAAAGACAATTAGGCACAAAACACGCCAGTGCTACAAACCATAAAACGTACTTAGTACCCGCCGCTGGTGTCCAAAAAACCCCTAAAGTATCAAAATATACTTATTGAAGTATAAGTATCTCAAAAACTAAAGCTGCTAGGAAAAAACTAAGCGCCGATTTGAAACCGTATAAAAACATATAAAATCAGTTTTTCCAAAAACATACTTCAGCCAAAAAATACTGATCCCTTGTGTAATTATAAGTTTATACGTCACGATACGGCAACTTTAAAGATAATCACCAATGCATAGGAAATTGATAAATGTAACTTCAAAAATTATAGCAGCAGCTGCTGCAGCACTGTAATGTTGGTTTGGCACAATTATTTTGATAATGACTATTAAAATATCCGCCATCCGTAGCTCATTAAATAGATAACATTTTCACAGGCAATCCATACAAGTTAAACAAACATTTAAAAATTAAAAGCAAATTAAACAAACCAACATTCAAAATTATACCCTAAATTTGATGTAATTTTTTATTATATTTCTTGTTTTTACAATGTTTTATGCCGATAAAGTCTTAAGATAAACTCTTTGAGGGTGATAGCTCGGGGCAACTTACAAATACTGACAAAAATATCATCCATATTTTGCTTACTTACTGTTATATTATTAATAAGTGATGTTTTTGCACTTATGCAGTTTGAATCTCCTTAAAATCAAAATAATTTACTAATTCCTAATATAGTGCGCTAATATACCAAGTGTGCTAATATGTACCTATTATGAACCAAAATAATTTTTACTATGAAATTAACGCAAAATATTATTTTATCAGAGATTGTGGCTGCTGAACAGGGATACTCGTATTTAATGGTGATTTGCTCCATCAGGAATAATTTACCATACTGTTTAGTGAAGTCAAGCGGAAGAGCTGATTAATAAACATAATATTATGATTGTGAGTGTATGAAAAATTTAATTAGTTTTTAACATGCGATATGGCGCTAAAAACTTATATAAACTTTTAGTAAAATACCTATACATGAACTGTAAATTGTTAGTTAAAAGGTACACTCGGTGTACATGTAGGTATAGATCTTTACATAGTAGTAATAATTATGTGCTTGTTACTACATAGTAGTAACAAGCACATATTAGTACTTTACATATTGGTATTTTGGTACTCCAAAATCAAATATGCTTTATTGTACACATAACAAATAACAAAAACATTACAATAATCAGATACGCACACAAAGGCGGCCTTATTACTAAATAGTAATTTCTTCCAGACAATTTATGATGTTAGAAAGAACAATGTTCTGGTAAATGGGTGTAGTGTATACACATACACATAATAATGATAATAATAGAATAAAATTGATATATTGTCAAAAATGTTAAATATATATAAAAATATAATATATACCTACAGTTCACAGTTTATGAATACATGAAGCAAAACATTCAGTATATTATATATTACGTGAAGCAAATAATTTAAGCTAAACATGCGTAGCTCCGGACAAAAGCATGTACAGATAACTTGGCTACTAAAATCAATATTGCGGTAATTAAAATTGCATCCCTCCTAATTAACTTTCTTAAGTCAAGCAAGTTTATGGCTAGCCAAAATCGACTTCCATAACCGATCCCCCGTGTATTTGCGGCGTATAATGTAACCATTAAGCCGATGGTTATTAACCATTTTGCTTTAGATGTAAGCTCTTTATTTAATATCCGCCGTTTTATCTCCATATTAATGCTGTTCCATATTATATATATATATATATATATATATTTAATGGTAACGTAGTATTTTTAATAGAAAGATTAAACTTAAAATAAAATTTTAAAATACTCAAATAAATTAAATATTAAACTATTTAATTTATTTCAGCATAATTTTTAAATAGAAAGTAAAATTACGTAGCGTGGATTTATTACTTCAATTTTTAGGTCAGTATAATAAAACATTCGCGCAAAAATTCCTTTAGTAAACAATTAATGTAAACGATAAAGTAGGTTACGTATGAATAATTTTTATATTTCTTAAAAACGACTTGAATGAACACTTGTCACAGATTGCTTAGTAATGTCGATAACATTCGACTAGAAGTCGAAGATCTGTTATAATGCTCGTGTCTTCCGATTCTAAATATAAGAAGATTATGATTTAGAGGTAATTTGGAGGGCCGCTTATTTCTTCGTTAACTCTTATAATAAGCGGTCGCTTAGCAATGGAATCCTATATTCTGTGTCGTTGTAACATCAACGCTTCGGAAATAACTTAACAAATAAATACAATAATACGTTGATTAAAAAACCTAATTCATAAGAAGCGCAAAGTATAGTAAAGGTCCAATTGAAACTTACAATTTAACAAAATGCAGCGGCACCTTACCTACCTTTGCCATTATGAAAAAATTTAACGAGTTATTAAAAGGGCATTATTGAAACCTCCGTGCAAACCACATTAGCTGTAAGCTGAAATTTCATGAATAGGCAAAACAATTTGCCAGTCAAATGAGTTTTCTAAAAAGCCGATTAAGCGGAAACTAAAATCAGTTAATTATTTATTGAATCGAGTTCGGAATAAACAGCATATAATGTAAACGGTTGTGAAATAATTTTCGATTAAATAACATCCAATGTATGGTTGGGTTAATATGATAACGTTGAATTTGTATCTGGTGTGCTGGCTTACAATAATGCTGCAGCATTATTGTGTTTTGACGGGGATTTTCAGTATTGCTTTGTCCTAACATTATTGTTGAACACATTTTATTGTTTCTTAGGATCAGTTCACAGCGCGATGATACTCGACGCTACGCGGCGCTGCATTTTTAAGATAGCTATACAAAATTATACTTTGTTCATTTTTATTTCGAAACACGTTTCATATTATGACACCAGTCATACACTGCACATGCGCTCTACAGCACCTGACGTTTGAACTATTACAATGAGACATGTATCTTCTCATGTAATGAATAAAGTTCAATTTTGAATAACTATCTTAAAATGCAGCGCCATGTCACTTATCGTTTCGTTTCTGTGTAAATTGACCCTTATATTAGTCTATTCTCACACTGACATCTCATCCCCGCGCGTGATTTCTGATTATGCCATAGCCTTACCTATCGCCAAAATATCTAATAGATATTAAATATATTACATAAATGATATTTTATATTATTTAGACGAATTGCCTAAATAAATTATCATATTACCTCGAAAAAAGGGTACTCCAAACGCTTACCTGAAAAAGAAAGGCAAATTTAGACATGTGACAAATTACTCTGAAAAATAAACACATTTTGTAGCCAAAAAAAATAGATCAATGTTTGCATTTTGTTTACATACATTATTGAGTTAAAAAAAATATTCGATATACTAAGAAAACATAACGTGCTCGAAAAAATGCAAACTGTAAAATGCCCCGGGGTTTGTGTGTGTAAACATTTTACTTTATGGTATGAAAATATTACAAGTAAAATCAACAACATTGCTAGTTTTGGTGATATAAAATCAACGAGACTCACCTACACGTACGTTCGAAAACAGTGAGAATGTTTTTTAAACACAAATTCAATGTTACCAATAGATTATATTAAAAACAACATAAAAAAATAATTATACCAAAACAAGTCAAATAATAATTTTGAAGAACTGTGAAGGCAGTAGGACTGCATATATTTTGATTTCCTTTTAAGTTGGCTCAAAGCTGGCTTAGGTTGGTTTAATTACGGAATGATTAGACTTTTGCAGTCTTCTCCCGCTGTCTTTAATATAGTGTAATGTATGCTACACGACTACGACATAGATGTCAAATATACGAACTGTAAATGTTACTAGATAAAACATTCAACGAAATATTATGTGAACATGAGCTTCTTTTAAGTACACTCTACTCTATACAGATATATAGTATACAAAAAATGTGTAGTTTCAAATTGCCTTATACACTACTACCTGACCCGGCGAACATCGTACCGCTTATATCTCATTCGCACACTCAGGTTTCGGAGATTTTTAAATCGCTATTATTATTTTTTTATTATTTTTTTCAATTTTATAGTGCCCAAGCTCTCAGCAAGTCTCGTCTCGTCAGTCAAGCTCTCTCTTTCTTTACTCTCATAACCCAGTGGGACGGATGATCGACACGACTGGCGAGAGATCAGGCGCAAGTCCGACTTTATACATGCCCATCCGACGCATGGATCATCTTTCTTGTCAGACAATCAGGTGATCAGCCTGCATTGTCCTAACCAAACATGAAAACAAAATTTTTGTTGTTTCAATGCGGGAATCGAACCCACGACCTCCGAGTCGAGAGCCAAGCTCTAACCACTAGACCATAGAGGTTGTTAAATCCTTACAATAACGAACACATAAGAAAAAGATTTACCCAATTTGGTGCAGTCGTTTGGAAATAATTTATTTTTATTTTTTTAACATTCGGAAAACTAAAATACGGCTATATACAAGAACAATAAGAATTACTCAAAGAAGAAGGCCAATTAAAAGTTTTCACAGATAAATAGCTGAAGAACTAAAAAACAAAGATTAAATCGGTGGTTAACTTAAAAGTAGAAGTGTAAGGTGTACAAACGCAAACAACGCATAGTACATCAATCATGATGTAAAGAATTTTGTTGAAAGACAATTTATATTATGCGCGTATAAACATTTCGGTAATTCATTTTTATTTATATAGATTTGCTACTGTGAAAGCAAATTAAAGGTGGCCTTAAAGGACTTTTATTTTTGATTTTACCGTAACGCTAATAACATTATTTAGCACTTCTTATACTTTCATTATATGACAGAAATACTATGAAAACAAATGTCCCATTAAAAATCAAACGGTGCTTCTGCAATTTAATAATCAACGGTGCGGCGCGAAATTAAATGAAGGCGACCTTTGTCCCCAAGATTATACAGCGGGTTATTAAGACGACCGCCATGTTTCAAGATGCAGCCTTTCACGATAAAACCAGCAGATGGCACTGATGTAATTGCGTCGCCTTTGTGGCATTCGTAATGAAAGGTTACCGAAACTGATATAGCGATATCTTCCATCAACACGAAACTTCGCATATGCGGGCTCGCTCCTGATGTTTGTTTTCGACTTGGCCGAATGATAAAGGATTTCCTTATTTTTAATGTTTTGGAGCAATTTCATTAAAATATTCGAAGATGTTTTACATTGTGTCTGGTGTTTAAATATATTTTTGAAGATTTTGGGCAAAACTTTAGTAAAATCTGTAAGTACGAAGATCTATATATTACCTACCTATGTCTAGGTTATAATTTAAAAAAATATAAGATCTATACTTACTATATTCAGTATTTAAGATAAAAAGATGGGTAGTCTAACCAGTTTTTAACATGTAGGAATATCTACCACTATTTAGACTTCTAAGTTAAATTCACTTCAATTTATCCTTAATACTAGTAACAAACAAAGGAAATTAGTGTGATGAATCGCACTCTCTTGTATACTTGGAGTTCTAAACAAGAAGCAAAATCTTAGTATAAAGCCCGCTGTACAACTACAAAGAAACGATTCGTATCGTTTGTTCAAGAACAAGCTTTATAAATTTGACTACAGATAAATTATAGAGAATCTCAGATACTAGTTAATCCTCGTTGGTTCTAATACCTGTAAATTTCACAAAATATTTATGAAACTTAAAGTACGTTCAGCTTTTAAATTTTATAATTATTAGTATGCTTATATGCTGAACAAACTTTAAAGTATTACTTATTTGTAAAACAAGACATGTAAAGGAAAAATGATAAGAATAATGGAGGATAATGAAGAAGGATATATATTGTATATTCAACGAGCAAAGCAGAGTTCAATTTTTTGAGCATTTTTACTTTTTGTTTAAAAATAATGTTACTCACAGGATATTTGTATACGTAATGTAACGGGACCAACACGAATTAGTAATAAGCCTAACCAAGGGCATGTCAGGATATGTCTATGGAGGGTTCCGTAACTATAAACGCGCAATTGATTTTCTTTAAATTACTTCAAAAGTTATTTTCTGATTTCGCGATTGCGATATCTTATAAACCACTTTGGAGGCCGATTATTTGTAAAATGATTGACTTTGTAAAAAACCTATTCGTCGATATGGTACACGATGGGGTAGAATGAAATAATATATTTCATCTCCACTTCACATGTATAGGTGAAGACCCCTAAAATATAAATATTATTTTTTTATTACAGAAGTAAAAATGGCGGACAAGCAGACAGATAGACGGACAGACAAAGCGAAACTATAAGGTTCCTTGCAGTACTATGGTAACCTAAAAAATTAAGATTCTCATTATATTCAAACAAATAGAAATGCTTGAAATGAACGTATGTACCTAGAACAGTTTCTGTTGATTTGACAGGAATAAGTTGAGCGTAAAAGTTCCCCGTATTATCGTGATGCGTGATAAGGGGTTCCGCTCCGGCGCATTAGGGTTCCTCCGTGGCCATATATCACTTAACCACCCATCAAGCCCACCGCGCGTGCGCCGAACGAAACTTCCAGAATAATTACTCTCCCAGGGCCCAGGTAGGTTATTGCTTCCAAATACCCGCAAGAACGTTTCATTAATATTATATTATCATTTCATACTAATTTTATTGCTTTCCACTAGGTTATCGGATTATATTATGATGATGATTAAAATTCATTACGGATGTTTTGGTCATATGATCTACAGGTTAAATCAAGATTTGATGAAAAAAGATGAAAAATAATTAAATAAATTGAAAAAAGAAACAAATAAAATAACATTACTCTCTTTACGGCGCTATTAAGGTCATTGACCTCATGAATTGAGCTGATTATATTGATGTAAGTAAGGAAAATTCTTTGCTTCCTCTTTAAATCACCTGTTTCTGTGGGGTTAATGACCTCAGCGCCTCATAGAGCGCAATGTATTTTTATTTAGTGTACATTTTATCTATCGAAATGAGGGTTTTTGAATTCGTAACATCTGACAGCTTTTTGACACGACAAAGACGGGATACCAAGCGCTGCCTGATGACAGAAAAAGAATCGAAAATCTTATTGATCGTTTTTGATACCACTTACGCCACTAGATGACGCTTTGTGTGCGTTGGGTCTGCCCCCTAGCGGCAGAAAAAATATCAAACATCCTCATTAATAATTATTATTTTTCTGAATAATCTTCTTTACATAAGCAGTAGATCATATGCCAAAAATATTCGGACTTGATTTTGATCAACCTTAGGTATATTGCAGACGTAAATTCTAGGATGACTAATAAAATAACGTATGATACTTTGCAGCCACTGAGATAAAGTTCTCTTGTAACAATTTTATAAGTACTTTATGCTTATTTTGAGTGCAAGCTAGTTCCAATTCATCACATAGGTATATGGCATACTTATTACCAATTAATTAAAAGCAACATAACACCTGGCATGTAATAAAATAATTACAAGATACAAACAAGAATTAATTAACCATATTATTATTAAACAGAAATTAAAATAGCTCGTTAGTATTTATGTAATGTAAGCCTTTGACCAATGCGCAACTTTACACTGATTCGGAGGCATTCGAAAAATTAGCATCATTAAAATTCAATTGTATTTACTTGTTTTACAATTGAATTTCAGCAATCTCGGTCGTAACTGTATTTACTGATGGCATTGTTTTAGTGTATCAAACATAGTTTGAATCAGTTGATAAGAGTAAGGTAATCTACAGTAAAACTACGTTCTTAATGTCTTTCGGGAATCGTCGTTTTACAGACCTACATCGTGTGTCATTTCTGTAGAAAAACTTATGATTGCCGAGGGACATTTAGTCTCACTCACACTGGCGCACATTCGAAGCGACGCGACGCGTAATGTTTTTCACTTGTAGCATAATATTCATCTCTATTTTTACCCGACTGTCATTTAATTACTAAGCTACAAATTTGTATTATGGAAATATGTAGCGAGCGTCGTTGCGTGTTGGCGCGAGCCAACTTAAGAACTTGGTTGCACTGTGCTATTAAGCAAATTATCGTAATAAGGGAAGATATGCTTTTTCTATTTGGGTCAAAAGGTATATTGTGTAATGTAGGTATTATCGCCCTAGCTGATAATGTGTTAATTTACCCGTAATTACATCTCGACCAAATTCGACTTTCAATAAACTACCTAACATTTTACCCGTCGTAGGGTTCATCCTACTAGTATTATAAATGATAAAGTTTGTGAGGATAGATGGATGGATGGATGTATAGATACATGTTTGTTACTCTTTCACTTCACGCAAAAACTACTCAACGCATTTAGATGAAATTTGGTATGGTAGTCGTTTGAGCACTGGATTAAAATTAAATTATATTTTTTTAATTACTTTATTTCAGGCTGCATAGGCCCATACTATAAATACCTTAAAGACTGACATACATATTACTATATATAATAAACTAACACTAAACACGTATTGTCTGCGACGTGGGGCGCGAAGTGTTCCTCTAAATCTTCTGTAGAAGACTCCTATCGGCCAGAACTCTTTCTTCTCGAACGGTAAATGATGTGTCGGAACTCTCACCACAAAGGAACCAAAGTTCACTTTATGTCGAGATTCCAAACGCTCGACCCTCAAGGCGGAGTTGGTTCTGCTCCTGATGTAGTCTACTAACACATTAACACATAGGCTACTTGTTATCCCGAAAAAGTACAGTGTTCCTGTGGGATACTGTATTTACGCGGCCAAAAGATAGTTCGTCATAAGATTTTTTAATAAAACTAGTTCAGTTACACTGTGAAGTTAGTAAATAAACTGTAACATCCAGCACGATTAATGTCAAACAAGTCGGACGGAGTTAACTGTTCGGTGTCGAACAAAATATTGCTGATTCGAATAAAAAACTGATTGCTATCTCACTTTGATGTTGTCGGAGGAAATGGGATCTGCTCCTGATCCGCGAGAAACGAGAAATCTTCATCGATTTAGGGATCCGTTCTTAATACATATATTTTGAAATTGAGTTTCTTAATACATATATTTTGAAGTTGAATATGGTCCATGTAGTTTTTATTTTTATAAATTATCTCACAACATTCTCTTTCATGGTAGATGGTTAAAAAAATAATTTCCATCATCGAATGCAGGCCAATTCCGCACAGATTAGAATACACCTTCATGTAAGCATACTCCTCAGTATAACTTCATGTAGGTTTTACCCCTCAGTACACATTAACGTGTATTTTAATTCTAGCTTGTATGGAAATGGACTGTTTTAGACGGTAGAAATTATAACCCACCCACCCACCTTTAGTCAAATAATATTAGCTATTAGCGAACTATTTTCCCGGGCGATATTTCAACTCGATACATTCACGCGTTCTCTAAATAAATGGACTTGACAAACAGACAGACGAAAAAGTAATCCTAGGAGTAGGGTTCCGTTTTTTCCTTTTAAGGTACAGAACCCTAAAAATATTATCACTTAAAACGTAAATAAATATGTTGTAGTTTTAATTAGTTGTTCAATTTGTCACTCTTGCTGCTTAATGGAAAGTTTTTATAAATAAAATACCAAAAAAAGGTACCTACAAAGAAAATGTATGGTAACAAAACTCTTAAGATATTTTAATTTGAAAAGTTTACTCTAAAATTCCGTCAGCAGTATTTCATTTCGGAATTTAATAAGTCAAAACAAATAATTCTAAGTTAATATTAATTCATACATTTATATCGCACGTAGAGTTATATTGGTTGTCTGCAAAACTCAAAGCTTATTAAAAATGTATCTTATTTAGATAAATTTCGGGCAGAGAGTCTGAAGGTAACAGATAAATGTTCAAATTGAAATCAAACATTTCCTAGCCCTTTGATCACTGCGAGCAAATAATCCGGATATTACTTTACACGCACAACTTTGCTAATCTAACTGTATCTACTAGATTATTACGTCCATTTGTGACAAGCAGCTGAAAATTTTGTACAGTATTAACGTCATAAGCGTTTTAAAATATAATGAATATGGGAGGTCGAAATTAGACCAAAATCATATTTTAATTTTTAAGTTTCAACTTTTTAGACTTTTTAGGGTTCTTTTGTCTCTTAGATACGCAATAAAAATATGTAATATGTCGTTTATGGAATGTGAAAGAAAGATTCACAATTGTGTCAAGCCTACTGTTATTAAAACTTTTTTTATTGATTTTATGTATTTCCAAGCATTGTTAAAAAAATTTTGCTTTCTGCACAACTTTCTCGACGTTAACTTTAAGTGTTCCAAATTTCACACTCCTCTGTATTAATACATGATTAATGTATTAATACAGAGGTAATACAATGGTTTAATTTATTTTATTTATATATATATATGTGACTTGAGAAGAAAGTGTCACGAGATACTGTACGTTTTATTAGATAGTATCTAAATAAAATATGGATTATATCACAATACTCATTTTAACTTTTCGAATGAAACCGTGTAATTTTCTACTTACGATCCATATTTTTAGTTCATCTTGAATATTGTATGGAACCCAGAACAAATTTGTGTGTTAGCGCCCTTTCCGAATGATTGCTGAGAGTGCATGATATCAGGCTGAAGGGCCCGGTGTCGTCTTCTGACCGTTTTAAGTACCAATCTAATTTGTCGATTCGCGGGAGCATATAAAATGAAATCGATTTACTTCACCCCGCACTTGGGCTCAAGATTGTTGTTTGTACCATCTAAAGGCATTATAAATACATAATTTCATATTACTTAAATGAATGTTCATTTAAGTGAAAGACAAAATGTACCTTTCTTACTAGGAAAACCTAGAACCATTCCATGATCCACCCCGTGATGACCCGATGATCGGATCGCCGTGAGTTCCCAGGCCAACTCTGTCGCCACAGAGATGTATTGGAAGGTATCTAGTAAGTACCTCATTTTGTAATGATGTATGTCAATTCGACGTATGATTGTGGGCTTTGTGTAACTTTTGCGATTTATTTTTGAGATTTTACTTTTATTTAATTACTAGAAACAATTTAAAAATGATTTATTCTCGAAAAAATATTTAATAACAAGATAAAACCTACGCAGATAGCATTTTTGTTCGATTTGTAGGATTAGTTGCATTAAAACAAGTATTTACAATATTGTGTAATTTATTGGAGCGAAATACAACAACTTAGTACTGAGACAATGGTGGGAACAGAACATAGACTAGAGGTGACATCTACACGAAGCGGCAAAAATGTAAAACTGCCACAGATTAAATACCAACATTAAATTACATTATGTTTGCGTTCCTATTCTTCCAACCACCCCAGGAACGCAAACCCATTTTTGCTATACAATAGGAAATTTTATGCTCGGTTGTACCTTTAGTGAGAAAGTTCGGCAACCATTTTTTCACCTTTACAAAAATTAATCTTTATATCTAAATTAAATACTTGTGTTCTCTTAAAAAGTTATATCTAATATCAATATGCTTAGTACTGGGTAGATAACAATCATTAATAGACAACTTTATAGCACTTTAATTATCACTAAATATATGCAGTGGTCCGGCTAGGGGCTGGCTGAACTCAAAGTGCAGCCACAGAGCCTCCTGCGCTGCGGATGACATAGCCATGTATTCCGCCTCGACAGAGCCACCGTTTGCTGTCTCCTCGAGCACCAGGATATTGCACCTCCCTGAGAAATAAAAACGTATCCCGTGCAGGACTTACGGTTAATATTGTCATCGGTCCAGTCTGCATCGCAGAAGCCAGTCATGTTTGAATTACCATCTTTGGTATAAGTAAGTTTCATGTCCTCAGTTCCTTGTAAGTATCATAAAACCCTTTTTACTGCTGTCCAGTGTTCAGCTCTTGGTTCTTTATTGAACCTACTGAGAGCATTAACAGTTAAAGAAATGTCAGGCCTTGTACCTTGAGCAATGTAGAGTAGGGAGCCTATGGCTTGTTGGTAAGGGAAATCCATCTTCACCTCCTTGTCATCAGCACTCTGAGCAAATTTCAAACCATCTTCTATAGGTGTTTTACATGCTTTGCAATCAGACATACCAAACTTGGCAAGAACATCTTAAATGTATTTTTCTTGGTCAATCATTACTGTGTCTCCATCTCTCGTTATGTTCAGACCCACACTTTGGGCTTTGTCTAAATCCTTCATCTCGAAGCATTTCATATGCCTGTTTTTAATCCTGACTCCTTCTACTTTATTAGCAGTAAACAACATAAGGTCATCGACCCACACTGCAATGTAAATATTCTTATCTAAATTAAAATAAACACATGGGTCAGACTTTGACTGTTTCATACCGATCTCCTGCAGCACAGTGTTCAGATTTGTATTCCACAGTCTACTCGTCTGTTTTAGACATATATAGATTTGTGCAAATGACATACCTGGAGCCCTTGTTCATACAGCTCTCTCTCTCTCTGGTTGCTTCATGTATATGTTTACATCAATGTCTCCTTGAAGGAATGCAGACACTGCATCAGTTAGATAGATCAGTTGATCACCAATCTTGCAGCTAATGATATCAGGTAGCGTATGGTACTGTACTTAACAACAGGTGAGAATACTTCTTCGTAGTGCCTTTCCTCTGAGAATATCCATTAATAACAAGCCTGGACTTAAAACGAATCATGTTACCACTTTGAACTGTTTTAGTTTTCTATACCCATTTGCAAGATTAAACCTTTTTATCCGAATGCAAGGTCTTTAAGCTCCAGCTATTATTTTTCATCAGTGAGTTGTACTCCTCGTCCATTGCCTGTCTCCATTGTCTGGCATATGGTCACGAAAGTGCCTCCTCAACTGTCTGCGGATTCATTTTCATCTGTGTCCCCTGTATCTGTCTCATATTCGCTAGAATCCTGATCACAATCCTCATTTGTTACACCAGTAGTTTCTTCATCTGACGGCATGAGGTTTTCTTTATCAGAGGGGGTACTGCTGTGGACACTGGAACACTGCTGCTCTGACCAGTGAAAGTAGATTGACTGCTTGATGACTGTGCCGTCACTTGTGAATTTTGACAGTTAGTATATGAAGATGAAACATTAGTATTAGCAGTTATATCAGATTTTTACAATTTTCTAAGAAGATAACATCTCTGCTTTTAATAACTTTGTATTATGTTTTAACACATTATAAACGATATCCTTTTGTACTGTCACAGTATCCCACTAAAATCATCCTTTTTGACTTCTTGTCCCATTTTTAGCGTTTTTCGTTTGGTACAAAGACCATGGCCTTGGAGCCAAATATTCTCAGATAAGACAGGTCAGGCATATGTCCATTCCACAGTTCAAAGGGGTATCTAACCGTCTAAAGCTTGATTAGAAGATCGGTTTAATAAATATGCTGCATTCCCCACCGCTTCTGCCCATCGATTTTGTGTCGATTGGCATAAAACAGCATGCACATAGCTTTCTCAACTAGTGTCAGATTTATTCGTTCGGCTAGTCCATTTTGTTGTGGGGTGTTGGGGGTCTGGTGTACTATTCCGCTGTTGGATAAAAAATTTGCAAAATTAGTATTACCTGTTCTTATTATCTGTTCTTAATACCTTTATTCTCTGAGAACAATGGTTTTCAACTTTATTTTTATAGTCCTGAAAATGTCTAATACTTTGGTCAACAAAGTATTGGACATTTTCAAGGGCTATAAACTTTTCATGAAGTATACGTACACCATCCTTGTGTAGTCATCTATAAAAGAATATAGTACTTCATACCAAAGCAGCTCAAGTTATCCATGGGTCCACAGAGGTGTCGGAGTGAACAAGCTGTAAAGGTGCTGTTGCTCAGGAGCCAGTATTCTTAAATGGAAACCTTGACTGCTTGCCTTCATAACAGGAGATACATCTTGTCACATTACTCTCAATATTAGTCAACGTCACACCACTGACACATTCAGGTAGTCTGTTGACTTCTGTAACATTCAAGTGGCCCATACGCAGGTGCCATAAGTAAATTTCACTACAATTATTTTCACTAGAGCTTAAATGTGCAGTTTCAGGACTATTTTCAGTATCCAATGTGTATAATTTATCATCTAGAGTTGGAGAATATATAAATTTACCATGTGAATCATGGACATTACAGCCTCTTTGGGTAAATGTTGCTTTGTAACCACTGTTAACAATAGTACTCACTGAGAGTTGGTTGACAGTTAGGTCAGGAACATATAAAACATTTTATTGCTGAATGTTCTTATCCTGCGCTAGTCTGATATTAGTGTTTCCAACTCCTTCAACTGACAGCAGCTCTTTGTTAGCGATTGTTAAATTATTTACCGTTGGTTCTGTGACATTGTACATCCACTGTCTGTTCCCCGTCATATGCATGGATGCACTTGAATCAATAAACAATTTGTTTTGATTATGACCTGAAAATGCTGAAAAGGCTGCAATAAAAAAGGTATCCTGTTTGACTTTTTCATTTTCAGCCTTGTTTAACTTTTAAGTTGATGTACAAAGCTTAGCAAAGTGTCCGTAACCGTTACAACTGTAGCATCTTGGCCCTTTGACTTTTGGTTGTTGAGGCTGATGTTTATGTTGTTTTCTCGAATTTGTTAGTATGTTAATGATAATGTTAGTTACATTAAAAGAGGTACTGGTGTTCTCTAATCTGACTTCCTGCAGCAGCTTGGTCTTTATGACATCGGCACTGATTGTCACTCCAGAGCTCTCAAGCCCCATTATCATTGGAGCGTAGACATCGGGCAGACCAGCCAGCATCAAGGTGCCCAGCCACTCATCGTTGATTTCAAACTCTATGTTGCGCAACTTATGAGCTGTGGTCATTATTTTGTTGACATATGACTCCACATTGCCACTGGATTCTGGAGTAGTATTCACCAAGTCTTTAAGCAATCCAACTCGCCTGATTTAACCCCTGTCGTCAAACGCTCGTAGCAGATTCTCCCACACTTCTTTTGCGGTCTTACAACTTTGTACATGTACATACATAGTTCTGCGGATCTAACAACAATATTAATTTAGACTTCGCCTTAACATCCTTACTAGAATCAACAGGTTTGTTTTCTTCAGGCTCCACTCATTGCCACAAGCCTTCGTGTTCCAGGTAGGTACGTCTTGACCCTGAATTTCCAAGTTGCAAAGTTTTCACGACCGATCAACTATCAATATTAAAAGTGTTATGCGACGAACTCATATTTCATGACTGTTTTAATCTCGCCGGCCGGTAACCTTTTTTCTTGTATGTAACCTTATTTTGGTTCCGGTACACGTGCTCCACAAAGTACTGATAATCTCGGCACGAATATTTGTTCTGATACTTGCTTATGAACCACGCTCTGCTACTATGTAGGATTAGTAGCATTAAAACAAGTATTTAAAATATTGTGTAATTTAATGGAGCGAAAAATAACTTAGTACTGAGACAATGACGGGAACAGAACATAGACTTAGAGGTGACACTACACGAAGCGGCAAAAATGTTAAACTGCCACAGATTACATACGAACATTAAATTAGATTATGTTTGCGTTCCTATTCGTAAGATTTTTAAATGAATCTTTAAAATACGATAAAGAAATAATTTTTAATGCACAATTTAAGATTTTTAATTTTATTAACTATATTTAAAATACTATAATGAATGAATATACTAACCTAAATAGTGAATACAACAAGTTCACTTTTATACGTCGATTCGACATACGATTGGGCTTGGACGCCTAAAAAAATCTTGTTTGGTTTTTTTTTATTCTGAGATGTATATTCTGCGAGTAACGCACCCTGCGTTACTCGCAGAATATACATCTCAGAATACAAATTTTCATACTTACATACTTTTCCCGGGAATTAGCTTAATATCTGGTAATCCAGGCTATTAACTATATAATAACTGTGTCTTCAAATAAGTTGAGCTGTTTTTGCGTGCAAGTAGCACGCATCCACCTAAAATTAGCATTTATATTACTTAGTAGTAAAAGTGCCACGGAAAAGCCTGGCTAAAAAGTCAGACAAGATTTGTGATTATGAAAAAAACATTAAGCCGAACACGGAAATATTTATGTGTAAGAAAAACAATCCCCTATATTTCCTCTGCAGTCACAGGTGAGATTTATCTCATAATAATTGAATAAAAGACGCGTTTGCGGAATGTGATACGGCGTGGACGAAAGTAGGGATTTCCAGACGGGCGAAATAATCTGTTTGCTCGGGCATACTGAGCCCAATACGATACGTCAATTTTGAATGGAGGCCATTTTGAGGTTATTGTGTAGAGGCAAATAGATACCTATACATTGTAAACTACTATATTGTAAATGTTTTTAAAAGTTATCTTAATTATTCATACAAAACAAACCATAAAATTAAATTAACAAAGAAGTAACGCAAGCACTTAATTAACACTTAAAATACTAAATTTACACAAGAAAAAAATAAACGCAAATGTTTTTAGTAAACCCAACCAACAAAGTTATTTGTGAGATAATTATTAGTTAAAGGTGTGAATTAATTCTTATTATAAGTTAATACACACTATGAAAATCATTATCAAGTGAAAATCTAGATAACAAAATCGAAACACCCCGTTATGAAGTCAGGTAAAATCAATTCGGATATGTAATCAGAATATTTAAGCTCTCAATATTCCCTTTTAAATTGCCTCGTGAATTATTTAATCTGGGTTCATTTAATCGTAGTTTGATATGAATTCTAAATTCATTCATTTTACAAATATCTCCCTTTTCATAATTGAATAGGAAACTTTTGATGAAAAACAAAAACAATTCCCCATTTGTACCTTTTTTATTTTTATCTTAATTAATGATAAGTTCAAGTCCAAAATCAAATAAAAAATCTATCATTATCTTATTGTGTAATATGGCAAAAATATAATATCACTATTTGGAATATTTAAAAATATATTTTATATCAGGTATAAATTTATAATAATCCATAATGAGGCAATGTCGCAAATGTTAGTTAAAATCTTATTTTTTCCTATATTTTTAAATTACTTGCAAGTTATAATATATCAATGTTGTTAAAAAATACATTATTTAATAATGAAGTCAAGTCCCAAATGTTAGGTTGCAAAAATACGGGTGTAGAAAAAGTGATTTAGAAAACATATTTACAAAAAGCCCAGGCAAGGGTTAGCGCGGCGTAATTCGAGAGCGGTGAATAATTCATATATATTTCTGATTACCTTGACCATTTCACGTAATGCGTCTGCCACCAGTGACGCCAAATCCGTACTTAACCCCAACGTATTTTAACTCACTTATTCTTAAAGCACTCTAAATTGTCTATTTTATCTTCTGCGTGGTTCAGGATAAGAACGGGCCCTGAAAATTAATACATTATTTACTAATATTACCAATAATATCTAGCAGTTTTCCAATAATATCTTCAGTTTTACATTGGATTAGAAATTGACTGTATCTAATATCATCAGATCAATTAAATACCGACGCGATAGTATGATAATAAATACCTACTATTCTAGATTAAATATAGATTATATTTCACTGTTCTAAAGCTTATTATAATTAGTAACAGTTATAGGACTATTTAGCAACATGACTATTTAGTCATACCTACCTAATTGTTAAGGACAGCGGCCTCGTAACGTAAATAAAATATCAGTGAATTGAAATGTGAACGATAAACAAGTGATTTAAAACAGTACATAAACTATAAAAGTGAACACTCAGTGACTATATATGTATAGATTTCTATAGCATCAGTGTGCAATAAGTCGTGTTAAATGGTGTTTTATGAACTTAAGGTTATTTTGCTTATATATTCTAAACTATAGTAAATTTTAACGTAATTTCTTTTATTTTATGAAGATAAACATAATACCTAATGTGAAGAACAACAGTTTGGATTATATAATAAATAGATACGTAGTTATTAAGCGAATAATGGTAAAAATACATAACGTTTCATAGATTGTGTACCGTAGGTTATGTATATCTTTTATATGAAAATAAGTGTTTTATTATCGCCCCGGCTCTGCCCAAACCGGTGTAACCTTGCTATCTTCGAGTCTAATCTGAGCCGGCGGTTGAAACCCTGTGGAATAACTACCTATTAAATACCTATAGATTTTCGATTCGATGGGAATACAAACATCGAGATTTAAAAAAAAACCGTTGAAATGTTTTAAAAACCCATCGAGGTGCAGTCAAAATGAAATCGGAAAAAGATACAGCGCATTCTGTTGCTCTGAAAAAATCGTATCGCCCGGTTAAACGGCCAGTGTAATAGGTAACTAATTTAGTTGCCCCCGTTATGGATATCGAGTTTTTCCCTTTTTAACGAGTTTCAAGTTTGCCGATAAAATTAGTTTACGCCGACGTTTGATAGGATATTCCTTTAACGAACTTACCGACGACTGATACCGATATTTCGTACATTATACAAACAACTCCGACTTCTCCAGTTTTCGGAATCGAAACTGACTCGTAATTTACCGGTAATTTATTCGATATTTTCGATATCGGAATTCCTGTATGTGTGAATTTCTATTAAATCTGTGTTCATTACAGCCTTCAAAATTATTGTTAATTTATTTTGAAATTAATAATCAACTACCTACGCGATTTATGTTACAACATAATAGTCTCTTTTACTTAATGAAAGACAACTACGTTTTTATACCCAGATAGGTTGCCTTACCTTAGCGAATATCATAATTGCTTACTGCTTTTGTAATGTTAAAATGTACCTATAATTCATAACTATTATAAATGTAAATGGAATTTAAAAACTCGCTTTATGTAGCGAGATGTTTACTACAATTATAAAGAAATTAGAATGCAATTCGCAGCTCCCACGTGTATTTACCCCACTAAAAGGATTCGTTAACAAAATGTGTGCCAACGTTTAAACGAAAACAATGGACTCACTTAAAAAAAATTCGCTAGTTAAATTTATAAAAGATTTAAATGTTTCTCATTTCGGTTCTAGTTTCATTTTAAAGGATGTGGTGAATTTAAACACAAGTAAAATTTTAATAAAGTGCGGCCCTAAACCAACACCGAGAGACACGAACGTGCCGCATAGTGATGCGTGTCGCGTCCTCTAAACGTCGAATAAGAACTAGATTGATGCGCATAAAAATATATTGTGAGGTAATTTTACTAATCAGTAGCTCAATTCACAAATTAATAATTGAGCTAGCGCTGATACTGAAACCGGTCAAGAAAATTGGGCTTTAGGTGAAAAAGTACGTCTAAAATATATGCACCCAGAGTCGACAACAATGAAATGTTCAGCAAACGCAACTTTCGATTCACTTTTGATCATATTTGATGTCACCAAAAGGGCAACCCTGAAAAACGCCGGGTATGGAAGTTCTGAGCAAATCCAAAATCATAGTTGGTGGAGATGTAAGTGTAGATGTATTTGTTGGTGTAGAAACTGCAAGTATTGTATATTTAGGTTGCTGTTCTAGGTGGGTAGGTGTACGCATAGATTGGATTCAAAGAGAACACATAGACATTGCTGTCAATTCTGGGTCAGTTTTGAGTCATTACCTTCATACTAAAATTCTTAATTATCAACCTAGTACGTTTTTCTCATCATGGTAGATCAAAGTAACGTGTGTTAAAGAAAACCTGTTTAGAAACTTACAGTTCCCTCTGGGTCTTCCTAAACTTCGCCTAAGAGGATAAAGATAAGTGTTGGTAATATTTACAAAGAGTAAGACAAATCCGAGTGCAGATCACAAGACAACTGATTCGAGGAGTAGTGCACTTAATCGTCGGATTAAATCTGTTTTGGAAGAGCGACCGGGAAATCTCGGATGTCTTAACTGAGCTTTTACGCTACGTTCTCGCTGTACATTTTTACGTGTACGAGATGTAAGACGTATATTTTTCTTAGAAATACTTATTTTTTACCAAATAATAATATAATTCTAACAGCAAATACGTTAAGCGGTATTGTAAGTTTGTTTGGCGTCGCTTAAACTGTTCAACGAATATTAAACTATTTTGTCATACTCTTAATTTTTTTTAAGCTACAGTTGTAGGTAATTTTTGAGAATCATCATGAAATCGAGTATTCCTTAAAATCATATTTTCGTAATCCAAAATTTTATATTAATACTGCAGTTAAGTTTAAATCGTACCACAGATGCGTCTTACGTAACTTCGCATTTAGTAATCCGAGCGTTGCTATTACATAACCTCATTACACGTAGTAACCGACGCGTCTAATCAAAGGAGGGTAATAAAATATAAATTACGCGAAACTCAGCACGCGAACTCCCAATTAAAAAGAGCGGTTAAAAATTTATTTAGGATAGCCATACTTCATCTGTTATGAAATACGTATTATACGTGTTGAATTTCAGTTACATCGGATTAATTATAATATACAATCGGTTATAATTAGTAAAAATATGAAAATGAACGCGATTATATTGTGTGATTATTCTGTAAAAATACTTTTTTTAATTATAATTTAATTATAAATTTTGAATAAAGTAAATAAAACATAAATTCATTATGATTCAGACATAAACACAAAAGTCTAGAAAACTCTAAAAATACATGAAAAATGTCAACGCCGTTTGTTTTATAGCAACAAGTAACGTCCCGAAAAGGGCGTCTAATATCACACAAAAACTTTGCTCGGCCAAGTCACTTAAAAACAGCTATCGCCATCAATTGTCACCTGTAGCTCCGCAATAAACGGAAACTAGAAAAACTTCCATACCGATGGCCCTTTATTAGAAAACTTTCGTCCACAGTATAAAAGAAGTGCCAAGTATGGAAAATAAAGTTGTTGTACGTGGGGCAAATAAGAGAAACAAAGGCAGATAAGATCTATTGGCGCTCGCAACTTGATATCGCCTTATCTCTGAAGTTATGTTAATTTGATTTGAACATAAACGTAACAAGTCATAAACATTCGAATGGGAATAAAATATGAGAATGTGACAATATCGCGGGATATGTTAGACATAAAAATTGCTATTGTGGTCCTTTTTCAAAGGAATATCTACTCGTTTGTGATTAGACATATTTGTTTACTAGATGTTGCTCGCGACTTCGTACGCTTAAAAAGGAATACGCGGGAACCGTATATTTTGCTGCGATAAAAAGTAGCCTGTGTCAATCCGGAGTATAAACTATTACCTTACTACTAAAATCCGTTCAGTAGTTATTCCGTGAGAGAGTGAAAAACATCCACAAAAACATATAAAAAAAAATTGTGTTTATAATATTAGTAACATAGACGTATATATTATAGACTAGGCATGTTGTGGCTAGGCTGTCCCCACATAAATACCCCCACTTTTGGAGTTGTTTGGGACCATTTTGACATTTGAGATGGTGGAAATAAAGATGGTAAAACTTTTTCTTGTATGATGATTTGTTCTGTCATGATGATGTGTACGTCATAGCCTATCTTTAGTTTGAAATCTTTGATAAGTAAGGAGAGTATGATTTCAGATCGGCGGAAATTTATACATTTTGGTTAGCGAGACAGGCTACACTTCTCTAGCACATGCGGAAGTGGTGACAACTCTTTAAATCCTACTACTATTATAAATGTGAAAGTTTGTGAGGATGGATGGATGAATGTTTGTTACTCTTTCACGCAAAAACTACTGAACAGATTTCGATGAAATTTGGCATGGTAATAGTTTAAGCACTGGATTAAAATATAGGCTACTATTTATCAGATAAAATAAAAAAGTATTCCAGTGTTCCCGTGGGATGTACTGTATTTACGCGTGCGGAGCTGCGGGCAACAGCTAGTATTGTATAGCTAATGTAGCACGTATAAGATATTATAGAGGTGTAGATATCGATAAAATTTCCGTACTTAATTATGAAGCAAACTTACTTAATGTTGCACGGTAATATATATTATGATACTATACTCGGTAGTATATATATATACTTGATAGGTAATAAAATATACAAGTCGGATATTAATTTAAATAAAATATATCAATCGGTTTTGTTAGATCCGTTAAATATTTGGCAACGCCGATATTAATGCCGTTAGAATATAATAACTACCTGTTAAATATTAAACCTTAGTTGGTTATGAGTCGTTGATGTATGATAAATATTATTACAAAAGAATTATGTAATTGTGAAGAATTAATGTATAATCGTATTTGTCGTTAAAACCTATAATAATTATAGTCTATGGCAACTGTGGCAACCCCAAGACTGTAATGGTGGTAGTCTATATAAAGGCGAACCACTCCCGGTTAGCCTCTGACACGGGAAGCTGAAATATTCAGGTGACGAACTTGTTTGCTGTTTCTGTAATTTTAATTTTGTTTATATATTTCCTGATGATATTTTATGGTTGTTACTTCTGTTTTATAATTTTAAGTAATTGAAAGAATAATAATGTAATCATAATAATTGGTAATAAATGTGGAAAGTTACTACTGTACAAATTATAATATAGTCTGGGTTTTATTTCTAGCTGTTGTGCATATTGCTTTATGATTTGAATAGTTATAGGCGGCACTAAGTGTAAAACTTATGATAAGTCACAAACGATTTTAATGTTTAAAGTATCGAAAGAATCTGTAACTACTTTAAACCTTTAATATAATAATATATATTTCCGAATTTATAAACAAATTTGACTAATCTATTTGTTTTATTTTTTGATATGTGATAATGTTAAAGAACTTTTTATAAAATGGTATGCTTTTTTACCTATAATTGATGTTTATATTAATTGTATTTTGTATATTGTATTATGCTGTATTATAATCGGTTGAGATAAATGTAATTGTTATAACAATTAAATGTTGGAATTGAAATATCAGCAAATAAATTCCTGGGGGTCTAAAAAGGCAACTTTAGGTGTTTCATATATTTTTTTCCATACAAAAATCGTGAAATGGTAAAATGGCTACATAATTCATCTGATTTCATCGTATTAGAAAACATTAATTTTGACAGTTTTCAATAGAAATGCGTAAAATGGCGCACATAATATGAGTTGAAAAATATATATGAAATATAATAATAGGTCTTTACCTATGAAATTGCCGTTCTGCAGTACTGGCCATTTCAAATCAAAATAATTTTTGTTTGGATAAGGATTCTAATTTCAAATTAATTTTATTTTAAAACATGGAATTCTTTTTCCAAAAGTAGTCATTTGTTTATTGATTAGTGTTACATTTTCATCGCATTTCAATCTTTTTCGTCATCATGGATACGTTAAAAATTCGAGTAATTATGGAATATGAGTACCGTCGTGGCAGCAACGCGGCACAAGCGGCACGCAACATCAACGACGTTTACGGTGCTAAGACTAAAAACCAACGCACCACCTGTTATTGGTTTGCTCGCTTCCGTTCTGGAAATTTCGACCTGAAAAATGAACCTCGCGGTCGTCCGAAGACTTTGGTCGACAATGACGAATTAAAGGCGACTGTGGAAGCTGATGATACATAATCTACGGCTGAATTAGCAGCAGCTTTCGACGTTAGCGTCAAAACAATATTGGTCCATTTGCGTCAAATTGGCAAGGTAAAAAAGCTTGACAAATGGGTGCCCCACACGAACTCAATGATCGCCAGCGCGAAGTACGCGTCGAGACGTGCCTTGCACTGCTCAACAGACACACAAATGAAGGAATTTTGAACCGCATATTAATTATTAAACCTGCGATGAAAAATGGATTCTGTTTGATAACCGCAAGCGCTCAGCAAGTTGGTTGGATCCTGGTTCAGCACCTAAACAATGCCTTAAACGAAAACTTACCCCTAGAAAAGTGTCGTGAACAGTGACCTGTTTGGTGGTCTAGCGCCGGTGTGATTCATCACAGCTACTGCAGCTATGTACTGTGAAGAACTGAACACAATGATGGAGAAGCTGGCACATCTCCAACCAGCATTGGTCAATCGCTCATCTTCGCTGCTCCTGCACGACAACGCGCGACCTCATACTGCACAGCAGACGGTCTCCAAGTTGCAAGAACTGGGGTTGGAAGCTCTCCGTCATCCGCCCTACTCACCAGACCTTGCGCCTACAGACTACTACTTTTTCCAGAATTTGTATAACTTCTTGGCGGGAAAAAAATTCAATACCCGAGAGGCAGTACAAAATGCCTTTGAAGAATTTGTTGCCTCCCGTCCAGCTGATTTCTTTAAGAAGGGCATCAATAAACTGCCACTGCGTTGGCAAAGATGCATTGATTGCAGGGGTGATTACTTCGATTAATACAATACAAATAAAAAATACATGAAAAAAATTCGTGTAAATTTTTTCATACAAAACGGCAATTTCATAGGTAAAGACCTAATATGAAACGCCTAAAGTGGCCGTTTTAGTGGCCCCCTGATAACAGATTTATATCAGTTATTAACTAAGTTCATAAAATTATGTCAGTATCCTGATCTGACAATATATTATTTGTACATTGTTTTATTAGGTTGACTTTTTAAGAGTCAAACATTTGAGAATTAATCCTTAAATTCCATATTATACACTTTTCGTTTTGATATTCTATAACCTAATCTGTCACACGCGACGGCAACATTTGGTAGCCCGATTACACCGAGCGTAAGCAACAGCATGCCAAAAACAACTAGGTATAGTATTTTCGCTTTAAGAAGTCGGTGAATCATGCTTACTTTAATTTGTAAATATGAACACGGCTTATGCGTCATTAGTTTGGCAACTTTGACATTCGTTCGCATGTCTCACTGACTCCAAACCGCGAATAGACTATTGAAAACTGTAACAATTTAACTATGAAAGGCGCCTAATAAGAAAATCGGCTTAATAATTAAACGAGGTAAACGTTGTAAGAAAAAGCTATTAAATAAATAAATTTATCGACCCGGCGGAGATGACAGAGGGCGATCATTAAGCGTCGATGCCGGTTATTGCGCCTCAACGTGCCCCTTATATTGTAGATAAGGGGTGTACGGACTGTGCGACGCGACATAGCTCTGGAGCGAGGCGACAAAGTAAAAGTAACAAGCTAGAGATTACACGAAAAATTTAATCTTAGCTGATTAGCGTTAGGACATGTACTTTCGCAGTACATATATATTTAGGCATATTACAAAGCGCAGCTTTTCTCTCGTCGCAATCTACGTTATTCGTAACCACTAATGGTTCCATTGTAACCACTACTCGAAGGTCGCGAAGATCTTTTCAATGCGAGAAATTCGCCACAGCAGACTTTATCATCTGACCTGAGTCAATATGAGTGTGAACCGACACTAAAGCACCCTCCGTCATCTTTAGTCGTTGTTGGCGACTGGCCGGATAGACTTAAGTTTTTATACCTTTTATATTTTTAATTTAAACGTATTTTCTATTGTCACACATTTGATACAATGACATGTTTTTGACATATTCGTTTTATGCTTATCTCGCAATACAGTTGCCGCTGCAGAACATCTTTGATATCGTAGTTTAGTATTTAGTAGTGTTTAATTCTATCATCTTAGTTTCATTTAAATACAGTCCACTCCCACTCGCTAACAGTCGTCATTAGCATGAGTGTTCTATCCTAAGTCCAAACCGTACAGCGGTCCTATGCGTAAGGCTCAAATCACACCGAAACCGCGCACGGCCGCCGTTGGCCGCTAGCGACCGTCGGCGGCCGTGAGCGGCGTCGGTTGTCTCAAGCGAAACTGTGTTTTATTGTAATAAAGATGAAGTTTTAAATTATGTGACAGTTAGGCAGCAGGGCGCTTACGACTCCAAGTGCGTACTCGCCGCTGTATTGCAGAGATAACGCCGGTTATTTAATGTCACACCGCACTAATATTCGGCCGTTTTTTGTTGGTCGTTTCTCGTTAACTCGGATGAGAGATTCGCTTTACTCCGCTATTTTCATAACAATGATGTACTTTAATGAATTTCTGGGATAGATATTGCACGTAATAAGAAAATGTACTTTTATATTGTTGTCATAACTTATGTTGGTCGCGTTTTCTTTTCCTTTATAGAGTGAATAACCTTTATAAAGATAGAAGTAATAAGCATGATTATTCAGCTTTTAGATATTAACCACCTTACTAATAAAAATATTTAGACAACTTGTTGAATATTGAGAGCTTGTTGCTATCTTTGTCTGATACGTTGGAAAGTCACTTGGTAGACAAAGACAGCAACATTGAGCAGCTTATCCGTTGTGTAAACATTTTTATTAGTAGGTAGGTATAAATGAAATCAGCATAAACTTTTTGACGTGTTACAATTAACAGCTGCTGTAAACGTAACTGATGATGACGAGAAACAAATTATTCCGTAAAATTGTTTCTCAATTCCGAAATTCGGAAAAAATGAAACTTTATTTCTCAATGTCACTCACCGGGAGTTAACAAAAGGCAGGATTAAACGTCTTAAGTTAAATGGGTCTGACACAGGGACACTGATACAACTTTTTTAATGAGAAAAAATATACTTTAGAGCAAAAATAAATTGTTTGTTTGTTCCTGTTCGTAATATCTATGTAACATTGTACTGAATGCAGGCACAAAAGTATGTAGGTACCTCTTAGAAAATAATAAATCGTTTGTTATTAGTATAATGTCTCCCAGTGGTCGAAATTCGACCATAATTGATTTAATATTTAAGTTCGAACTTAACTAGAGTTCTTTTTTTCGAAGGCTACCATACTATACCAAGAGGTAAGACGTATCTAAGAAGATACGAAATAAAAATATAAATTTTGTCTATTGAATGTGAAAGATATAGATTGACAAACGTGACACAAAGTTTGTATAAAACGCACGGTAAAGAGCTTTTCTACCGTACGTTTTACACTGGCAGATTTTTTTATTGATCAAAATGTGTGAAGATTTTTTGAGTACAAAAAGGTCATAAGGAACAAGTAAACTGTTGTGATACACGGCTGCGCGCCAACTAGAAACCGATAAAAACGCAAGTCTGGCAGTCCTACCCTTGAGCAGTTTCCAGCCAGACCGCCCTGAACGTGTAAGAATTTTGAGTAAAAAAAGGTCATAGGACAAGGTCAAGTTATACGTCTCTGTTCTGTTCGTCACCTAATCCTCTTTTGAAAAACGTTGGTCTGGCATGCTCGAACCTGCCAGGCCGGGATAAAGTTACCCCCTGTGATGCTTAGTAATTGGTGTATAATGAGTAATTTTCACTTAATGAAACATGATTTTAATAGCTCTTAACTAATTTAAAATTTGACACCTCATATTGCTCCCACTCGATCCGCCATCATGAAAAAATGGCGATGTCTTTCAATATTTTGGCAATATCTCTTCAGTCACACATTTTACGATAAAAGTATGTTCTGCAAAATTGTACTAAATACAGTTTTCTACAATTTATGCTATATGCATTTTTATGTCAAATAAATAATTTTAGCGCCGCATTCTTAGAGGGAAATTTTATTTGTGTTGGTGATATTTTATAATTAACTATATCCTATTTTTTATGCCCTTTCAGATAATATCCATATCGAGAAGTTTGTTAATAATTATAAAGATCGTCAATTTATGACGCCGGCCATTTTGCATTCACAATAATATTGTATATACCAAACAGTTTTCATGCTCCTTATGACCTTTTTTCCTTAAAAAAATCTTCACACATTTTGGTCAATAAAAAAAAATCTGCCAGGTTTAGAACCGCGGCAGTTTTATATTCCACTTTTTGGTCCCTAGCGAACTGAAGTGGTCCAATGCTTGTTTTCGATGACCTCCTTTTTCGACGCCGAGCTCTATCCCTAGTAGTGTGGTCACAACGCTTTTGCTTCTTATGGATTAGAAATTAACTCAATGCTAATAACGTACGCAATCAAATGCAAACGGCACAGTGCAACAGCTTTGACAGCTGACAGGCTATTATAAAATATACATTGAAATAATTAGTCCAGCCCAGTACACATTTACACATTGTTTTTATATAAGCTCATGTTATATCAAGCACTAATGTTATTCCGTTTACATATTTTTAGGATTCCGTAGTAACTACAATATTCATACAAGCCTTATAGTTTCGCTCTGTCCGTCCGTCCTTCTGTCTTCCTTGATAGTTTCGATAATCTTTAATATATTAATAGACGAAATTTAGTACAGTTTTACGTATAGATTTTACTTTAGACATCAAAAAAATGTACTTTAGGGATACATGTCAAGTGGGGGGTGGTTTTTTTTCATTCTACCTCATCGTGACCGATATGGTTGAATATTTTTTTTTAAATAAAGGTAAGATTTAATACATGTATTTTTTTATTGTAAACCATTTTCGAGTAATCGAATTCCAAAGTAGTTTAGACGAACCCCGATATTTCTAAATCCTTTTAAGGAAAATTATTATTTTGAACAAAATCGGACAACAACTTTTAGAGCAATTTGAAAGAAACCTATTGTTTGTTATACTACGGAACTCTTCTACAAGTCGCGTCCTGACACGCTCTTGGTAAGGTTACTTATTGTAATTTGCGATTTTTAAACGTTTGCCTCTAATGACGTGTTATTTGTATGTGTAGGAATTTACGAAGGTAATATCACTCAGTAATTTCTTCAGACGAACTGCAGTCAGAATTATCACATATTCATACACAAGCAAATTTCATAAAATAGTGGTGCAATAATTAATATCTACTCGAGGCTTTATTAGCCATGAATATGTATGAGCGCCGCCCACGACAATTACTTTGTTTGTGACATTCACGTGCAGAAGTAACGCTCAGTAATACAGCTGTCATCAAACAATAGATGGCGCCCGTAACGAGCGCCGTAGCGCCGTAGCACCGTAGAGGGCTACTAATGAGACTACGGGGCTACGCCGTAGCGCCGGTCGTAGAACAACCGGCCTCTATAAATTGCTTTCATGCATATTTATTTATTCAAATATTATATATGAATTGAAATCTCGTCCACGACTACTGGAATATGGCCGCCGAAAATTGAATCGGGCTGCAAATTAGCTTGTCACACAAACTTAATATAAAATAAGAAGCATAACTTCGGCCGAGGCATTATTTAAGTACACTTCATAAAGTTTCGAGCGGGCGAACTTGCAGCGTATTTTTAATATTTTGCTCTCTTGATGTTTAAAGAAATTGGCTTTTAATGAGTGCACTTAAGTACCGTACAAACTAGCTAGTTTAGTACAATAACGTCCAAGGTGAATTTTATACATGCTATTCGGTAGATATAGCTCTTATAAATATTAGCTTAGCCCTTATTATATATTTTCATATTTTGCGCCCGGACTTCTCGTTTAGCTTTAAGATTTATTGTTTTTTTTTTCTACAAATTATTTTTATATTTATTTGACACATGTAAATAATTAATGACACAAAACCGAAGCGTACCTATAATTAGTTCAAGAGGATATCGATTAACAGTCATTCTCTTCTAGTTCTGTTCAGGTTTTGAGATATCTGGCCACAAACAAACCAAAGGAAGCGCGCTCGGATTCTGGCAACTAATTAAACTGGAAATTGATCGCTTCTTATAAACGAAGAAGCTTTAAGCTTCAAAGGTAATTGAGCGAAAGTTCGCCGTAAATATTGGCCGATGTAACGGAAGCAGGGACAGAAAGATTGTGTAAAGTTCCAAAGTTTTGTGCGAAAGAGATGAAAAGCTGTGGAATAAACCAAAAAGTTTTGCAGAAAAAGAAACGAAATTATTGGTAACAATTAAAAAGTACAGTATTTCCATTTGCTGTGAACAAGAACATCGTTCATGCCTTTTTTACGAGGGGAAATGCGCTTTACATACCCCACGACCCCGGGGAGGGTCACAGGGCTATGTTGGTCCCCGCAGTGCTTTGCACCGGTTTACCACCTAAAACCTCCCGATCACCTTCTTCACGCTTCTTCTTCAACCATGCGAACTGTTGTGACTACCACAACCCCGCTAACGCATTGACTCATCGGGCATCATCTCATTATAGACGGCGCATTGTTCATGCCTACGACACCGTTTCTATATCTATAACTATGGACACTTAAAACCAGTCAATCTGGTCCCGTGGTGACTTCTCGAAGAACTTGTGTTACGGGTACCAGACAACGGAAATATATTTAATACTTTTTATACTATACGTATATTTGAAGACTAGCATTAATTGCCCGCGGCTTCGCCCGCGTGAAATTAGGTTTTAAACTTTCATCCCCTATTTTACCCAACTAGGGGCTGAATTTTAGAAAACTCTGAAATAAGTAAATCATAATTTTTTCCGTACTCAATTTATTTACATGTTATTTATATGAGGCTGCAACAAGACGGCGCCCCGCCTCATTACACTAGAGCAGTTCGAGAACATTTGAACGAGCGTTTCCCTAACCGGTGGATTGGTCGAGGTGGACCTATTGCATGGCCACTCCGGTCGCTCGACCTTAATCCCATGGACTTTTTTGTTTGGGGCTATTTTAAAGAAATAGTGTATCATGGAGAGAATAACACCGAACAAGAACTACGACAAAAGCTCGAGTTTGCTAAGTTACAAATTCAAAATAACAGAGGTGCATTCCGCCGATTACGAGCAAATTTTATTAGGCGGTGCAGATTGTGCGTTATGGTCAGAGGTAGGAACTTTGAACATTTAATGTAAAAATTTGTATTTAATAAAAGTACTAAGGCACAATCGTTGTTTTTATTTCATAATGGCTTCTGAAATTACTATGTAATATGTATGAGAAAAAATCTAATTTTTCCTTTGAATTTATCATTTTATGAAATTTGCACCTTGCTATGAAAAAACGATCATAAAACCAAAACTAAAGATCAAAAAGTAAAGTGTTGTACCTCATTTTAATCAGCATTAAACCGGCAAGTTTTTATAATACAGTGTCACCTTTCCGTAATACGTTTTTTTTTTTAAATGGTGCTCTTAAAGTGAGAAGTAATTTTTTGAAACGCATCAAAATTTACGGAAAAACATTAATTGCTCGTTAAGTTTGATACCAAGAGCTGCAATACATTTTTTGTAGTATTGATACAAAATCGAGTCATAATACAACAGCTTTTTTAATTATTTTTAATCATTTTAACTTTTTACTGATTAAATTGTAAAAAAACTCGGTACTTTCATTGAAAAAACAAAAATAGTTCATATCTTTTCGTGCAATGAAGTTATAGCCATGCTGGAGAAAGATTTTTTGTTGGAAATTACCTCCTTTATCTCCCTGTTTCGTTTGATCCACGACTTTTTGGCCACCCTGTATATAGATTTTTACTATAGAATACACATATTTAATGCATGTTTATGACCTGTTGTGTCACATTAATGTGTAACTGTATGTCTTTATCGCAGGTAAATAAGTGACATTTAAATTGGTAATTACAATGTAGTATTGTCTTTTTGTTTACGTCTAGATGAAATTTGATCTGAAGGTCGATTCTGCTAATCAAATCCTGCAGTACCCCGTGCGAGTTTCTTACGCCGGTTCTTCTCGCCGGGTTAGTTCCCGAACCGGTGGTAGGCAACACGTAGGGACAATTCCGTAAGTGTTATTATTAACCTATATGGAAATAAAACCTTTTCAATTTGAACAAATTTCAATTTGCAATAGGTAATTACGATTATAAACAGTTACGATCCAGTACGGATATGTTAAAACTGAAAAAAAAAGTATTCTCATAAACGTCGACCAAAGTCAAACCCGTTTGTCCAAACTCCACTCATATCGAGATGATTCATTTACAACTCAAACGTAAAATGAAAATGTAAGCTAGGCTGGGACTTTATTGTCCGGAATCCATATGGCCGGGGAAAATTCAGAGCTGTAAAATTAGAACTCTGCGCTAATACAATAGAGCTAAAAATCGAACACACGTGTGTTAGGTCAAATGTCAATGTCATATCTGACAACTCGACACTGGACACTTCGATTTTCAACTCTATTGTATTAGCGCAGAGTTCTATTTTAAGTGCTCTGAATTCTCCCGGGCCCGTCGGATTCCGGATCATATAGTCCCAGCCTTAATTACAAGAATTGGAGTTCTGATCACAGTATAGCGGTATTAAATTATGATAATGATAAATTTAAAAACAATACGACATCTTCATGATGCCGGGAACTATGAATTTTTGCATTTTGAGGCGATTGTATAATATGACAATATATTATATTCAACACGGACAGGTAATATTGTATGCGCACTTTTATACTCAAGTTTCTACTTACAAAGTTACCCTATATTCTTCGCTTATATTATTTAGCTTTGATATATTCGCAATTTAAGTTGTCTGAAACTCCGAAGGCAGCTGGATTAAATTATATACATTTTTTTACTCAACTACGAAGGAATCTTTAGCGACGCCAAACAGGCGACGTTAAAAACAAAGTAATAGTTTTTGTTCATTCCGAAGTCAGGAAGTAAGGACATCTTATGGCACATTAAAAATATATTTTTTTTTATAAAAAATAAAAACTATGACCCGACTACGCAAATTATACAGCCTATGTTACCCGGGCTATTATTACGAATCTATTAACACATTATTTATTAAAAATCAGTAGCGACGGAGGAACAAACATATATATGGAATGGGTGGAACAAATATACATACATAGACTGCCAAAATCATTACCTTTTCTTTTGGCTTCGCCGTAGTCGGGTAATTACTCTTCTAATTAATGATGATAATGTTGTTAATAAATGGCATTTTTTATATTTTTAAGGCTTGCTACACACGTAATTTTATTGTTGTGATAAAACTGTGAAAACCGTCTTGTGTAGAAATCTGCACAAACCGGTTGTAAATATATTTTTTATGTATATCAACAATGAACGATACTTAATTTGCAACGATTTGTCATACACATTGTTGCTAGATCGGCACATCTCGATTTGCACCGTTTAATTGCTACGATAAAACGTTGGGTATGTAGCGGACTTCATAGGGATTGAACTAATTATTTCATTCATGACAAGAATATAAAACTAAAATAACAATAAGCCGCGATAAAATCGATAAAAGTAGGTTTATTTGCAACAAATTAAACTAAATTAAATTGTAGGTATAAGAGAGCCAAATACCTACGACCTACGTCCTAGGGTTTACACAACACAGTACAGTGGCGATGTGTGAGATTCGCGGAACAGTAAGCCGCGTAAGCAAATATCTATTAAGATACAGTACAACAATACTTAGTTTTTATTGCGCTTAACGCCATATGTACCTTACCCACCTTGAGATAATGAAAATCTAATATTTAGTAATTTTTCATTTGTTTTTATTTCAATAAATTTAGGGTTAATTTTGTCCATACAAGCCGGTTAATTAACAGTGACCCTTTATTTATTACTCCTGGCGCATCTCGTGCATTCAACCGAATTGTTTCGTCACAAGGTGTTAGCGCAAGGTTTTGGCTGCATTGGGCACACATTATTGTTTTGTTTTAGTGATGTGTTTTAAAAATAAACATGTATTATTAATATGCAATATTCGTAAATGAAGCCGGCTTGTATGGACGCCTCGCCTGTGGCATATATAATCGGTCAACTGCGAGTCGGACTCGCGCACGAAGGGTTCAATACAAAACGGCAAAAAAACATGTGTTGTATGGGAGCCCTTGAATATTTTATTTTATTATGTTTTTAGTATTTGTTGTTATAGCAGCAACAGAAATACATCATCTGTGAAGATTTCAAAAGTCCATCTATCACGGTTAAGGAGATACAGCCTGGTGACAAACGGTCAGCAAAGTCTCAGTAATAACGGGTATATCCCGTTTTTACCCTTTGGGTACGGAACCTTAAAAAATGAGTTGATTGTACCAAACAATATTTCGGTCGAACTCAACGTTATACTCGTATGTCCTGGTTCGTAGTATAAGTCCCCTATAGTTTTGTGGCGAAAGTTGTGTACAAACAAACCTAAAACCTACTAAATGTTAGCTCAATTTATGATATTGAAAAAGTTTTAGGTGGAAATGTATTGAACAAATTTATTTGTGTTTAGACGTCGGAAAATATACCATACAGTGTGTTTATTTTGTTATTTTTTAAACTTTCCAATCCCGATGCAAATATTTGGTGAACGCTTGTTTAATTTACATCATTCTGTAAATAATGTACAGGCGTACAATTGTTTTATACTTTTATGAAGAAAAAATGTAACAATACGATTGGGAATTGTGAAAAACATTTTTGGAATTTTTAGGTAATCAAATTAAGAACGTAAACTTGAAAAACCGGTTAAAATAATACGATCTATAGTTTAAATAAAGTTGTCATCTAATATTTTACAGTTTTCAGACTATACTCAGTTAAGACATCTTCATACTAGTACATTTGCTACTACACACACAGTTGTGGCTCACCTTAATGCCGATGTGTATGGGGAAGTCGGTGGCTAGCGCAGACTGGGGGTGCAGGGCCGGCAGCAGCGGCAGCGGTAGGGGACAGGACATCATACTTGCGCCAACCTGCAATAATAATTATATTATATATCAACACGTGAAGCGAAGCTTTAAGTACAGCTTTACGAAAATTGTGCGAACGGAGAAGTATACAATTTGGTTTTTGTTGAAGTTCATGTAAACGAAGGTGTGCAGCAAGCTGTTGAAGTGATAACTTCTTAAGGGAGGGTAAGCCGCTTCGTTACGTAACGCGTTACGGCGCCAGTCTGCCTGGCTTCCTTTTCTCTCACGCATACAGCAGCGGTAGGTGGCTCCTCCTCTCTCACTCTAACTGTCACTCACGCTCACGCTAGGCGTATTTTGGACTGACGCTTTTAAGTTATAACTTCTGTCGCTCTTCCCGAGACGCACTTTTTTTTTTATAATGCTTAGAAAAAACAATTATTTATATATACCTATAAAGTTACACACACTACCTAACTTACGCTACCATGCGTTTGTATATATTGGAAATTTCGACATTGTTTATAGAACTGCAAGCATATGCCATTATATAACTTACAGTAATCATCATCATCATCTTACATACAATACCTAATGGAAGCTTGGCGCGTATTCAATTATATATTTCGCGGGCATATTCAATATTTCGAGCGTTGACAGTTACGGGGGGTTCCGTTGGTTAGGTTTTTAAACGGTTTTATTTAGCTTGCCCAGTTTATTTATTTGTTTGGGTCAAATTTAGTAATTGGAATTTTACCCCCTTCCTGATACCAGATCGATCTGATATTTGGTACCCACTTTTTAATCTTGATGACAATACAATAATAAAAAAAAATTATGACTGTAAATCCAAAATGGCCGCCGATACAAAATGGCGGATTACATATTACTTCACAACAACCTCTATATGGGTATCAAATGAAAGGGCTTTATTGGTAGAAAAGAGCTCACTATAAAAAAATAAAATTCAAAAGGGCCGCCGCCACAAAATGGCGGATTAAATCTTTTCCACAAGTACCTCAATATAGGTGTCTAATGAAAGGGCTTGATTGAATTGAGCTCATTCTGAAACAACAAAACTAAAAACTTGAAAATAAATTAAATAAAAAAATATTTTTATGTTAAACGGTTTTATTACAATGAAAATAATGTAGGTAATATACTAAAAGCTAAAAAATAATTCGGTAAGTCCTAGCTACCAGATCGCACCAATCTTCTCATCAATCTGGGGTATTGATCAGACAAATAATAAAATCTTGGGCGCGTGAAACTATCATATATTAACTCTTGATACGCAATGCCCAACGATTTTATTATTTGTCTGATCAATACCCCAGATTGATGAGAAGATTGGTGCGATCTGGTAGCTAGGACTTACCGTATTATTTTTTAGCTTTTAGTACATTACCTACATTATTTTTATTGTAATAAAACCGTTTAACATAAAAATATTTTTTTATTTAATTTATTACATGTAAAGTTAACCACGATATAATGACTTATTTGTAAAATAACACAAACTAATAACAATTACGAGTTAATCATAAATTCAATACGGGAAAAAGCCACGTAAAAACGGCACATATACTTAAATCTCATATTCATTTTTCAGCAACATTTGTAGTACGTAGTCCGTGCAATGGCTCCTTACCTATTCCGTTGAGAGTATGTATACGGGAATAGAATTTTACTACGATATTTGAACATAAATCTCAAAAGCAGAAACGTTACAAAAGTTTTCTATTATTCACAAAGGAGCATAATAAGGGCATTAATAAGGCCCTACGGCGGGTAGGAAGAGTCGAAGAAGATTAAAAATAGTAATTGCATTTGTGTTTAATCGTAGAGCTTATTCCTCGTGGTCCTATCTCGTTTGTGCCACACGTATGTGGTCTCTTCTCTTGGTTCTATTATTATTTGTGCCACACATATTATGTGGTCTCTACTCGTGGTCCTATCTCGTTTGTGCCACACGTATGTGGTCTCTACTCGTGGCCCTATCTCGTTTGTGCCACACGTATGTGGTCTCTTCTCGTGGTTCTATTATTATTTGTGCCACACATATTATGTGGTCTCTACTCGTGCTCCTATCTCATTTGTGCCACACGTATGTGGTCTCTTCTCTTGGTTCTATTATTATTTGTGCCACACATATTATGTGGTCTCTACTCATGGTCCTATCTCGTTATGCTACACATAGGTCACGCGTTTGTAAATTACGAAACAATAATTAACGCATAATTACGATTAACAACATAATTATAAATATTTCCTATGACTTGCTTATGCATAAAATATACTGTGTATTGTAAGTAATACGTGTGTATTGTATGTAACATTGCAGGTAACTGTCCGAGCTATATAATATTTGCCCAATAAATTTATCTACTTATCATATGTAATGTGTTTTATATATTAGGACCTGTTTCACAATCTACTTATACAGCTAGCTTATTTGCATGTTTTGTTTCCGTCCCTCAATATAAAGTGAGCAGCGACAACCGACAGCGACTTCCGAATAAGCTATCTGACCCTTATCATTAGAATTTGAAACTGGGCCTTAGTTTCGGCAATGGAGATTTTCATATTTACTTTTTTCAATCATTTGTAAAAAAGCTTTTATAGCGTGCTTATAATGAAGTAATGTAAGTATCTCAGGAAACTAAGTAGTTTACCTTAACAAAAAATAGTCTAAATTGCTCATTTGCATCATTATTCACCTCGTAAATCAATAAACGAACTATCGGTGAGTCGAAAACAATTAAGTTAGCGATGAATTTGAAAAGCCGGATAAACTGGGCAGATATGCCCCTCTAATATTCCGTGTGGGGCGCACCGCTGAAGCCTTATGAATAATATGTCCGGCCCGGCATTACTGCCGTGACAAATACGACAGACCGACAGACCGACAGCAGTGTGTGTTAATATTTGAAATTTACCAATTATTGTTTTGTGTATGGAGCAAATAGTGTTTTATGGATATTATTTACCAGTCAGGGGACAATTAAAAACAATCAGATTTTTTGCGAAAGGACTAAGATATTAATTATAACCTATCTAAAGTAAAATAAAATATATAACTCTAAGACAAAACAATAAATAATAATTTGCGCCTAAAAAATTAGGCTGTGACAAAACAATTCCGGCCGACGGACGGACACGCCGAGATTAATAAATAAAAAGACACATCTCTATGTATTTGCTAGCCGCTTGTATGAATAAAAACGCACCTTAACTTTATTGAAATAAAAGCAAATGAAGAATAACATATATATTGGTTTTTCATCCTGAGACCTGATGGGATCTCCACCACATCTGTATCAGCAGTAACGGATATCAGATTGAGAGAAGCGCTAGGACTAGCGGCAGCGAGCGCGTTAGATTATGTTGGCAGTTGGGTAAATATGAGGAGGTGAAGAAAAAAGGAGATGCACTTCCAATTTCTATGTGAGAAAGTACCGGCTAGAAAATAGCACTGATTATAAGTCTATAATTTAACGTTTATGTTGATGTGGAGACCCGCAACCATTGTATAAAAACTATCAAACCAGTTCACTTAAAGCTTGCTTATGAGAAGAAAGAATACAGAAAGTACGTATAACCTTTTGTTTTCAAAATAAAATTTACATTCCAGCTAAGTATTTACTGCTCTAAGCAACTGATGCGCTTAGAAACTCCGCAAATATACGTTTGTAAATCCTCATACAAGATTAGTAAATAATATAAATATACCTAATATTTAGTAGGTCTAGGTAGTATGTCTCGTACATACATCCTCGTACAAATATCAAGATTACACTTTACATTACAATACAAATTTGGTATCGCGTGTTCATTAATTTAATTCGTCCATTACCACAAGTTATGGCAATGATAGAACCTGTTTGACAAAATTTAAAGCTTTAAGTAGGTACACTCGAAACACGTAGCGAACAAACATACAAAATAAACAACGGTTTCAGTGTCGAAAATTTAGCTTACATTTTCTTGACTGTAGTAGATTTCCGTATATTCTATTTAATTCTCATCTAACACGTTATGAAGATATTTACGGGGCCACTTTCCCCGCTAGTTATAGATACTTGTTTACATAGTACTGTTAACTCAAAAACATTATTGCTTATTCCAAACCTAAATTAGCTGTAAAATAATTTTATTGCGGATCAAAGAAAAATAAGAGATCCGTGGCCTAGTGGGTAGACCGTTTGATTCGCACTCGAGAGAATGCAGGTTCGATTCTTAGGTTTATCCTGTGTACCATCATTGTAGCGTGTACAAATGAGACTTTTTCAGATCTCAAGTACATTATACGGACGCTCCAACGGTGAAGGAAAACATCGTGACGAAACCCGCACATGGTTGACCCCAGACGTATTGACCAGTCACTCCTCTTGACTAGGCTGACTCTTGTTGTGAGAATGCCGTTATTTAAAAACCAACTGTCCCAGGCACTACAGTATTTCAAGAGTGGTTACTTCGCTCGGAGAATAACTACTGTATAAATCATCCAATAACGGATGAAAAGGCATAATTTTTTTTTTATTGCGGATCAAAATATTCGAACGTATTCTTTGGGTATAACAAATAAAACCTTTTAATATTTACTACTACACATTCTCGATCGAATTAAAAAATGTAATACTCAAACGGAATACTAAGTGGTTGAATAATTCGGAATCAGAAAGTAAATAGTTTAGCGAGTCGCTTCTCGAGTGCTGTCTATCGGTGAAGAAAAATCTAATCGCGCCACCAATCCGCCGATATTAGGTTGGAATCAAGTGTGTTTACATACTGAGTCCGGATTTAAATGTCGATTTTCTCACCCCTTTGAAAATTTAAAGGTAAATACGACGGGCTAGAATTGAATTAATTTCTGTTTGTTACACAGTAACAAACAGTGTAGTTGAGCACCAAATCTTATGAATTTTAGCTCGACAAGCAAATAAAATTTATTAACGTTATCATTACAAACACTTAAGTTAACTTTAGTTTCTTATATACTATGCATATTATTTAATTTTATTGCTAGGAAACAGGAATTATATTACTTGAGAAGGTAATATATTCATGCTAAGGACTTTAAAATATTGTTGAATACGCTCTGTATCATAATTAATTAAAACTTCGACAGTTAAACGGTAAACTATTTTAATAATGTTGTTTACACATCGGTAACACTATTACAATTTATAGCAATTAATAATTAAGTGACATAATGTTATAACTTAGCGGGAATATATTAAAAGGAGGGAATGACATGGAGTTCCCAAGGGTGTAGCTCCCGTCACTGAACAACTTATTGGATGGAAATTTATTATCAACATCAGCGATTGTAAGGCACGTACAAAAAACACCTTAAAACAACTAGTTATTTTTTACCTATCATATAAGGTAGGCAGCATAGTTAATAATAGGTATTACGTATACTAAATATATATATATCTTACTTAGAGCTTGTTTCACAATCGCCTAAAATAAAGAGAAGAAAGATTGTGTGCATTGAATAGGCTCCGAAAGTAATAATCGGCCCGGTCCAGGGCCGATTTTGATTAAATTTGACACAAGCATAAAGTAGACCATGGGGAACGACATAGGCTACTTTTTAATTCGGCAAAATGTACGGTTCCCGCAGAATTTCCTTTCCTGTCGGAAGTCGCGGGCAACATCTAGTAAAAATATTTCACTATCCATTTTACTAGATACAGGATATAAACCTACGAACAGTGCTGTAACATTTATAACATTTGATCCAGCCGGTTGCAATTAAAAATGAGTGTTAAAATTACCGCTTCACAAAAAGTTTGGCCTTTTGATTTAATCAATAGTTAATTAATTAATAACGTTTATTCAACTTTCAGGAAAGAACCGTTAAATAATTGAACCGTCAAAATTATGGAAGCCAATTCCCCTTAATTAATTATCTAAAAGGAGACTTTTATTAAAAACCGTTTAATATATCAGTTTACGGTGGTTCTGTTTTGTTTCATTCTGTAATCATAATACGTTTTTCATCAACGCCCACAAAAACTGTTCATTGAATTGAATTGAAATCCTTTTGAAGTATATTCTATTCGATACATATTTATTTAACTGTTCGATTGGTGCATAATATTTATTTTCACTGTTCATATTTTTACAGGGTTGAAAGCAATTTTTTTTTAAATGATTTCTTTATCTTTGGAGGAGAATAAGAGTGACAATACGACTATCAAAAAGGTGGTTTCCAAATACACAAACTAAAACAAAGGCCACATATTTCGTTGTATGTTACTTACTTTTTTTTATGAAATGAACCAGGAAACGAGCAGACAGATCGCCCGATGGTAAGCGATTACCGCCGCCCATGGACACTCGCAACACCAGAAGAATTACACTTGTAAATTCTCTGGTGTTGCGACTTGCGTTCAGTCCTTAAAATCCCCAACCCCCGTGGGCCTTCGGTAACCTCACTCACTCGGCAAAACACAGCGCAAGCGTTATTTTACGCCGGTTTTCTGTGAGACCGTGGTATTTACCCGGTCGAGCCGGCCCATTCATGCCGAAGCGTGGCTCTCCCACAATTTTGGGTTAACATGGCAAGAATAGACCCAAATTTTTACTAAAATTTGTTAACTAAAATACAGCTTGTAACAAGTTGGGAGTTGGTGATTAAGTTGCAATAGCATGGACAAGTTAGTGTAAACGGGCGGACGGTAAGTCCCATAGTAAGTCAGCTTCAAACTGCACTGTTGCTAATAACTTACAATTATTAGTCCCTGTTCAAAGTGCGTGATGTTATTTGGCTGACATTAAATTTCGTCGCTATTAATAATTACCAGATTTACCAGATGTCACCCGAGACTTCGTGCGCGCAAAAGGTACGGTTACATCGGGGTGCTGTAACCGTACATTTTGCTACGATAAAAATTAGTCTATGTCCTTCCTCGTGGTCTACTCTATAGTTATCTGTGCCAAATTACATCACAATCAGTCCAGTAGTTTCGGAGCCTATACAATGCAAACAAACAAATCTTTCCTCTTTATAATATTAGTAGGTATCCCTAGATATTATATAGATAACTGGTAAGTCGCTAAAAATAATCTATTTTGGAAAACCGGTCAAATAAGATCGAACGAAGAAGTTTAAGCAACATCGTTAGGTATGACTACTTTTACGATAACTGGCACATTATACACGAGTATGGATAGGTTCCTTTCCTTCACCAATCTACCACAACTGGACAACCTTACGAAATTCGACACTAAGGGTCAGTTCACATCGCGACGGTTCACGACGCGGCGCTGCATTTTAAGATAGCTATTGAAAATTGAACTTTATTCAATACACAAAAAGATACACGTTTCATATGACATCAGCCATAAACTGCACATGCGCTGCGCAGCGCGGTGCAACATGACATTCGAACACTTACAATGAAATGTGTATCTACTTGTGTAATGAATTAAGTTCAATTTTGAATAGCTATCGTGTGTGGTATGTGTCGTGTGTCGAAGTGGAGCGCCATATCGCGTATCGTTTCGTTTCGGTGTGAATTGACCCTGAGAAAGAAAAATAACCAGAGCTGATAATGGTAAGCTCCAGCAGAATTTCATAAGAAAATATTACACATTTACGTAAAGTGACTATATTTTTTAATATTAATAACCCAATTTCCTTCTCCTCCGAGTGTTTTCGACATGCATTAATTTAAAAAGTTATATTGCCTCGTCAACATTTTGAATGTAATAAGCTTATTGAATTACAAACAATTTGTGTTTGCGAAATATGATATAATAAAAGAAACAAACTACTGGAGAGTTTCTCGTTTCTGTCTTTTACCCGATTTATTTAATAATAATATCTATGGACGCTTCCACACCACGTCAGTCTGGTCCTGTACTAAGTATCCGAAGAACTTGTATCACAGGTACCAGACAACGGGAAGTATATAGTAAAACTTTTATATTATACATATTTTTAAGATTTTTATTATAAGATACACATATTTAATACACATACATAACCCAGGAACACAGAAAACTTTTTGTTCCCTTGGCGGGATTCGAACCCGCGACCTCCGGCTTGAGCGCCAACGCGCTAACCACTGAGCTGCAGAGGTCGTCGAACTTACGAACGACGATTGTGTTCTATGCGCATAAAACGAACATTCATACAAATTATTTTTTTAATATTTATAAACTTTAAACATACGCCCAAGTATCTTAACTATTTTCGATATAATCCCGTTTCGGTCTACGCTCTGACTCAATCTCGTCCGCGTGAAAATGTGCGCGCGCGAGAGCGCGAGAGAGCCCGAAAATCCAAACGGGATTTAACCGATTATAATATTTACGAGAACTGCCCCCTGGCAGCATTAGATCGTTTTCTCCCGATTTATAAGCCTAGTCAGATTACAATTTCACCACTCAAAAACTCACGCTAACTCTTTGTATAGGTCATGACACGTGACAAATATCAGGATGTTGTTTGTATTTTATATTACTAGACCAACATGTATTATTGACGCCTTCGTGGTCGAGTTGTTTAGACTTTGCAGGCTCTCGACTCGGAAGATCGTGGGTTCGATCCCCGCGTGGGACCAACAGAAAATGTTGTTTTTAAGTCTGGTTAGGACAATGAAGGCTAATTACCTAATTGTTTGACAGGAAAGACTATCCATGCGTCGGGTGAGCACATAAAAAGTCGGTCCTTCGCCTAATATCTCGCCAGTTGTGTCGGTTGTCCGTCCCACTGGGTTACGAGAGTAAAATAAGATAGAGTGCTCATTTATATTGCGCACAGACTTGGGCAATATAAAATATATCCTGCGTAGCTGGCCTGGTTTCAATTAAACCGGCCACCGTCACCGGCTCAATAGGGAGCTATTATTATTGACTATAATATTGTTACACCACAGAAGGAATATCAAATTCTAGCTTTACAGATACCGGTAATGCCTATTCTATGTAAACACTTAGGTAATTAGTGTACGAAACGTGGGATAGACTAATTTCCACACACGCTGCAGTTTCCCCGCGATGTTCATGACTTCTGACATTGTTAGTAATATGCCGTGTTTCCTTAAACAAACTAGTTTGGAATAAGATCCCAACTTGAGCTTAAGGCATAAGAAAACAAGGGGGCAGGTAGGTGGTAAGTAGGTAGGTGTAGAAATTATTCACAAATATAAAATCTTGGCTTGATTCTTTCTTTTTCGTATGACATAAGAATTTAAGAGCCCTAAGGATCAATTTCTACCGAAACGAAACGAAACGGGACATGGCGCTTTTTAAGATAGCTATTCAAAATTGAACTTTTTTCATTCCAGAAGAAGATACACGTTTAATTGACAGTTTGAATGTCGTAGGGTATGAGTCATACTGATGTCATATGAAACGTGTATCTTTTTGTGTAGTAATTAAAGTTCAATTTTGAATAGCTATCTTAAAAATGCAGCGCCGCGTAGCGTCACGTATCGTCGCGGTGTGAACAGAACCTAATGGCTGACTTGCTGTTAGCACAGGGGCGACACTCTACAAATGACAGCTCGAGCACAGACGAATGTCAGCCGTGTTGACGTAAGCCTAAGGTTGACACCGAAATAATTTTAAACGTTGCGTCAGACAAATCTATCATGAATATTATGAAATTATATCGTCAATTATGCCAAAGCACAAAATGACCAGCCGTCAGCCCCGTGAACGAAAGTCCTGGCTGGAAAAAAGTCATGCTCCGCTCGCCGCGCGCACACCCCCCATATCAGCCATGTCTAGCCACGCACACATAGCCGCTAACTGTCATTCGTGTAAGTAATATATCAACCATATTGAATGATGGTTCTTTACGTTAGTAATATTAGGTATTATTACGTACTGGCCACTTTGATTTCAAATATATCTTCTTTGGTTAGGAATTCCAATTTCAAATTTATACCGCTATTTACTCATGCATTTGTGTTTCGAAAACCGTAATTCATTTGTTTTTTCCTCTTTTGTTTTTTTTTGGGTCACTCTGTTTACAAAATGGAAAACTTAAAATATCGTGTTATTTTCGAGTACGAGTTCCACCGTGGCACCAGTGCTGCAGAAACGGCTCGAAGGATTAATGATGTGTATGGCGGCGGTGTTGCAAAAGAAAACACAGTGCGTTTTTGGTTCCAACGTTTTCGTTCTGGAAATTTCGACCTGCAGAACAAGCCCCGTGGACGGCCGGAGACCAAAGTTGATAATGAAGAATTGAAGGTTATTGTGGAAGCGGAACCATCGCAAACCACGTCCGAGTTAGCTGCAGGCTGCGGTGTTAGTGATAAAACGGTTTTAATCCAGTTGCAGCAAATTGGGAAGGTGAAAAAGCTTGAAAGGTGAGTACCTCATGAATTGAGTGCAGTAAACCGATAAACGCGCGTCGACTGCTGCGTTACATTACTCAACCGGCACAATAATAAAGGGATTTTAAATCGAATTATTACCTGTGATGGAAAGTGGATCCTGTACGATAATCGGAAAGGCTCATCGCAATGACTGAACCCCGGCGAACCAGCCAAAGCCTGCCCCATGCGAAAATTGACTCAAGAAAGTTGCTTGTGAGCGTTTGGTTGACTAGTGCCGGTGTCGTTCACTACAGCATTCTTAAATCTGGCCAGACGATTACGGCAGATGTCTATTGCCAGCAACTGCAAATCATGATGGAAAAGCTAGCTGCTAAACAACCCAGGTTGGTCATTCGCTCTAGGCCACTGCTGCTTCAGGATAACGCTAGACCACACATTGCACAACAGACGGCTAACAAATTAGAGGAGCTTCAATTGGAATGTCTAAGACATCCACCGTACTCCCCGGACCTTGCTCCAACAGATTACTATTATTTTCGAAATTTGGATAAATTCTTGCAATTCAACTCCCATGGGCCAGTCCAAAGCGCCTTCAAAGATTTTATAGCTTCCTATCCGAATGGTTTTTTAGTAAAGGAATCAATGAACTACCTATGAGAAGGCAAAAGTGCATAGATAGCAATGGTATATACTTTGATTAAATAAATATATTATGTTAAAAAAAAATCGCCTTTATGTTACTCCTTTACAAAACGCCAATTTCATATGTAATAACCTAATATAAACCTTTCCTTTCGTTAATAATTTCGACTCTATAACGACAGTCCGGTTGGCAGTTTGGTATGCGTATGTATTATTATTGCTTTGTTAGAAAATCCGGAATGAGGTGGGTTCGAATCCCGGTCAGATAAATATTTTTGTGATTCTTTTTACTTTAATTTATCAGAACTCCGAGCAAAGCTCGGTTACCCAGGCACTTAATAATAATACGTCCACAATATTAATATGGCATACATACAACATATTACTGGAAGATAAATCCTACACAAATTAAAACATGTCTTAGCCAGAATACCTATTATACCTTACATTATTATAGCCCAACCATAAAAATCTGGGTTCATTTTATACTCTGTTTTATATTCTTCGTGAACGTCCTCAGAGCTCAATCGAGTTTTCCAGGAAGAGAAGATTCGACGCGATTGAGACATTCTTTATTAAGTCAGATTTACGCAACACATCTCTGTCTATAACAATAAATAAAATCGAAGTTTGTAACTTTAAATTACTTTTTTGACTAAATGCATGTGAAAGTTGGTATGTAGGTACTTACAATAAAAAAATAATTGATTTTTTTGTCTGTCTGTATGTTTGTTCCAAATAATCTTTGAAACGGTTGGACCGATTTTCACGGGACTTTCACTATCACAGCTGATGTTATAAGATTAGGGTACTTTATCTTTTGAAAAGATAGGGTTCCTTTTCCGTTAGTTCTACGCAAACGAATTTGCGGGCACCAGCTAGTTTACAATAAAATGTAAAATAAGTGGAAATTAATATCATTTAAGCTAAATACGAATGCGAGAAACCTTGTCAAATGTCTGAAAAGACCTAAACTTTCTAAGGCGTTTACAAAAAGCTTTTAAAAGTATAAATTATTGTTAGGTACTATAAACTCTTAAGAGTTTATAGTACCTAACAATAATTTATACTCGTACCTGCACTAAAAGGCCTGTGAAATAAGTTCACTTAACTAACAATATGTTAATCTCGTAGTAGCCTAGTTAAGTGATATTTCAAAGTGGAATTAACTTAATTTAGCATTAACAAAGAATGGGGACTGCGGCCGGAGGCTTAGGCGGCTAACACGAAGTTGTACAGCTCGTGCATAACATGAGCACCTGACGTCACAGGTCTGGAGTCTTGTGTTTATGTTGGCAACAGTTCAGACACTCTAACACCCTGTACATTGTTAGTGATTTTAAGCCAATGCTCTGAGATGCAGTTTGAAAACAAAATTTTGAAAAAAAAAGAAAATCATCAATATTAATAACTAGCATTAATTGCCCGCGGCTTCGCCCGCGTGAAATTAAGTTTTAAACTTTCATCCCCTATTTTACTCGCGTAGGGGCTGTATTATAGAAAATTGTGAAATACGTAATTCATTATTTTTTTCGTACTCAATTCATACGAAATATCATGCAAATATTTCCAAGGAATGAAAAGTTTCATACAAACTTTTATCACCTATTTTACCCTCTTGGGGGTTGATTTTTGAACAATCCTTCCTTATGCCTTAGTCATATGAGAAATACGTGTGCAAAATTTCAAATTACTAGCCTGAAGGGTTTGTTGGCCTGTGCGTTGATACATCAGTCTTTACCCAACTTAACCTAACCTAAATTAACCCAACCATTATTCAGGCTTTACCTTTTAGATATTATCTTTTACATATTATCGCTCTACCTTTTACATATTATGTATCATATAGATTTTGTTGTACATAAGCTAATTAACACAATTGGAAAAATATTTGTCTAAGTATGTACTTAAAATTTTTCTTTTTAACATTAAACGTGATCATGTTTATACATGATACAGATGATCATACAGATGAGAAAATTAAATTAAAAAATGTTTGGTCTTTCCCTCACCCTATCGTTTCAAGCGTCGAACTTAACTTTTCATCTTTTTTTTGTTGCTCATCACGCGCGTATCTGTGTAGGTGTTAACTTTTAGGTTTTTGGAAAAAACACATTTTTTTTATTTATTTTAATTCATTTAATTTGATTTGAACACAATAATTGTTTTTTTTTTAATTTTGTGCAATTTGTCCAAAATGTGTGAAATCGTATCTTTAAATAGCAAATCGAATAAAACTTATTTGGGATAACGAATAGTACCCATGACCCCTAATTGCAAAATTAAAAGGAAATATAATATAATGTATATTGATAAGTACCTACATGGAACATTGGGTTTAGCCATTACATGAAAATGTTTTGACCAAGTTTAACGCGGCTCTCACTGCCATCTGCAATGCACTGAAAACGGAGCATTAAATCTTTTTGTTTTTCCTCGTCTTGATTATTTTTTTTTTCAAAAAAGCTGCACTGAGTAAGAGTCCTGGAAACGAGCAGAAAGATCATCTGATGGTATACGGTTTATTATTTACATTAAACACAACACTAAAGGAGTTAAAAGTTTTTTCCCGGTTTTTAAACCGGTAATAGGTACCGCAAAAGGGCTGTCGTTTTTTTAGTGAGGCCGTGGTAATTCGGTCGGGTCAGTCCATTCGTGCCGAAGCATGCTTCAAAAACATTTTATTTACCTAAATAAAATGTTTTTGTAATAAACAATGTTTTTTTTATTTTATATTTACATCGTACTCATGATCTGTTTTCAAACCTTTCGCTTAAAGACACTTTAATTTGTCAATGCCACCTGCTGTATGTTGGAGGGACCTCATGGGAGTGTACCTATGTTTAAAATGATTAAAAATACACCCCATCCACCCCTTTATCTCACCTTAAAGTTGAGTATACTTATTTTACATGCAAAGTAGCTTTAGGGTCAGTTCACACCGCGACTTTCATTCGCGTATGGCGCTGCATTTTTAAGATAACTATTAAAAATTGAACTTTATTCAGTACACAAAAAGATACACGTTTCATATGACATCAGTCATACACTGCACATGCGCTGTGCATGATGATGATGCGCTATGACTGATGTGCAGTGCGATGCAAAATGACATTTCAACTTTTACAATAAAACGTGTAGGTAAATTTATTACACAAGATTATAATCTTGTGTAATAAATTTAATTCAAAGTTCAACTTTGAACAGCTATCTTAAAATACAGCGCCATGTCGGTATCGTTATCTTTAATTAGAAGAACTTTAATTAGATTAGTAGTTTATATTTAGATCTTTTTTCATAAAAAACATCTAACGATGGAAACTCTCAAGGAATTGAGGAGATTATTCGAAATTTATAAACGTTTTAATATTTTTCACATATTTTCTATTTAAGCTATACAATAATTATATAGAAAACTAATGCTCTTCCAATAAAAGACACGATTTTCATTTTTCATTTACAATATCTCAGGTGAACTAAAACTTCTCCGCTAATTGAACGAAAAATTAATTGCTTTTCCATCCGCTCAACTTTAAGTATTCATAACATAGTTTTATTACTTATAGATTGTAAAATCCAAATTGAACATAAATTAGACTATCTTCTACTATCTGGATGAACGTTAAAATGTTACTTTGTTCGAAGCTAATGCTGCAGTGGAGGTGCAAAGTGGAGGTGCAAAGTGGAGGTGCAAAGTGGAGGTGCAAACAAATACATTGTTTGTGATAACAATGTGTGTTTTTTTTACTGGAATAAGACCGGCATAATTAGCTAGAATAATTAACTAGCACATGAATCGCCTGATGTTAAGAATTACCGCCGCCCATCAGATGAACCTAAGGTGCCTGACTTTACGGCCATGATATCACTGCGGTCGAGTCAGCCTATTGGTGCCAAAGCACTCACCCACGGTCATTTATAAACATAAACTAAAAGAAAACCGCAATGAACCCTACAAAAGCAATAGATAATATTTTCACATTACAACAAATTATCAAAGATCAGTTCCATATTTTTGATATGGAATTGGAATTGATACAGATAATGGAATTTACAAGTTGTGTCTAAGAGATTAGAGATAGCCTAAATTTCGATAGACGGTTATGTTCTATTAATTATTGGGGCATTCTCCGCGCAGCTCGAGGCTAGGCATGTCAATGAAAGCAATTACTATCACGGTATCAGTATGTACATAACAACCCACATCGTCTATTACTCCTCTTACAGCTTAATAAGCGAATCTGTTCGGATATATTGTGTAAACAGACTATGTGTTCTGTAATCGCCGTGTTAACTAGTTATGTTAAGGTCAAAGGATCGATTCTAATGGTTTAATAGTTTAACATGTACCCTTTTCGGGTTTTGCAGTCGAAACTGGTTCTGAGAACTCAGTGCTGGACTAACGTATCTACGTCAGTTTAGATACAAACGTACGTAAAATATACATTATATAATAGTGTAGAAGTGACATATTTTATATTATTACGACATTACAGTATTAAATAACACCTTTTTGGTAAAATTGTAAAATATTTGTTTGCTAAAATATTTTAAGAATTAGCGGTTAATACAAGATACATTTCTCTAAAGGTATTTAGCACCTACGATCTTCATGACTTGTTAGTGCTCATGAAAAAGCAACAAAAGATCAGCTCAATGTTAGGCGTATATATCAAATTCTATAAATCAAATAATATAGTTACTAGTGCGTAAAACACAGTGGCATCACATCAAGGACCACAATGGGCCCACAGGTAAAAACGTCTGACTAGAAACACAAGTAACTTGACACCTTTCCAAAAATTCTAGATATTTGTAGGACAGAAAAACATCAGCCTTTATTCACAATGTATTTAATATTAATCAAGAGAACCCTTGTTTAAAGTGTCGGTGGGAGGCCATCAATATTTTCTCCTTTCTTTATGTTCATAAATGATGGATCGCCGTTTGCCGAGTGCAACACGTCATTTCGGGAACACTTACCCGACATCCTTTATCGTGGTTATAAGGTCTAGGTTTCTTTGCACGTTCCTGCCAATTTCTTTACAAAGATGTAGACGCCAATCGATGTGTCATTGGCTGATGGGAAAACTTTTCATTACGTCGATGTAGGCTGGGCTCGAAGATAACAATTTTGCGTTCAAGGGTCCGTTTTTAAATTTACGAAGTGAGAACTTTGTATTATTTTAGGTATCTTTGTTTCTATATTTTTTAGCAGTTTCGGTCATATTATAATAAGTTTACAAGTAATATAAATACTCCATGTACTATCAGGGAATTTTAAAGAGTATTATAACAATATCAAACTGACATGTCATTAACAAGTGGATAATGTCTGGTCTAGTCCAATCATTTTAGGTTTTATCTGCGGAAAAATTCCTAGTGAGCTGAATGTTTGCATACATCTTTATTACGGCAGCGTTGTTATAAAGATGTGAAAATCGACATTGATATCGTGTCGGCTAAAAAAGTTATAAAGGTCAAAATTACGAAAATCAATTTTTCGAATTAGGCGTTTTAAATATAGCCCAAGTACCAGATAGAAGTTTTTAAGACACATACAACATGATTAAAAAACAATGGAGTTTACGCCTTGGTGTACAATACCATACGCGAGTGCATTCTAGTCGCTTTCTTAGCGCTCTCTCGGAAAACGGTTAATTTTATAGAAAAATTCAACATACATTTTTGTAGCTAATTTCACGACCAACAATTTTTATAATGACCTCTAATGACTTCCGAGGAATATGTCGCGAGATATTTGCGAAAAACTGATTTTTGTGACCTTTATAACTTTTTAAGCCGACACGATATCAATGTAGATTTTTCAAGTCTTCATTACAACGCCGTAATAAAGGTGTATACAAAAATTCAGCTCACTAGGAATTTTTCCGCAGATTTGGGTTTAAACTGCCTAAAATAACTGGACTAGTCGTCATTATTAAAATACAAATAAATTATGAGAACACTCTATTGGTGGAAATATAAGAGTTGGCGCGTACAACACAGACACATGCTGTGTACGAATAGGACATTACTTGACGTAGCACTGCAATATCAGTCAAAGATGAAGAGCTACTAGAAAATTTTGAGCGATATTGATCTTCTATACGTTGATATGAAGATCGTAGTTCATAAAATTACCGATAGATGTCAGAAAATCATGAATTGATAGCCAGTATATTCTAGATTTTTAGGTCACCTGGCAGGTGGAAAGTCTCACTAAAAAAATCGGTATTTTTACAATATTATTTTTCAATAATAAATAATACCTACCCCACTAAAATTTAATTGTGCCTCGAAACACATTTTTTTAGCTCTTTCCCAATTTACTTTTACACTGGAATAGGAAGGCCCCGATTAAATGGCATTGCTTTTTTCTCCAACTCCTTAAACATTAAACTACAACATATCAAAATTTCCAATTGCCTCAAACATATTTTTGGGAAAAAATTGTCTGTTAAGCCGGTTTACGGACGATAATTTTACCTGATAACGTCAGCACAAGCCGAACGCTTAGGCCGATCGTGCCTCTCTATCGCTTGATCCGCGCTGCACGCACGGCTCAGGCGGAACGTGACTCAGGAACGTGACAATTTTTCGTGCGTGCAGCCGGCGTTCATCGAACTATAAAACGCCACGTCAAAAAAAATTTACCTTTTCAATAATTTGTATATTGACATAGCCCCGCTTCTGACCAGCCAGTCCAGCAGTGAATATGAATTAGACTTCCTGGTAGGCATACTATAGGTATCTATCAAATTTATGTCACTGCTACACTTTTATTTATGTGGAAATACAATAAATCGAAAATTTACCGATAGATGGATCATTTACCAATCGGCAGTAATTTAATGATTGCAGGATTCCTTAGATAGTAAATTATATTACAAGTTAGTCTATTGTTTTACCTAAATTCATGTAATGGTGTAAATTCAGCGCAAAGCGGACATTCGCAATATTTTCTTTTACTTTTGAAACCTTACTAGGTATTTAGTAATTCAGCTTAAGCTCGGTCGAATACCAACGCACTTAAATAAAATAATGTTTTTCGCAATAAATTTTGAAGGCAAAGTAAAAGTTTTGCAACAATAGCTTTTCATTGGCAATTGGAGTTTGTAAACAGCAGGCTTCTGTTTATAAACTCTTATTACCGATGTATAATTTGTAACTAAAAAATACCGAATTAACCTTATGAATTATTTATTTAGTTACTTAGAAGCACGCAAGCGAACGCAGCTAGTAAGTTGCGTTCGCTTGCGTGCTTCGTTTTGCGTAGAACTAACGCAAACGGAACCCTATTTTTTCAAACGATAAAGTGAGATAAAGATAAAGTGGCCTATTTTACACCTTATAACATCAGCTATCTGTCAGTGAACATCTCGTGAAAATCGGTCCAACCGTTTTAGAGATTAGCCGGAACAAACAGATTAACAGACCCAAAATTAAAAAAAGAAGATTATAATCCCGTATATAGGCAAAAATTAAATAAAAAAGATTATAAGACCGTATGTATATACTTTCATATGTTATTCCAAAGCTGATAATTTAAAATTACAAACAGGCACTTAAATTATATTTATTTGTATAGTTGTATGTATGTATACCTATGTACAATAATGTATAATAGATTACACATAAAAAACTTTACCTTCACTAGAAAAAATTCCTACAAAATTACTTTGCAATTTGACTGTAGGATCGAAATAAACATAATATAATGATACTGCAATAGGAGAATAATAATAATAGCTAACCCACACCGATTTAGGAGACGGTGGCCGGTTTCATTGAAACCAGGCCAGCTACGCAGGAGTTATTTTATGGTACCCAAGTATATGCGCTGTACACACGAGCACTCTCTCTCTTCCTTTACTCGAGAAACCCAGTGGGACAGACCGACCGACGCATGGATCATCTTACTTGTCAGACAATCAGGTGATCTGATCAGCCTGCGTTGTTCTAACCAAACTTGGAAACAACATTTTTCGTTTTTCCAATGCGGGAATTGAACCCACGACCTCCGAGAGCCAATCTCTAAACCACTGGACCACGGAGGCTGTTATAATAATAATATAATTAACAGGAATCAAAATAAATTTATGGAATGGTAGAACCATTCCGATTTCAATTTTATTGTAAGTAGGTAAACAACAAAATTATGTTATCAAAAAAAATTCAAACTACAAATTTATTCCATGATATAAAAAAGCTGTCTTAAGGCTCCCACAGACGTGAGGCCGATCGCTTCAGTTAGAACTGACGTCAGTTCGGCCTGAACGGATTCGAGTACATACACGGAGAAAATCGTATCCGACCGAACCAACGTCAGTTCTGCCCTTAAATTAATAACGCCTAGATAGTCTTCAAACAAACACATCGTACATAGTGAAGCAAGCGACAGACAGATGTAGGCGTAAGCATTACATACCGACACGCACGCAAACAAAACTTTAAAGTTGTGGAGTGTGTACTCTTAAAATAGGAATTATTGTTTTTTTTTATTTTCTTAATATCGTGAGATGTAAAAATATAACATATATTTCATTTTAAACCATCTAAACACAATGTGTGAACTTTATTTATATTAAAGTGGTATTAAGGAATATATTAAGGATTATCTTAATACTGGCAATACTTAAAATTGATAGTTAAAAAAACCAGAAAATATTATAAAACTTTGTCTTAGTTGCAACTATTAGTTAGCCATGAAAATTTTAAAATAAATGTATTACTAGTAACACTTTCACAATTCACAATAGGGCAGCAAGATGGCGACATAATATGATTTCATTTTAAAATGTTTTAAATATTTGACTTAATACAAGTCAAATTGTTCGGACATAACATTTCCGTAATACTTAAGGAACCCATATAATTTCACTCTGCCCGTCCGTCTGTCTGTCTGTCCGCCGCTCTCTGTAATAACTTTATGACAATAACTTTTGTAGCAATTCAAAGAAGACCTATTACGCGTTGATAGTTACGGAACCCTCCTTAGACATGTCGTGACATGCTCTTGGTCAGTTTAGGCTATTATTTTATTTATTAATTGTATTTTTCTGTAATTGTAATCACGCTATCGACTAAACCGAATTATTGTGTCATACATTATTCCAGTAATATGTTTTATAGTAATAGTCTTTAGATTTTATCAACCATAGTGGCTCTAAAGTTTTAAATACTTCAATAAACTTTAATAAATTTCTTTAGACCACGTGCCTTTTTAGGGTTCCGTACCCAAAGGGTAAAAACGGGACCCTTTTACTGAGACTTTGCTGTTCGTCCGTCTGTCGCCAGGCTGTATCTTAACTTTCTTATACCGTGATAGCTCGACAAATAAAATTTTCACAATTGACCGGTTTTATTTTACTCTGTAATTTTATTACCGTTCAGTCCAATTTTATTGCCGCTCAGTCAATCCGTACAGGTCAGAATTAATGTTGCCAACTTAGTTGTTTTACAAAGTTTTACTACTAAATTTTGTATTTTATTCTATCCTTAGTAGGAATTTAGTTGTTAGTAGTGGTTTTGTAGGAAATAGCTAGACAGTTATCATAATATACAAAATGGCCCGCTACTATGTGCTATTATGACACCTTATCATAATAGCACATTGTAGCACGCGTCCGTAAGTCGCTTAAAACTACCGATTTAATTTCTATATACGTAATATTTCCTAGTATATTTTTTTAATTTAATGGTTAAATATTAAAACTTAAAATGTATGTATGTTTGCAAACACAAAATCCCTAAAAAAAATTTTAGGGATTCCTATGTTTAGTAGCTTTTTTATAGTTATCGCCTATCGGTACTCTTTTAGTAGTTTTTAGTAGAAAACGACGCGAGTTTAGTAGTTTCGCAAAAACAGAGTTGGCAACACTGGAACGAATCGCTTCAGTCCATACGGCCGACTGATGCGATCTCAAAATTGCACACAGACGATACGATTTTGCATCCGTTCAGGCCGAACTGAAGGAAAACCGGACCGTGTATGGGGCCCCTTATGTTTTTTTAATTTTCAATATAACTTTACGAAAAACATGATCATTTTAAAATAATTAAAATTCCACCAATACCAAACGTAATACACTTACAATGCTATCAAAAGAATTTTCGGCGAAACAATGCAAATGAAATAATTACTTTCCATGGAAATCAAAATGAAAACTTCAAAAAACACCCGTAAAAACAGAAAAGAAACGTATGAAAACGTATCGCCCGGCTTTGATCAACCCCTTTTCAATAATAGAACGGCCCGGGTGGCTCGGGGACCTTTGTGGCGCAGCGCCGCGGGCGTCGCCGTACTGTGTAATGTGTCCATTTAATTCACTCACAAAATACAAACCGTTTCCACTATTGTTCATTTTGAGGTATCTACGTGGACGAACGGCTAAATTAAATTTTATACCTGCGGAATTTTTACTACGTTCGATTCATTCTTTTGATTATGTAATGGAATTTCATTTTAACAGCCTCAGGGTATGTTTTATCTAAATGGAAAACTATTTCTACAATATAACTATCACTGCCTATTTATATTTTATTAATTTTAATTATTAAAACATGAGTAATTTAAATTAATTTAACAGTGTTGCTCTCTGGGGCAGGTACCCACTACGTGCTACCTACTCAAATTAACATTTTCAATGTTTAGCAGTCTTGAAGAAACTCAAAGCCGAGTCTCGCTTTCTGAGAAAAGTCTTGAGGAAATGCTTGTATGAAGATATGATGGAATATAGGAGATTGTATTGCTCCGAGAAGATAGTCATGTCCCGCCTCACTATCTAAACACTTCACACACGAACACTTTCAGAATTTATCACTTTACTGCAATTCTTATATTTTCCAATTTTAAATATTTCATTTTTGATGTTATTTTTTATCAATATATCAAAATAGTCATTCAATACAAGAAGTAGAAGCGAAATTAAATAAACCATTTAATATAAAGTTTTGCAGAAATATTAGGTATGTAAGATAACAAAAATAACATCATCATTGTTCTATTCATACTGTCTTAACGAATAGAACCACAATATTTCTACAATCTCTTTAATATTTTCGTTACAAAACAAGATAAACGTTTCACAAATAATTAGATCGCATTATTCACAAGTTTATTTTACATAAAATATTCGAAGTTGAGATAAAATGGCCTTCAGTAACTATGATAGATGTGCCAAACAAAAGCAGTGAAAAAGGGCTGCCGCACGCGTTTTTGTTTACCTACCCGCATACAGCGCCGCAGCGCCCCACTCTCCCCCCGACTTAATAAATAACGTTAATTAACACGAATAGTATTTTCTTTAGATAATCCTTTTAATTATTATATATGCATGGATGATTTTGCGTGTACGTTTTTGTTGAATAATGAGGATCAGAAATCGGAATAGATTATGCGCCTAGGATATTAACGAACAACCGAAATATTTATTTGTTTATTAAAAAATCTAAGTGTTTTTTTTTAATGTTTTTGTACTTGTAATATAAATAAATTCTTTATACAGAAGAACTTAACACGACTAAAAGAACTTCAAACTTTTACCACAAACATAAGATACTTAGTAAAAAATTAAAAATACATAAGTACGCCGCTCTAATCATTTTTTTAAAATTACCTATCCATTCACCCAATTTATATGAACACTTGAACTATTTGGAACCATTTTCCTTTTTCAGAGCTTTAAAACAATTTCAGAGTCAGTTATTTGTGCAAAAAGGTCGGATCACAAATTCGACGCTCCTGCACATAAAAGCATCTGACAATATTCCGAAATACCCGATCCAATCTTTCTATAACCGCTCTGATATTAGCCGGCGGTTTACGGCACTACTGGTGCACTAAACACGCGGTTACGACCTATATCGTGATTAGATGTATCTATAAAACTCATGACTCAGTGTATCATCGTAAATATTAGTAGGTTCGGTAGCACGCTAGGTATCGGCGCTTTTGGTCTAGATTTAAAAGGAATATGAAGATGTAAATTCAAATCAATGTCTTCTGTTACAATGAAGCATAGGTACTTTAGATAATAGATACCTTAATCTATCTCGTCGACTGTAACGTAAAAACAGATAAATACTTAGTAAAAATAATATGTATTACTACAAAGGTATCGAACCTAAATCCATTGAAGCATTCAATAATTGTCTGTATAGCTTATTCGTGACGTTAAAACAAACGTTTTCGCCGTTCGCCAGATTGGATGATATTACGAGAGAAATATACCGCGTCAGTAGCAGGGCCAGAACCTTAAATCCTTTGCTGAAACCTATTTGGGCAGAAAATGAAAAACGAGAAGAAATGTTTAATGTATTTATGTGATGTGCGAGAGGTATGGATATATTTCTTTTACACAAAAAGCTAATTTCAAACAATAACATTTTAGAGAAACAAAGAATTTCCCAACTCTTTTGAAACCTAATCCTTTTATCAAAATATTTAGTGAACTGAAAGTCACTGCTTGAATTAACTATAACCCATAACATCTAATCAAATATTGAATGAAGCACTAGTTATTATGGTTTAGTTCCCATTTACACCTCATTCTACCTTGAGTAAATGTGGTTGTTGGTGTTTTAGTTAATATAAAGTTTATTCAAATGCATATTAAACATCTCGATCCATCAAAGGTAATGAGTGTACCGTATTACCGCTCCGACCTCGCCCACAAAGGATTTTTAATTCTATTATCGCTCGCTTTGTTATCACATAATTCTGTATTTGGCTCTTTTGTTCGACACCTCATACAATTTACTTTTCACAATGGCCCTAAGTGTGTTTATAAAGCATACATTCGGAGTCTCTTTCATATCCATACTCCTAAGAACGGTATTTTAAAAATGTATGACATTCGGGCTATGAATGCTCTCTTTGTTTCAAGTGTATGGGATGAAAATTCTTTTTTTGCGTGCTGGAATACTTTATATTTTTATCTAAAAGATGGAAGCTAAAATTTTTATTCAGAGGATAAAGTCATAATGAAGCTAATTCGCGCTTACATTGTTATACCAATACCAACTAGATTTAGATTCTTATAGAGCAAAGCAGTAGATCAAATCGTTTATTCCATGACGAAAATCGAACTTAGGACTTCTGTACCAGCTGGTAGACGACAATAAAAGATGAATCATACAAAATAAGTGAAATAGAATAGGTATGCTCAAAAAAAAATTCTTGGAAACATAATTTAACCCTTAACAACCTACCCGGAGTCTCTCAGACTCCGACAAAATTGTTTTTTTCATAACTAGTTGCATACGCGTTTTTAGATTTCAAGCGTCCCTGTACCTTCCGCCCTTTACCCGCAGTACCGCGCCTGCGCTTGTCGACGCTACACGTGCGCGCGATTTCTCTCTGGCAAGTGTAATGTTTTTTTTTGGAGTCTGAGAGACTCCACGTAGGCACTAAAGTGATTTTTTATAACCACATTTTTTTTTGTGTTTTAGTGAAAAATGACATCTAATGATAGAATTATTGAACAGTGGTTGGAAGAAGAACTTCATAGTGAAGACGACTTACAAAATGAAGAAAATAGTGACGCGGATGTAAACATTGGTGAAGATTTGTGCTCGGAGAGCACTCCGGGTCAGAGTCAGAAATCAACGGCAAGGATGTGACAGATTTAGTGAAAGAAACGACTGAGACTCCGCACCAAAGCACGCAATCAGTTTCGTCGTGAGACGACGAAACTCCCTTGCAGCAATCGCGAACAAGGCCAAGAAAACGAAATTATTTTGGCAAAACCCGATTTCGTTGGTCATCGCCACCAGGTTCTTTTCGCACAAGAACACTGCAACATAATATTATTGAACAAAGAGAGGGTATACAACCTACGTACAGAAACGCAGTAAATTCTTTATCTTCTCCTCTTGACATTTGGTGCCAGTTTTTCACTGATGAAATGCTTGAATCTATTGTGTTACATACCAATGCAAAACTTCAAGCTCTAAGACCAAACTACAAGAAACAAACTTGTGTTCGTCCTTTAGACGTCATAGAACTGAAAGCATTCATAGGTATGTTATTTTATACTGCCATATTCAAAGAGAACCATGAACACTATAAGTCATGGTATAGTACTGATGGTACTGGCAGAGAAATCTATAGATGCATAATGAGTAAAAATATATTCGAAGTTGTATTGAATGCTATTCGATTTGATGATTCATCGACAAGAGAAACTCGACGAGAAACTGATGCGTCTGCGCCAATATCTCAGTTATTCAATTCATTTATTAGGTGTCAAAGTATTTATTCTATTGGAAGCTACGCTTGTGTTGATGAAATGCTCGTAGGATTTCGTGGCAGGTGCCGCTTCAAAATGTACATGCCAAAAAAGCCATCCAAATATGGTATAAAAATATTATGTCTCACTGATGCAAGGACAGGTTATCTTCTCAATGCGTATATCTACACAGGAAAAGACTCCAACGGGTTGAACCTACCCCCTGAATATAGTCACCTAAAGAAACCCACACAAGCAGTAATGCGCCTCATTCCTTGCATAGAAGGAACTAATAGGAACATATGAACAGACAACTGGTTTACGTCTATAGAGCTTGCCAATTTGCTGAAAGAGAAACATCTCACTTTGGTAGGTACCATGAGGAAAAATCAACGAGATATACCACCTGAATTCTTGCCTTCACGTCAGCGACCAGTTGAATCATCGATCTTTGGTTTTACAAAAGACATAGCTATTACATCGTTTGTGCCAAAGAAAAACAAAGCAGTTTTCTTAGTGTCTAGCATGCATCAGACACCCGATATTGATCAAATTTCTGAGAAACCAGACATTATATTATTATATAATAAAACCAAAATTGGAGTTGATTTGTTAGATCAAAGATGCTCCAACTATTCGACGGGACGTCGGACGCGTAGATGGCCGCTGGCTATTTTTTACAGGTTATTGGATATATCAGCCTCCAACTCGTATGTAATTTACTTATCTACTCAACTGCAAAAGACTGAAAGCAGATTCATGTTTATGAAAGGACTAGCTGGAAAGCTTACGAGACCGCACCTAGAACGCAGAGAAAAAATCACGGCGATACAGCGAGACATTAGACTCTCTATTCGTCGCGTACTGCAACTGGACACAGACACACTTCCTGATGCTGCTGAAAGTAGTTCTGAACAACCAGAAACGCTTGCAATCCGAAAGTATTGCTATCTGTGTAATCCTAAAAAGAAACGCCAAACCCAGTACTTGTGTTGCATTTGCAAAAAACCTATTTGCCTCGAATGTTCAAAAAAGATATGTAGAGTTTGCCACGAAAAGTTGTAAAGTCTAGAGCTTGCAATTTTCTTTAAATTTTACCTTTTTAATTATTTTTCCTGTTTAGATTTAAGAGTTGATTGTTATATTTTTATAAATTAATGGAGAAAAGTTCCTACTTTACGTATTTTTTTATATAATAGATCTCATATTAAGAAGTTAATTTTTAGTTTTTTATGTCTTTGAAAGATTTGTGCTTTTTTGATAAATATATTTGATTTTTTAACATTTTGTAATTCTTTTCATTAATAAAAAACTATTAAAATAATATGTTTTTCATTCATTTATTTGTAATTGTTTTAATTTATGACAGCCGCGAAGTTTAATGTATGGAGTCTGAGGGACTCCAGGTAGGTACTTACGTGACCGAAACATGGGGTAGGTAGCTAAGGGTTAAATTAAGATTACAATATTGATAAGACGCACCTAAAATTACCTTATAAACAATTTTCAAGAGGGTAAATATTGGAAACAACCTTTATTGAAACTTTAAATTAAACCTTTGCGCTTTAAATATGGCAGCATTGTCAGAAGACGCACCTCGGGAGCCCCCTACAGTGATTTAATTAACGAGATATGTCTTAAATAGTAACCCCCGGTTTATTAACGGGCATTCTTTACATAAATAATAATTAGATTGCCCGCGGCTCCACCCTCGTAAATATATTATGTCACGGGAATCGTATATTTTCCCGCGATTAAAAGTCGCCTATGTCCTTCCCCGCGGTCTACTCTATATGTACACGTAAAAACTACTTAATCGGTGATCGATTAAGAAGTTTTTACGTGAAACCGTAACAACCAAACAAACTCACATGTTCAGGTGCGTCGCTCGGGTCAGGAGTCGCGAGCCCCGACTCGACACGAGATGACACGAGCGACTGCATTTGTAACTTCGTACTTAATCGATTAAATTTCTGATGCGAAATTGTATTGTTTTGTATTGTTTTCATTATCCATTTTGTTCGGGACATTGTTTCCGTTCGCGAGGCTCGTAAATTATGAACTGTATGTTTTCCAGCGAGCCCTCGGGCTGGGCTAAAGCTGTGTTAAAACGAAATGAATACCGCCAATCGAATGCGCGCGATGGGAGCCATGTCAATATTTTAAATTTAAATATCACATGGAAATACAGTTTAATATTTATTTAACTTTACTCCATGTAACATCCATCTCTGTGTCGATTTAAACAAGCCAGCTTGTTTCAAAACAATAACATATTTTAACGCCACTTATATTGTATCATTTTTGTGATGATAATTGAGCATCATCAAACTTACATATTCAGATTTTTTTAGTGTGAAAACAAAAAAACATGACCTATAGATATTAGATAAGCATAGGCATAAGTAATCCTTACTAGAAATAAGTAGATATGTATCCAGAATTTAGGTAACGTCTAAATGCTTATCTAGAAGCTAGGTCTAAGGAATAAATAATAGGTATAACTAATAAAGATAAAATAATAAAGGACAGTGTTGAAATTTATTTTATGAAACTCTTTAAAGTAGAGCAACATTATAACATAATACCTGCCTACAGTAAAAATATTTTTTTATGGGAAATGTTATATTAAAGCCGTGAAGAAAGTCCAACTTTAATATTATTATTAAAACACAAGGACAACTTGGCGATACAAAATATCAAGTAGCAGAGTTTGAGGGGAAATTAAAAAAAGACGTAACAGCTGTAGGTGCCTTAATTAAAATATCCCAAATACAACCTTGCTGGGCTTGCATATTTAAAGCCCGTGGCTCAGAGCTCGTTAAGACGAAATTAAATGTTTATATTATACATTTACCTCATTCAGGCATTACCAGATTGCAAAGGAAAGTGATTTTCAAGCGTTAGTAGGTATGTATAATCTCTTTGGCGCACCGATTTTAGCTAGACAGGTGCGGTTACATCAAAATCGAAAAAGGTAGTAAGACTTTTTGATTACATGACTAGGTATGATTGTTTTATTTCAGACGGCAAATAAAAATCGATACTTTGTGATAAGACGTTGATGATTTAAATAAAATATCTTTTAATTTTCTATATTTTTAAAACTATTTTGTGATTTTTACTCGTGTGGAGTATCGGCAATCTGCTAAGTGAATAAAAGTGGGACTCAACAGGTAAGGTTGGCGTGCGGCCAGGCCCACAGCCAGTAACAGTTTAACACTTTAAGCCCATAATAGGTATTCAATTGAACCTTCTCCGAATGATATTTAATCGATAAAGTATTTATTGATATGTGTTTAACGACTCTTTTTATTTTAGATATTATCATCAAAGAACTTATAAAGATTAAAATATTGTTATAAACACTTACGGATTGTGTCGCGGTACACTTTTTTTCCCGACGTTTCGGCTACTTTCCAGCAGCCGTGGTCAAGGGAGGACTGAGGTGTCAATTGTCCTATTTGTTGAAGTTGTTGTTGTTGTACCCGAAGATTCTTCAATTATTATTTGTGTTCCGATCCACGCAAAACATACTAACAGTATCTTGAAGCCGGGGAGGTTTTAATTATAGTGATTTTAATAAGGCAAACAGCTACAACCCGTTTAGGTTGTTGTTGAAGGATTGCTGATATTATAAATCAGTGTAGGCAATGTTTTCGACGTGAAATTAAAGTCAATTATATGTAGGAGTGTATCAATATGTTATATAAGATAATAAATATCGTGCGTTTCTGATATTTTTTAAGTTAGGCATATTTCTATTTTCGCAGTAGGGTACGGCTAAGAAATGAGGCGATTAGTGCGCAGTGCCAAATATATAGGCTTACAATAGAATATTACGCTGTAATGTCAGCCTGGTGTACTATTTCACATCCACATAAAGTACTTTCTATCTTAACTTCGTCCTATTTTTGTTTATTAACGGCAAAGAATCCAATAATTAAACAAATCACTTGTTACTTCATAACAGTGTACCTATAACGTGTCGAATAAATGAGTGATAATATTTAAGTGTGGATATATGTATATTGAGTCCCTTGATCCCTTATATTGAGTTCGCATGAAAGTAGCAGCTCTAAAAATGTTACTTTTGACTACCATACATTTTTATTTCATTTGCGTATCGTGAAAAATGTTGCCAACCCTATAAACAGGTGTACGTACCAGCTAAAGTATTTTCTATCTTTAACTTCGTCATTTTTGTTTATAAACGGCAAGGAATCCGTTGTGGAAACAGAGCACTTGATACTTCATAACAGTATATAGTTCCACATGTCGCTACATGATTGCTAGTGGTGCTGTGTATACCGCTCAAAATGCATTTAAAAGTTATCGAACATCAGCAGAGCAACAATCGTACGTAATACGATGTTTTTCAGCGATTAGCAACCGGTCGCGCGACTACTGCGCGACCGGTTGCTGTCTGCAAACGATCTGCTAAAGATACATGATCAGCTAGCGGAAGTGCCGACAGATGTGTCATAGCGCACGGGCAGACAAGCGGCGCGCGACACATTGTCCCGCCCTACCTCATACCGTATCGGTGTCGGTAGCAGTGTCGCGAGGTTTTTTTTTTCATCTCAAAAAATGCCCAACGCGCTAAAAACAGATTTCACGTCAAAAATATATATAGTATATTGATGAATGTCACATAAATTAAACAAATAAAACATTAAAATAGACAACAACGTGAGTATCATTAAGTATAATTAAATTATACACAAATATTTAAACAAACAAGACACAACAGGTGAACAATAACACTTTATGCTAATATTTGCAAATTGTACCAAAACATTGTGCAAAAATATTAACATTAAATCACAATTAATTGAACAATTGTTTTATTGTATCAAAATTATGAGAACATGGAATATATTAGCCTAATATTAAAATAGTAAATATTCACATACATATATTATGTTCTGTTGATAGATTGTACCTACCCTCAAAGCAAAGCTCGGTTACCTAGGAAAAATGCGCAGTTTCCCATGGGATAGACATACCTAGATCTACCTACGATTTTTCTCCCAAAACTCCCTTTATACTAAATTGCATGGTAATACTTGCAGCCATTTTCGAGAAACTGATTATGTATGTACAAGTTTGTTTCGTTTTAAGTATAAGATTAATAACAAAACCGACAAGTGCGAGTCGGACTAGCACACGAAAGGTCCCGTACAAAACGGCAAATAATCACGTTTGTCGTATGTCGTATATTTATTTTATTATTATTATTTATTTTATATTTATTTTATTATGTTTTTAGTATTTGTTGTCATAGCGGCAACAGGAATAAACCATGTGTGAAAATTTCAACTGTCCAGTGTATAGCTATCACGGTTAAGGAGATATAGCCTGTTGACAGATAGACGGACTGACAGCGAAATCTCAGTAACAGGGTCCCGCCCGTTTTTACCCATTGGGTACGGGCCTTTTTTCATTTCTCGTCTTCATAAACAAAATGAGTACTAAAATAGATAATTACGTACCTAAATCAAACTTTCAAAGACTTTTGACGCCATAATTTTTTATTCGACTTATTTCTAGCTAGGCACACCGCAGTAGACCCACCGTAAGAGCTACCAAACTAGCTGCAGGTTAGGCCATCTTGCGCAGACCTGGGTAAAAGTTAACCCAGGGTTATAATATCATGCCTTCTCTATCATAAATACGAAGAACGAGAGGGATAACATGACATTTAACCTAGGGTTAACTTTAACCTAGATCTGCGCAAGTGGGCAAGTGTAGTCAAATAATAATAAATGTGACCTAATAATGCCTCACGTTGAGGAGCAACCTGTAGCCCAAGCAGGAACAATGATGGTTTTTAAATTCGTGACATCTGACAAATTTTTGACACGACAAGGACCGTCGGGCTACCAAGCGCCGCCTGGTGACAGAAAAAGTATCGAAAATTCTTATTGACCGTTTTTGATACTACTTACGTCACCAGATGACGCTTTGTGTGCGTTGGTCTGCCTCCTAACGGCAGAAAAAATATCAAACACCCTCATTGACAACTACATATTCGTAACGTCAATTGTATGGGTGCTGTCATAACTTTTATACAATTCTCTTTTGATAACGTTACGAATACATAGTTGTAAATTGTTCCTGCTAACCACACTGAATGAGTGATTGAATGAATGATTGATTTATTTTCTAGGAAATTCGTTACACACAAGATGTTATTATACAGTATGGGTCACAGTTTCTGCCTCTAGGGCGTGGAAATATTATTAACAATGTTAGGCTGGGACTATAATATGATGCGGAATCCGGCGGGCCCGCGGAAATTCAGAGCACTGAAAATAAAACTCTGCGGTAATACAAGAGAGTTGCTAATCGAAGTGTCGAGCTGTCATATATGACATTAACATTTGATTCGACCCTTGTGTGTTTGATTTTCAACCTCCAATATATTAGTCTAGAGTTATATTTTCTATATTCTGAATTTTCTCCAGCCTTCCGGATTCCGGAATATAGCCAAGCCTAAGATTGTCAATAATATTTCCACACCCTAGAGGCAGAAATTGTGACCCCAGAGGAGAGTAGAGAGAGTATTATTATATATTATTATTATCCTTTTCATCATCACCAGAGACTGTTGATGATGAAAACCCTGATTCCATTTTACACAGTATACGAATACTGTGTTAAATGGAATCAGGGGATTCGTGGGTTCGTTACTGGAATTTAAGTAGGTATACGAATACCTACATAAATTCCAGTAACTTTTATCCGCAACTTTTTTCGTAAATTATAAAGTAGAAATAAAAAAGCCATGTGGTGTCGTGGGAGACCGGATAGGAACGAAGTTCCTTATTATAAAAATATTAATTTTAAGTTTTATTCGAGGTATAAAGAAAATAATAAAGACTATACATACAAATCTTACGTTACGGATGTTTTTTTTCCGGCTAGGGTACCACTCCTCATCGCCCCATAAGTAACTTTGTTCCAAAAAAATTCGCAATTATAAAGTAGAAATATCAATGTCATATTGACAGATGTCACAAGCATAGCCTATCTAGTTAGTTTATTTTAGTTAGCCAAAAGGCTATGTATAGTGTAGACGTATCTGTGTTAAGCATCTCTCTCATAAGCACCAATAAAGGAGAATATAACAATTGTTGCTGTATTATTATTATCACCACTCAAGCTTAAGAAGTATCTGTAAAACCCAAGACGTCGTAGTTCTCAACAGCGTCACGGCGAACAAAGTTTTTCGGTTTTCACGTACGTACAGTGTTTATATCTAAATTGTTTAATTTGTCTCCGCGCCCTTTTGTCCCTAGATCCGAGTCGCTTACTTAATAAGTACCACTATGGTTACATCATTTATGTAGATCGATTTAGAAGTACCTAAATTAATATTAAATATAAAACCAAATTGTATTAACAACAATTTTTATATAAAAGAAACTATAACCCGACTACGTAAATGATATAGCCTATGTTACCCGGGCTATTTATTATACGAATCTCACCCTTATTAAAATCGAACCCGTAGTCTAGGCGCTACGGAGGAACAAACATACATGGACTGTCAAAACCATTTCTTTTGGCTTCGCCGTAATCGGATGAAAATTCGGTAAGCAGGTACCTATCTGGAACCCGCCTGCACCTAGACATTTTTAGGGTTCCGTAGTTCACGTCTCGAAACCCTTATAGTTTCGTCATGTCGTTGATTTACTAACCAACACATAAATAAGAAATTGTGTTGTTTTAATCTGGGGTCATTCGATTGCCATAACCTTACGATATGAGAGAGAGAGAGAGAGTTCTATTTTCAGTGCTCTGTTTTTCCCCTTACGGATTCCGGACAATACAGTCCCAGATAAGACGCTGTGTAGACGTACCTTTCATAATATTTTATGTTAGATAAGTATTACTACTTTTTACTTCCATACTTACTATTATTACTTACTTACATACTTACTATTATTACTTTTCTAGTTTAAGACAGCAACTAGTCGTTAAGAACCTGCAGAATTACTTTTTTTACCTACAAACTGCCTACTAAGAAAGTAACATTTTTATACCAAGTTATTTATGAACGTGTGCATCCCTCAATGTAAGAGGAGTCTCTTGAGGAACACTTCCCGTAACTTGACACACTCCTTGTTCTATATTCGACATTTAATAACCTCTTCAATATGTCCTATCCTCCTATATGCTGAAATCGGTAACAGATAAATTCATGCGCAAATCTATATTTATATAATGATATGATATTTCGTATGAAATGAGTACGGAAAAAGTAATGAGTTAAGTATTTCAGCGTTTTCTAAAATTCAGCCCCTTGGATAAAAGTTTTAAATAAACGCACAGGGCAAATTCTTAATGTTAGAAAATTTCGCATACGTTTTCCAATGAAATAATGAGTTACGTAATTCAGCGTTTTCTAATATTCAACCCCCTAAGAGAGTGAAACAGAGGATGAAAGTTTTAAATTATTATAAATAAATCGTTTAAAATCCAATTTCAAGCGGGCGAAGCCGCGGGCAAATGCTAGTACTATTATATATTTATATTTGCGTATTCATTTATAACAAGATGTTGCCCTCGACTTCGTACGTGCAAAAATGATATCTCGAAGGATCCGTACATTTTGTTGCAATAAAAACTTATGCCTATGAGTTTATTCACAGCCTAAACAACTACCATACCAAATTTGACCAAAATCCGTTCTGTAGGTACTTATTGCTTGAAAAGCAACTAACATCCTTCACACATCCATACAAAATACCTACATACGCACTTATACAATTATTAAGGATATAGCTTTCTATCTTTGTGGGACTTTAATTTCGCATTTCTATATATCTGAATACATAAATTACTTGCCGATAGCGCGCCCGCGCAGTCAGGTTGAAGGTAATTTCAAATTAACAGCTTTGCACTAAATGCAAAATATTGTGATAGTATATATATATACGTACGTACGGTACCTACACCAAAAAAAAACAAACTTTTGTCGTTCTGTTCGTCTATCTGTCGGTCTGTTTATTCCGGCTCATCTGTGAAACGGCCAGACCGGACAGCACTTTAACTGCCAGATAGCTGATTAAGGTACTTTTATCGCAGGGTTGGGTTTAAAAAAATAAGGTTCCGTTTCCATTAATAGCTCCAGGCAAACGAAAACGCCAGCTAGTCTTTATAATATTCGATAAATGTACGAAAACATTGTCTTCTTTTTGTTAAGAGCACACGCAACAAGTCGGTTCACAAAGGCCGAGGTTGACAACAGGTAGGCTGGCGGACCGCCAAAGCGTTTACGTGCCGCGAGCTTACAGCTGTAGCTTTTGTCACTGACAAGTAACTTTGAAGGAAAGCTCATACTTTTCTCTCGTTTTTGTTTTGAGAGCCTAAAAATGGTGGCGTTTTAAACATTCGTGCGAAAGTTTGTAACAGCACGTATTCATGTACCGTTTTCGACGATTCTGTTTCCGTTTTATTTATGTATGGGCGTTTGTATTTGGGAAGAGTAAATAATATATTAGTATACGAAATACCTATATGATGACAAAAGGCTTATAGCAGCCAAGGGGATTGGGGGGAATGGGGGGGGGAAGGGCAACCAAGATTCTTATTACCACGAAAGACCAAGTATTTAATACAAAAATTGATGTCAAAAGGTTTTTTACATCAATTTTGATGTCAAAAAAAAAAGAGATAATAATGATGATAATGATGATGATAACACGGCGTTTACGGGGTAAGCGAAAGCAAGCTTAGGTACGGACCAACGTCAAAGAAGTTGAATATGTACAATGGTTAAATGCATTTTCGTTTTACTTAAAACATTGTGTGAGTTAAGCGAGCGTGTCATTTGGCAGTTTACAGATTTTATTACCCGTCTCCGCTCTGCTCCACGGCCACGAAAGTAACTCTCTTAAGCGTATCCCTGGAACTTCAATTGACTTACCCTATGTCTGAGAGATTTCATATTTTGAGTTACATTTGTGGAGAAACGTTTCGTATTTTGCTCAGATATGCAAGTTATAATGTAATTGATTTATAAAATTGCCTAGTAAGTATAATAATTTTGTAAAAAAAAGTTCTTAAAATTTTAGATCTAAAAGAAAAGGAGGAGACATTAATCGAAAGGAGAAGACACAGATAAAATATATTTGTATATAAATTATTAATAATGCCTGCGAAGCACACGTCAAACACAAGCATGCATGCACAATAACATGATAGGTAGGTAGATTGAACCTGATTAGACACCAACAAAATTACAATTTTCAAGTTTTTTACGAGACAAACAATTTTGAAATTTTAACACTCTTCCAATTTTCTTTTTGAAATAGGCAACACAGCTAAGTATGCTATCCCTCTTAACTTAAAAAGCCTTTGAAAAGAAGCGAAAAAATTTGGAAAGGATAAAATTTATTTCTATCGTCTGAAATAAAAAAATAAGATTGCACAAGTCTGTAAGGAAAACGAATTTTTAAACGTAGATTGGGGGTTGATATTTTCTCATGTACTCCCACAAAATAATTTCTAATAGCAAATCGTCGCAAAAGATGTGCATAAATTGTTAAGGCTACCTACCAGCTTATTATTTAGGCCACCACTGGACGTCACGACTCTCATACCTGTAACAATAAAAAACTATTAATTTCATCTACTTATAGATAGCCTAGCTTTTTCTCCACCCGCGTAAATATAGTATCGGTTATCTCACGGGAATACTGTACTTTTTCGGGATAAAAAGTAGCCTATGTTTTAATCCAGAACCTAAACTACTACCATACCAAAATTCATCGAAATCCGTTTAGTAGTTTTTGCGTGAAAGAGTAACAAACATACATACATCCATCCATCCTCACAAACTTTTACATTTACACCTCTTGAGCGTCGCGCTCTAAAACTGTCAAGCAGATCAAGTGTCGAGCCTTCGAGGGTGGGGGGGCGATGGGTTCCCCGCTTTTTTATTTTGCAAGATAATATTGATAAATTTTTGCTAAAACCTATGCATATAACATATATTTAAAAACTAGAATAAATTCACTATATGACTATGTCACTGTAAATTTAAAAATACTAAATGAATACAAGCAATCTTGATGTGAACACAAAAAACACTTAAGAGTCGCGCGGCACTATACGGCAGAAGGCATCCGCGCTTGCTTTTTCGATTTTCATTGATAAATTGTTAGTGAAACTTTGGTATGTTATATATTTTTGGAAACTAGAATAAACATTCTACACATTTCATAAAAAAATTTGCAAGAAATATAACGTTTAAAATGCAAAATATCAAATATAATTTATAGTGTCGGTTTTTGAAGCAAAATTATGGCGAAATATTATGACACACATACCAAAGTTTTTGTTTAATTAGTTAAATATATGTTCAAATAACGATTTATATAAAAAAATTCGAAATCTGTAAATAAAATTAACTTATACATCAAATATTGCAAATGACAACTGGTCATCAGTCACATATTTTGTAATCTGACCTAATCTGGTTGTTATTTATTCCTATATTCGAAGCTTTATTTTTTAATGTACGCAGTCAAAAACAAAAAGCTACATGGCCGTCTTTAATGCCTGTACAAAAATAAAAAGTAAAAACCAGAGACTATAAACCATATAACTTTAAATCATACGACACGGAAAAATCGACCTTTCGCGTGCCATGTGACAGCTCGCGACGCTTGCAGGGGAAGCTGTCAACGTTGTGGTACAGCGAGCGAGTAGGATTGCAGCCAATAAATTAAAATGATTTCGCTTCTGTAGCTTTCAAATAGCTTAGTTGCATTTATAATAAGTAAAAATGTATAGCAAACAACTAACAAGGACAAAGAAAATTAAGAAGCGGAGAAAAACACGGGCAAACGGACCGGAGCGGGTCTATTTTATTAAAGAATTAAGACTCCTTTAATTTCAATGGTAAAAAGGGATTCAACAAAGCGCCTTTTTAACAAGAACTCCCGGTCCTTCTTTAGTGGATAAGTAATATTGAATAATATCGAGCTTATCCATTTCGTAAGTTTGTTGGGGTTTAATATCATTAAGGGAACAAAGCCGCTCCGTGCGCCCGAAATGATCCGTGACGACAACTCGGCGGTATCAATTTAAAATATTTACCCTTGTTTAAATACTTGCCCTCGCTGGCCAAAATAAATGCGCTAAAGCAATTAGTAATTTCGACGTTTTAACATTGTTCTTGTTTTGAATAAGATGGATACCTTCTGTGTGCTTAGGTGCAATGTCGAAGGTATCTGAGGCTGACAAACAGCGGTTCTACAAAAATCGGTTAGGTAAGGAATTATTCGAAAATTACATTGTTATCATTTTATTTAGATTATATAGATTTTTTTGCTAAATCTGGATGAGTTAAAAGAAGATGGTAGTGTACCACTTTTTTATTAACTACTTTCTTCTTGATCTTTAGTTCTTAAATCTTACAATAATACAGTTTCGATGCAGTATTGATATATTAAAACAGCAAAATGGTATTCTCATAAACGTCAAACCTACGACAAACGCGTTTTGATTGGTCCTCCAAGAAATCAGTTCATAATATCAAGACGGTAAGTTTATTATTAATTGAAAATAAATTGAATGTCTAAATGTCTAAGTTAAATACGAGAATTGGTTAAGATTAAAAAGGATACGTGCTGCAACACATTTCGTTTATCAATAAATAAACTTACCAACATATATAACATCAAATCAATAAAATAAAAGTACTATGTACGATCAAATCCAGCTTTGTGTTCTTCGCATGAAATATTAATTATGATAATGAAACCATAAAACACTCACGTGTGAAACATTTCAGCGGGAACTCTGAACACTTTTTAGTGCGACAAAACTTTAGCAATCACTCAGTCAGACGCAAAACTCTCTGCGGTGTCTGTAATTTACTAACGACGTACCTCGCGGAACTGAGCAATGCTTTCGGTACATTAATTCTAAATACGACTTCTGAAAATTCGCAAATTAGTTACAAAGTATTGCGTGTGTCAACGCAAATTATGAGTGTGTTCGGTGGTTTGAACACCCACCATATTTTATATTAGTAGCTATTCGACATGTTACTTCCTACTAATATAAATAAAAAATATAATTTTTAGGAAAGGAAAAAGGAAGTTTGTAACAATGATTCTTCATATTTTATACGGAAAGCATATTTCATACTACAATGGGGAACATGCATAGTTTTGTCTGTATGCTTTTTAAAAGTACATAAATCCAGGAAATATTGTCTCTGCAATGGCATATTTACGATCAAAAATTGACGAAATAATCACAAAAGTGGGATCGTTGGAGAGCATTAAAAACGCTTATACAAAATTACGCACAAGCTACGTCGCAGCACTTGAAAATGTATGGCGATGAATACAAAATTGATTTTACTATCTTAAACACTGCGTTTATGTATATTGTATTACCAAACCGACAAACCGTGTCCTGACAAACTGTGACGCAGTTTGGCGGGTTTAATATCGTAATAAGATGTTTATTTGCCAATAAAGATATATTTGAAAAAAAAAAAAACAATGCCACAAATGTCATAAGGGTTTGAACACTTAATTTCGTTTTTCAACCATAGCAAAAAAACATCGTCGTTTTTTTTGCCCATTTTAGACCTCTAATTTTTTAATTTAAAAAGTATATTACGATATACTTTCGACTTAAGACGTAGTAAAGTACATTACGATATACTTTAAGACTGTCTTTCAGAAAGTAAATGGGAAGAGAAACATTTTTATCCAACACGAAGTAAGTAAGTCGCAGGCTCAAGCTAGTTAGCAATAAAACAACATTACAACAGTATCTTACCTTACAGGACAAATTCTAATCTCCAATACGTACAGTCGCCAGTTTCACTTGGCAATAAGGTACAAAAGTAATACACCGGAACTGTCTTTGACTGTACGCATTGGAGATTAGAATTTGTCCTGTATGGTAAGATACTGTTGTAATGTTGTTTTATTGCTAACTAGCTTGAGCCTGCGACTTACTTAATTCGCGTTGGATAAAAATGTTTCTCTTCCCATTTACTTTCTGAAAGACAGTCTTAAAGTATATCGTAATGTACTTTACTACGTCTTAAGTCGAAAGTATATCGTAATATACTTTTTAAATTAAAAAATTAAAGGTCTAAAATGGGCAAAAAAAACGACGATGTTTTTTTGCTATGGTTGAAAAACGAAAATAAGTGTTCAAACCCTTATGACATTTGTGGCATTGTTTTTTTTTTTCAAATATATCTTTATTGGCAAATAAACATCTTATTACGATATTAAACCTTTCTTTCTTTTCAGTCTTTTCTTTCAGTCTTTGACTGTACTGATATCTGAGAGTCGAGTACAATTATTATGTAAATACTAAATATAGGTATATTGGTATATATAGGTATATATAGGTATATAGGTATATTGTATTTTAAACAGTGCCTTTGCAAAGAAAATCCTTGTCGACTATATGGGACTTTTTTACTACCTTTATGTATTTGACAGGTTTAAATATAATAATTATATCGTTTATAATTACGTATATCGTAATTATAATTAAAACTTGTATTTACTCGATATTTTATTGTATAATGTTATGTTGCAATCATTGTTTGTCAAATTAATATGGAAAATTATTTTATATTTAGGTAAAACATTTTCTTACATACATATGTATGCAGCACTCTATTTTATCTCTCGAAATATTAACGGCCCAACTACAAACTTCTTCTAAGCATACTATAATATCAGTATAAAACGTAATAGGTATAACAATAAAACAACAAATATTTTTAAGACATCTGCTATCTAGGTTACTTGAAAAGATATCTTAATCTTCTATTGAAATGAAAAATGAATTTATACTCGTATCAAGAGCGTATTTTACCCGAACAATTGTCACGCGAATTTTATATAACATATGGTACGTGAATACCATAATCCCTCACGTAAGAGGCTGTCTTAAGAGTAGATAAGTATTAAACAGAAGAGATACTCCAAACGCACTACACTGATTCAAAATTAATAAGGAATTTTCACGCAAAAATCAGTTTTCGGATATCATAGAAAATAACAACGTTTAAAGTAGTAAATTAGACAGAGAGGTCCGATATAAGAAAGAAAGAAAGAAAAAAATATTTTCAGTTCGGACATAAGACACAAATATAACATGACATAAAATAGAAAGATATAAAAGAGAATAACAAATTGAAACATGTATCATAATTGATATGTGACGCGACTCCGTGTGTGATGTGACACGAGTTGCATAGAAAGTTAATAACTAATTCTTAAATTATTAGATAAAGGATCGCAAGAATTTTATTTACCTACTAGCTATTCCGCAACTTCCTTTGAACTAACATAAACGGAATCCTATTTTATAAATGGAACCCTAAGATAAAGTAGCCTATGTTACACGTTATAACATTAGCTATCTGCCAGTGAAAGTTCCGTGAAAAACCGAAACAAACATACAGACAGACTGACAAACAAAATCTTTAAGAAATTATTTTTATTGTAAGTACCGTATTTCATTTGCATAAAGCGAAATTTATTTTGTCTGTAATTTTAATATTACAAACAGACACTTCAATTTTCGTTATTTGTATAGATATACCACCACCTATTTACTCTCGTGTCCTGTGTCCTGTCTACTTGGCCACCTCCTCACTGTGGTCGTGATTCCCGTCATCTGCTATATCGCGGCCATTGTACACGGCGCATTGTGCGAGGGGATTGGTTTCTCGAGAAAGCGCAGGGGAATCGATTTTAAATTTTCCCTGGATGGATCCCGCAACAAAAGCACCTAATACTTGAATTGAACAAAATGCGCTATCTCATATAATTACCTGTTAAGCCAACTTACATATTTCAATATAAGAGAGAACCTTTTCCTTTGATCTCGCAGATTCGCTACAAAGATCTATTTTTTAATATCATTATACTGTTTATGCATCATTTATTTTACGTAAAGTAAAAGGTTTGAATAGCAAATAATCCGAAGAGTCTAAGATTGGAGAAAATTGGTTAGTTCATTTTATCTGTGCACTAACATGTAACATAATTAATCAATAAACTAACCGAATGGTAACTATTTCTAGGTTACCGAAATGTAATAATCCAATTATCTTTTAATTTATTACAAAGTTACCTAACATACGTTGAGATACGAAATACAAAGACCGTAATGTATACAAGACAAGCCACACAACAAAAAAATGTACAAAAACTATATTGTTACTTATTCCACTTAACATTACCATACAATCTTATGTTAACGTACGAGTACAATATAAAAAGTTAAAGTTGAACGGTTAAGCACACATAAACTGTAGCTTCCACATTTTCATATTCATTGACCGTAAAAATATTTTCTATTTTCCGAGATTGAATTTCACTAACATTGTTTTGTAGGCGCAGGTAGGGCCCGAATTTTATTTTACGGCCGCAAGGGTTCCTTCGATGTTATAGTTTTGTGGATATTCAGACGTCAAACTATCGGCGTTATAAAAAAGGGTGAAAGGTAATTTATTTTGTGCGCGAAATTACTTTATACGTCATTATAAATATCTAACTTAATACAGGGTAAATGTGTATAATAGTAACATGTTATCGCGATTTTGTTTTTGTTTTTGTTGGTACGAAAGGTAGCCTAGATGAAGCCAGGCATCCAGGCTGTACAGTGTACATCAGTGGCGTGGGGTTCCTATAATCTAAAATATAAGAAGACCCTCATCCAAATCCCTATCTATTATACATACAGGCTATGGCTTCCCTATGAAGAACCAGCCTTCGCCACTGGTGTACATATAAATTAGGAACTTTTTATTCTAACTGTCTTTGTTACACTTGCGGATTGTGTCGCTTTTCTTTTTTCCGACGTTTCGGCTTCCAGCAGCGGTAGTCACGGGACGACTGACGTGGCAGTTGTCCTATTTGTTGAAGTTGTTCTAACCACCTTACTACAATGAATAATATTAGCATAAACATAAGAAATCAATATGTGTATCCTTTTGCAAACATACAACCATTTTAAAGTTAGTGAGGTCAGTCCTCACTGACTTTAAAATACAATACGATGCAAGGAATGGCATGGCGCATTTGGTTTGGTACAGCCAAAATTGACCACTTTTTAATACACGATGTAGATTATGTTACAATTTTCATAAAAGAAAATTTATATTTTTGGAATTAATTTTGATTTATGTACTTTGGTTGCTAATAAAATTTTGAAGTTTGTATATTTAAAACTGATTGTTTTCTTATGTGGAACTAAACGTCGCCCATAATAATTCATATAATTTTTAAGTTTGAACATTGTAAGGGTTCTTTTGCCTCTTTAGATGAAAATGTTGTAACAGATTAACAAACGTCAACGTCTAACAAAATTGTATCTATCAAACGCCACGGTAGTGTGTGTTAATGATCTCAGGTAGATATTGTTGTTATTTTTATTAATTTTATGTATTTATTATTAAAAAATATAGCTTTCTTCCTTCCACATAAACTTTCACTGTGACAAATATCGTACTCCCCTTTTGAACAATTCTCTTAAAACCGTATTGAAAGTTTTTGCTTCACGTATTAATTATAACAATATTATGTCATTACATATGAAATTGGCGCTTTGTAAAGAAGAAACATAAAGTCGATTTTTTTTAAATATAATATATTTATTTAATCAAAGTATATACTATTGCTATCTATGCATTTTTGCCATCTCATAGGTAGTTCATTGATTCCTTTACTAAAAACATCATTCGGACAGGAATCAATAAAATCTTTAAAGGCGCTTTGGACAGCCGCATCGGAGTTTATTTTTTCCCTTGCAAGAAGTTATCCAAATTTCGAAAAAAAATGGTAATCTATTGGAGAAAGGTCCGGGGAGTACGGTGGATGTCTTAGACATTCCAATTGAACCTCCTCTAATTGGTAGCCGTCTGTTATGCAGCGTGTGGTCTTGCATTGTCCTAAAGCAGCAGTGGCCTAGAGCGAATGACCAACCTCGGTTGTTTAGCAGCTAGCTTTTCCATCATGATTTGCAGTTGCTGGCAATAGTCATCTGCCGTAATAGTCTGGCCAGATTTAAGAAAGCTGTAGTGAACGACACCGGCACTAGTTTACCAAACGCTCACAAGTAACTTGTTTTGAGTAAATTTTCGCTTGGGGCAGGCTTTGGCTGGTTCGCCAGGGATCAGCCATTACGATGAGCATTTCCCATTATCGTACAGGATCCACTTTTCATCACAGATAATGATTCAATTTAAAATCCCTTAATTATTGTGCCGGTTGAGTAACGTAACGCAGCAGTCAACGCGCGTTTGTTGGTTTGCTGCACTCAATTCATGAGGTACTCACCTTTCAAGCTTTTTCACCTTCCAATTTGCTTCAAGTGGATCATAACAGTTTTATCACTAACAACGCAGCCTGCAACTAACTCGGACGTGGTTTGCGATGGATCCGCTTCCACAATAGCCTTCAATTCTTCATTATCAACTGTGGTCTCCGGCCGTCCACGCGACTTGATCTGCAGGTCGAAATTTCCAGAACGAAAACGTTGGAACTGAAAACGCACTGTTTTCTTTTGCCACACCGCCGCCATACACATCTTTAATCCTTCGAGCCGTTTCTGCAGCACTGGTGCCACGGTGGAACTCGTACTCGAAAATAACACGATATTTAAAGTTTTCCATTTTGTAAACAGAGTGACGCAAAAAAACCAAAAGAGGAAAAAACAAATGAATTACGGTTTTCGAAACACAAATGCATGAGTAAATAGCGGTATAAATTTGAAATTCCTAACCAAAGAAGATATATTTGAGATCAAAGTGGCCAGTACGACAAAACGCCAATTTCATACGTAAGGACCTAATATTATATGATGATATGTTTCGTATGTCAGGTGCATGCTTGATTTAGAAGGCTGTTAGGCTTGTTTAGTAATATAACATTATGATATGTTTCGTATGTCAGGTGCATGCTCTAGTTAGAAGACTGTTAGGGTTGTTTAATAATATAACATGATGATATGTTTCCTATGTCAGGTGCATGCTTGAGTTAGAAGGCTGTTAGGGTTGTTTAATAATATAACATGATGATATGTTTCGTATGTCAGGTGCATGCTTGAGTTAGAAGGCTGTTAGGGTTGTTTAATAATATAACATGATGATATGTTTCGTATGTCAGGTGCATGCTTTAGTTAGAAGGCTGTTAGGGTTGTTTAAATAATATCTCAACTACCTACTGTGGATTTATTGCATAAATAATAACATAATTCCCCACACCGATTTCGGTGACAGTGGCCGGTTTCATTGAAACCAGGCCAGTTACGTAGGAATAATTTTATAGTGCCAAAGTGTGCGCAGTACACAAGAGCACTCTCTTTCTTTACTTTCGAAACCCTTTGGGACGGATAACCGACATGACTGGCGGGAGATCAGGCGCAGATCCGACTTTTTGCATGGCCATCCGACGTATGGATCATCTTTTGTGGTTCCAATACGGGAATCGAACACACGACCTCCGAGTTGAGAGCCAAGCTCTAACCACTAGACCACAGAGGCAGTTATCTATTGCATAGTTGTATATACGTACCTACCTACTTTACTTACCTTTATCTCGTCTATACGTAATACGTACCTATATGTCCTGTGTAAATGTATTATATCGGAACAGTACGGTTTTTACTCTACGATTTTTATTACGTTCCGTACCCAAAGGGTAAAAACGGGACCCTATTACTGACACTTCAGAAAAATTTGAGAAATTTCAGATGAAGAAACGGCACGCCTGGTTTAATTCAGCTAATTTTATAGTAGAATGTCTTATGGCATACTTTTATGGGGAAATGCTGGCGACATAAATTCAATATTTGTGCTGCAGAAGCGAGCTATTCGTCCTATTTATAAAATTTCCCCTTTTGAATCTCTGAGAGAAAAGTTTAAAGAAATAGGTGTACTGACCGTCTCTTCTCAGTATATTTTGGATTAATTTATTATTTGGAGTAATTTATCATACGTTAGAAAAAGATTACGCAATTTCAAGAAGAAAAGTGATAAACACTAGAACTAAGCATAAGCTAGATGTACCAGTGATTTGACTTGGAAAATAAGTAAATCTTTTAAGGGCCAATGTATATTGTATACGCCTATACAATAGGATCCCAGAAAACGTTCAAAACCTTTCTATTAATAAATTTTAAAAAGTAGTCAAAGAACGTTTGTGTGCTAAAGCTTATTATAAAGTAAAAGATTTTGTTAACGATTGCACGCCTTGGGTATAAGATTCTCCCTGCAAGGCTGTCTCTATGTACTTGTGTACTCTTGACTTTTTTAATACTTAACATAGATTTAATTTACAATATAAAATATATATTTCTTTCAAAACAATAATTTTCCATCCTTTTGCTAAACGATGGCCCCGTGCGAGTTTCTTACGCCGGTTCTTCTCGGCGAGATAGGGTTGAACCGATGCTAGCTTTTTCTGTTGACTTTCCGAAAAAAGCTTGTTAAGTTTCGTTTGGATTTTTTTTTTCTATTCAGTTGATCTGTCTGTCCATCTGTCTGTCACCAGGCTGTACCTCCTTAACCGTGATAGCTAGACAGTTGAAATTTTTACAAAAGGTTAATTTCTGTAGGGCCCCATACAACAAATGTGATTTTTTTGCTATTTCATTCGGAACCATTCTTGCGCGAGTTGCGCACTTATCCTTTTTTTAATGTAAAGAAAGAATAACATTTTCTTGTACGTAGGTTTCGATTAATAAAACCATAAGTCGTGATGGTGTGGCTACTTACAAAAAATTCAGTAGTTTTTTTTTTAATTTACGTTTTCAGAAACTGATATAAATCAATTTTGTGAATACAAAGATGGCATGAATAGATAATATGCATCTATATGCATTAAACACCAAAAATGGGTATTGTTAACGTATCATGCAATTACCAAGTAATCAGAGTAACACGTAAAATCACTATATCAAGCGTTAATTTGTAAACAATTAATCCGCCGATTGTCCAATTCAATCACATTATCGTGGTTGCGACAATAGCAGGTAGGCCATGACATGCGACAGCCGCGGGAAAATTACTATACCTACATATATATAATATAGATAACTGATACTGGATACCTAGATTCGAGCACCTAGGTATTGTGTAGGCACTACGCACAATTAGGTAGTATGTTGTAATTCAATATACATGTTCGAGTGCATTTGAAGGCTGAATCGCTAATTATTATGATGATGAGAAGACCTATATGAACTTGTGAGGCATGTCGAGGTAAAAAGTGTCCACACTTAGACTGTCCTACTTCTGGGGTTGTTTGGGAAAGTAGAGGTTTGACATATTTTGTCTTGACATTTGATTTTCACAGTTAAATGAGTCTGCATTTAATTAACGAAGTCTTCTGAAATCATGATTGCGTAACTTTTTTGGGGTTCCGTAATACTCAAGGAACCCTTATAGTTTCGCTTTGTCCGTTCATCTGTCTGCCTGTCTGTCTGTCTGTCCGCGCTTCTAGCTTCTGTAATTATGGATATAAATAGATAAAACATAGTATAGTTAAATACTGTGTATAGATCTCGGTTTTGGCATCATAAAATAATAATAATTTTACATTTTAGGGGTGGCTCTTCATACATGTAAAGTGGGGATGAAATTATTTTTTTCATTACGTATTTTTCATTTATGTACGGGCTCATCGTGTGGGGTATTGTCGAATATATATACCTTTTAACCAAGGCAAGGTTTCATACATGACTTTTTTTACAAAGTCAACCATCTTCGAGTAATCGGCTTCTAAGTTGGTTTATAAGTAGGTGTGGCATTTCTAAACTACAGGAGAAAGAAACTTGTAAGTTTCCATGCTGAAAGATCATGCTGAAAACTCTTGAGGAAAATGATTTTGAGCGAAATCGGACAATACATTTTGAAGTTATTCAAAGAAAACCTATTGCGCGTTGATAGTTACGGCATGTAACTTTAGACATGTTCCGACATGCGCTTGTTCTTGTATGAAGTTGTTTCAGCTAAATGTACGTATCTATTGTCAACATAATTTAGCATTTCACGCATAGCACTAATATTATTTTAGGTAGGTAGGTACTAGATAGGACTATATAGGGTATTAGGTAGGTAGGATGCTATGTTAAGACATGTATATATGCTTATGTTAAGACATGGAGCGTGCAATTCTTTTACACAATATCCTTTGAAAACAAATAAGAAATCACGCGGAACAGAAAACTGTCAAAATCAAAAAATAAGCTTTAAACAAAACCAACACACATCTTGATTTATTTCACTGTAAAGAAAGTAAATACTATTTTTTTTATTAATACAACCATATATGACCATATATATAGTATTTATCTGTTATAGGTATAATATTATATTATTTTATCGTATCAACTATGTGTTTTATATTTGTTAAGTATGTATATTTTGATAGTATACACTACACATTATATTCTTTATTTTAGTAAGGACAACACAAATAAACACAACACAATAAAAAAACAAATTAGGATATAATAATAATAATAAAAATAAAATAGTGTATTTGTAATTGTGCACGTCCTATCTGCTGTCTTTTATCCCATCTCTCTCCGTAGGGCTGCTGTAAGAAATTTCTTTCTAGAAATAAGCAGTACCTTTGTGTCGTCTTTCTTTGTTAAATTATAATGTTATATTTTTTCTTGTGTGCAATAAATTGTAAAAAAAAACACAATTACAAAATATGAAATACGAAATATTACAAAAATATGAAATAATGTCATTGTAGCTGAGGGAGTGAATCACGTACAATGTTCGTTTCAAGTTTATTATCTCTATAATATCTACTTTCTACCCTCAACGTCTATGGTAAACTATTGAGAATATAATATACTAGCTTTTGCGCGCGACTTCGTCCCCATTGCACCCCCGTGGGATATGTATTTAGAAAAACCCATTTATAGCGATTTTTAAGTCGTGAAAATTATAATAGTGAATAAATAAAAACCTCTTTAGGGGACGAATTTCATGGAAATCATAAAAAAGTTTTATTTTCTCTGAATTTTCCGCGACCTACCGGATTCCGGATCATATAATCTCAGCTTTATATTTTAATTAACCTATGTACCTACTACACCTACTGTGTCACATCTATTTATTTAAATTTCATGGAAATCGGGACAGATTTGAATTTTTTTTTTCATACAAACTTTCAACCCTTATTTTACACCCTCAGTGGGTGAATTCTAATAAATCCTGAAACATGTATTTAGTGAAATGTATATTTTAAGAGCATGAATCTAAATTTTTATAGAAATCGGTGCAGATTTAAATATTTTCCATACAAAATTTCCACCCTATTTGACCCTTTTAGGGATTCAATTTTCAAATCCCTTCTTAGTGTGTGTCTACGTTATGAATCAAAGCAACATTCCAAATTTCACGTTTCTATCATTACCTAGCGGTTACGGCGTTCGAGTGTAAAATAAAACCGGCCAAGTGCGACTCGGCAAGAGGGGTTGTATGGGAGCCACAAATTTTTATTTTATTCTGTTTTTAGTATTTGTTGTGTGCGAGCGTCTATTTATCAGTGAGTCAAAGGGAACATCTTCTTTTATAAATATAGATTGCATGTACTAAGTACCTATGCATACGACAGATTTTCGATTCAGTAATTATATATTGAATTGGTACTCCACTTTGACGACACCACTTTACTCAGAAGATACTGTAGCGATGCAAATCCTCTATAGAGTCCCAGGTCTATTCATGTATTGGCATTCGGTCGTTAAATGGGTCCTAGCGACATCTATGACGTCTTTGTACCTGTTGTATTGATGACTGGGCACTAGCTGAAATCCCTATTGTGCCCCCCGATTGATTACAATTTGTAGTTCGCTAATGGTCGACAGTAGTAAGGTATTATGTTACAGTAGAGCAGATTAATATGGGGCTCTACAAATGGAAATAGAATATTAATTTTAATATTTATGCCACTATAGAAATATTTTAATGCAGTGAAATATTTGCATAGATTCACATTGTGTCGGGGCGCAGCGGGCCGCATCGTAGCGTAAAGTCGGCTAGGTATTCACGTTAGGCCCAGTGTTAAGGCCGATTTGAGCGTTGGCAAAAATGTACAAGACAAGTGCTGATGTCCACACGTCGGACAAGTTCCTTGAAAGCCAATGCATGGCAACGTAGGATAATGTTTTGTCGAGCTGCCCACACATTGGCCAAGCGCAACGTTGGGCCAACATGTATAGCCACTATAAAATGCGTACTTATATAAGCACATCAGGACGGGCCGGCCCGCAGCGCATTGCCGGATTTTGAGTAAAGTTTACGGTCTACTGACAGAAGTCCGTGTAACTGTACGTTATGGATAGCTCCGACGAAGAATTGTCATTTTTTGCCTGTAGTTAGAAGACCATAATGAACAACTTTAACAAAATGCTTTATCACAATATGCTGCCGCTTTTTATAGCAGTGTCATGCCGCGTCAAACGTAACGGCACGAAACCCAACGTGGGCCAGTCCGACTCGCACTTGGTCGGTTTTATTTATCTGTATAGGTAGAGTACACATAGGTACATAAAATACAAATAAAGTTACGCACTTCAACGAGTTCATGTTAAATGGCAAAATAACATCCAAACCGCATGCATTGAGTGCAGGGTGGAGCACACTGCACTGTAATTCCATGGAATCAATCGGAGCCAGCCACGAATAGTTGGGATGCACTTAATAGGGGCAGCTGTAATTTAAATCTAATTGATCATTCTGAGAGTTGGATTTTTATTTCATGTAGGTAGGTGATGTTTGATGTAGCTTTTTCTGATTCATTAATTACTAGTTACCAAGGTACTGTAATAATATTAGTAAATCCGGAAGGTCGGGGAAAATTCAGAGCATTGAAAATAGAACTCTGGTGTAATACATTAGAGTCGAAAATCGAAGCTTCGAGTGTCGAGCTGTCTATATATGACATTGACATTTGACTCGACACTCGTGTGTTCGATTTTCAGCACTATTGTTTTAGCGCAAAGTTCTATTTTCAGTGCTCTGAATTTTCCCCCGCCTTCCAGATTCCGGAAGGCGTGCTAGTGCAACGAAAAATGTTTAGAAACCGGTAGAGCAGGAACTTTGTCGATTTTGTACCTACATATTATTTATGAATACTATTTTGTAAAGTAAGTATTAAGATAGGAGAGCAGATAGAAAACGAAACGCCAAGCCCGAACGAAAGCGAATCAGGGCGGGGGGGACAAAATTGCCCTTATTTTTCGCAGAGCACGTAAATCTACCAACTTGTTATAAAGAGTTACAAGCTAAAAAAGTTTAACAGTTATAAAATACGTTCATAATTATGTTTCAAAACCGGCCGCGAGTAAGTGCGAGTCGGACTCGCGCACTAAGGGTTTCGTACAAAACGGCAAAAAATTCACGTTTGTTGTATTGTAACCCCACTAAAATATTTATTTTATTTTGTTTTTAGTATTTGCTATTATAGCAGCAACAGAAATGCACCTTCTGTGAAAATTTCAACTGTCTAGCTATCACGGTTCATGAGATACAGCCTGGTGACAGACAGACGGACGGACAGACGGACAGACAGCGAAGTCTCTTTCAAGACAGCGAAATCTTTGGGTCCGGAAGCCTTAAAACGAAAATCATCATCGTCGTTAACGATATTCGAAATTGAAAATATAATAGGGATGATGACTACCTACATCTAAAATATTTAGTTTCATTAATATACTCAGATATATTGAGGCATTACTACTTGATAAATGTAAAAAAATATAATATTTTATGTGTAGTTTAGTAATTAGATACATCTAAAAAGTACAAAAAAAGTTTTTTTTTTTATTTTTATTAGTAAACAATCATTAGTTTACTTACATCATATACAAAAACATTCACTATGGTAAGTATGAACTATGAACTTAAACGCACAAATATCGGAGATATTTACAAATATGTTCCAGCGGCCGTATACTGTATACACTTTAACCTAGGCGTGACGTCACAGCTAGGTACGACTTTAGTATGGAGCGTTTGCACGAGACTTGAGAAATTTTGTATACAAATCGCTGTACCTTTGAAAATATTAACTTACTATATATTATATTACTATATACTATATATACTATAAAGTTACTCATATTTAAGAGTACTATTCATTTATGCAATAAAAAAAAATCAGTCATCAAGCCTATAATTATGGGACTGTCATAACGTTCTTTATGTGACATAGCG